>CM067316.1:37204024-37804024 GCA_034231615.1 Meghimatium bilineatum | reverse complement strand
CTCCTATCGACTGAAGCTATGTTATAAACTCTATGAATGTCCTTTATTTTAAAATCTATGTTATGTTGCGTTGGTTATAATGTCTTTCCACAACCTTCTGTTTCATATGCTGTCATTCATTTTCGATACTCTCCCATACCACAATGCCAGGTTGCCTAGCATCTTTTATTTTGGTCTTCCCCTACCTTGCTCTTCAACTTGTCTGTAGTAACAATGTGTTCCACCTATTCTCTACTCATAATTTTTCCAAAAATATGGGCTGTCTCTTTCTGATTGAGTGCTCAACTCTCTTTTTGAATTAACTTTCTTCAAGATATTTTCATTACAATTTTCATTTGCCCATGTTAATATTCTTCTATAAAACCACACTTGTACTGCCTCTATAATATTTTTCACTATTCTGCTGTTTGTCTAAGATTTCATACATCAAAATTTGTTCTATATAACTTCTAATAACTCTCTTTCTGACCTCAATTGATAATGAAGGTTCAACTTGCTTTAATAAATAATTGGTGGGATTGAAGTAAAACTGCATACCAATATATATTAATAGAAAAAAACAAGTACCGGTAGTCTATTTTACAGTTCACAAAACAGACTAAATCACACCCAAAACAAATAATTAACAGTAAACATAAAGGTAGTTGACAATATCAGCTTAGAGTATACTGCTTCCTTCAGATTTATGGGCTTACAAATTTCTAATCAGTCTGATCTAAGACTATTTCTTATAGGCATTCAATTAATTTTTTCATATTGGACTGTCAAAAACCTTGCTGTAGTCTATGAAACAAATGTTGATATTTTTTTGTACTTTTATGTATTTATTTGAACATCAGATGGATGGTTGCGAGCCATCTAGCTGAAGCCTCACTGAAGGTCAGCGAGCCCACAATAGATCAATCCTGAGGTATAAGAACATCTGTAAATCCTCAATGAAAGGCTTTGTCATAGACCCTAAAATCTGGAAACACACTGCTGAAACTCGGGCTGTCTGAAGGCATAACCTGCATGCATTGTTCAGAAATAATATGTTTAAAGATATGGAAGAAAAAAGAGAAAAATGCAAAATAATTGTTCTGTTGCTGTGACCTGATCTCTTGAAAAGTCACAATTCCTGAAAAAATGTTCAAAGGAATGCTTCTTCTTTTTGCTTAATGACCATCTGCAAAATGCAAAATCCATGCATATAGCTGGTGCTCCATTGAGATAAAGAGCAGGATAGCACAAGCCAAATCCATATTTAAAAACATGAGTGCTAGAATGTTGTATCAAACCAATTCTTCCTTTTGATTGGGAAACATGGACGATAAACATAAAAGCTAAAAGTGAGCTGGAGGCAACTGAGATGTGGTTTTGGAGAAGAATTATGAAAATTCCATGGACAGCCAAGAAAACTAATGTACAAGTCCTCAGAGATGCTGGAATCTGTCTATACTCTGTGACCTTTTTGTACCTCTCGGCGTAAGGGGAAGAATAGTTCTCTGGAGATGGTCTCCCTGTGTGCTGTCTGTGGGCTTTTTCCCGTAGCCTCTTTGATTTCTGTGGTCCATCTTGTACATGGTATTCTCTGGTGTAATAGCCATGGTGTCTACGTGTTATTTCTATTTGTGGCATACTATCTGTTGGTAGTCTGGACGTGTGTGAAAACCACTTAATCTGTTGTCTCTTAATGTATTCTAATGCTGGTATTGTTTTAGTTATCTATCTGCTTCTATTATCTTTTCTAATTCTATCTCTTAATGACAATTCAAGTATTCTACGTAGACATGCCATTTCTGCTGTTACTAGTTTTCTTTTATCTATGCTGTCGTTGTCCAGGTTTGGCACTGGTAGAAAAGTGATGTGATAACAATCATCATCATCAGGTGCCATGCCGGGTGGCGTAGGCGGTCATGGCTCTCCACAGCTCTCTGTCCACAGTATTATGTATCAAAGTCGTTGTTGTTTCTTTGCCGTGCCAGGTTGTCGGGTTGGTTGGTTGCTGATCCAGCGGTCCATGGTCCAGGTTGTCAAACTGTCTAATATTTTCTCACGTTGTCGCCCTCTGTCTCTGGTGCCTTCAATCTTGCCTGTTGTGATTATGTTCTCTAAACCTGCCTGTCTCATGAAGTGGCCAAAAAAAGAAGATTGCCTTTTTCTTATATTGTTGATTAAGGTCCGTTTCGCATTTAACTCTTTTAACACCTCTACATTAGTTTTTCTGGCAGTCCATGGTATTCTCAGCATTCTTCTGTAGAACCACATCTCTGTTGCCTCCAATCTCCCACTTTCCAGTTTGTTTATTGTCCAAGACTCGCACCCATATGTTAGTATAGGGGTTATATAGCACTGCAGGGGTGCAAAGGGAACGCATTGCTCTAGGCGGACCCAGGGTTAGCAGATAACCAAGATCCCAAATGTACCTCCACGCGGTGCACCCTGGAAACAGAAATACAGCAGCTCGAGCTGATTCTGGCCAAATAATTTGGGGATCGTGTCCGAAAATGTGGAGGTAGCAGATGGAAAGAGATTTGCCTGCACACGGACAGACATATCTCCGACACCACCAGCATCACCACATATAGCAACACTGTCGACATACAGTGAAGCTTGTCAGTCCAGTCCGAACATTGGAGGGGCGGCCAATGTAAAATGCACGTAAAGGTAGATACATGGCGAGAGACATAGATTTCATACCGAGTACAATGAAACAATGAAAGGGCAGAACAGCGCTAGAGGGCAGCGCGAACTGCAAATAGAAAGTGAAAAGTCCCTAGGAAAGGGGGAGCTACAAGCTCCGTCAGCTCGAGACGGGCTTCTAGTTACCTGAGTTCCTTACAGGCAGAGACCCAGACCCATCCACTGGCGTTTGGTAAAGCAAGAAGACCTAACCCAACTCTAATGTCGAGCCTTCCTAAACCGGAAATAAGCTCGCGAAGAGAAAGGGTTCTGTACCCAATGGGCTTAGGCAAGACAGGGACAACGATGGTAGTCCTAGCCCAACTCTACTGTCAAGGTTTCCTATACTGGAAGTACACTTGAAGAGAGAAAGGGTTCAGTACCTGATGGGCTCAGGCGCTATTGGGACAAGGACGCTCAGCTCGAGAACGCCTTGCTCTCAAACGCGTGGTGTGAGACTCGAACTTGGACAAGGGGTACACGATGTCGGTGAATGACACCTCGGCTAAGAGGGCGAAAGAGCCAGGGTCCAACTCCTCTGTTGAGTTCTTCCCCTTAAGGAACCAGGCTCACGGATGAGAAACGGTTCAGTACCCAATGGGCACAGCACGTCCAATTACACGAGGCAAGTTCATAGACAGTGGAACACCTCGTTTGAGTCAGACTAAGAGCAAGAAAATCGTCTGGGCGAAGAGTCTCCACTACGCGTGCCTGGAGACAGATATAGAGGCTGTCACAGGCTAAGGGTAGCCCACCCGAATTGTCAAGGCATGCCGAAATCGGATGTGCTAGGCCTACAAGGCGCATAACGGTGGCACAACGTAATCACGCTCCCGGCGGAAATCGCACGGATATCCGTGATGGTTACAATGGAGCGAACGAAAAACAAACAAACATATAGCACTGCAGAACTCTCTTTCTCACCTCTAATGACAAGGTCATATTACACAGTATATTTTTCATTTTTCTGAATGTTGTTTTTGCCTGTCCTATTCTACATCTTATTTCTGTTGAACTTCTTCCATCTGCTGTTATAATTGTACCTATATATTTGAATTGGTGGACCTGTTTTAATACTATATCATTCACTATGATCTTGCAAGGTGTGTTATTTTCTTTCTTTGAAATAACCATTACTTCTGTTTTCTTGATATTTAGGAAGAGGCCTTTCTCTTTGCTTTCTGTGACTACTACATTAATTAAGTTTTGACGGTCTTCCTCACTTTTTGCAATCAGAACAGTGTCAATCCGCATATCTCAAATTATTTATGTTATGTCCTCCCACTGATATTCCTGGGCTATCTACTATTGCCCGCAATATGTTTTCACTGTATAGAGAGAACAGGTCTGGTGAAAGCACGCATCCCTGTCTGACTCCTTGTTTTATTTGTTGAAAAGGGCCAAATTGCTTTCCTACTCTTATTGCTGCTGTTTGTTGCAAGTACATGTTCTTGATTATTCTTAAATCCTTGCTGTCAATGTTCAGATTCTCTAGCATGTGTATAATTTCGCTATGTTTAACTTTGTCAAAAGCTTTACTGTAGTCTATAAAACAGAGGTACAGATCTGTTTTTACCTCTATAGACCTCTCTATTAGTGTTCTCAATATATAAATCTCATTGTTGGTGCCTTTGCCTTCTACAAATCCACATTGTTCTGGACTTATTTCTGGTTTTATGTTGTTTCTCACTTTTCATGATGATTCTGAGCAGTATTTTGGTTATTTGGCTCATGAGGCTGATTGTACGGTGTTCTTCACATTCGGTGGTCCCTGGTTTCTTAGGTAATGCTATGAATATGGATCTCATTAAGTCATCGGGTATGTTTCCGCTGTTATATATGTCATTCAGCAATTTTGTGATTATTTCAACTCCAAAGTCATCTAAAGCTGCTAATTCTTCTAATGTGATATTGTCTGTACCTGGGGCTTTGCCATATTTCATGTGTCTTAGTGCCTCCCTTACTTCTGCTGTGAGTATTGATGGACCCTCGCCGTTATCTTGTATGTTTATTTCTGGTCTATTGTCCTCATAAAGTTCTTTGATATATTCTGACCATCTCTGTACTATGTGATCTATTCTCATTAATACCTGCCCTGTCTTAGATTTTAGACACCCTGTAACTGTTTGCGTTCTCTTTCCTGTTATCATCTCAATTTTCTTATATAGTAATGTTGTATCTTGGTTGTAATGCAATTCTATTTCTGTGCATTTCTTGTTCAGCCAGCTTTCTTTTGCTATTTTGCATTTCTCTCGTATCTCCTTATGTATTTTCTGATAATCCATTATCTTGTGTTTATTTTTCCTTCTGGTAACAATAGTCTTGTATAATGCAACTTTGGTGTTTGTGTTGACATTTTTGTTCTTAATGATACTTGTTATCTTTCTTAGTATCTGGTAGGTTTTGTTGCATCTGTTTTGTATCTCTTTACTGTTTTTCCCTTCACTCGATATAATGCTTCCTAATTATGTGAACTCCTTTACCTGTTTAAGATGTTGATTATTAATAGATAATATATTTCTTTCTTTCTTTGCTATTTCTGTTTTTTCAATATCAATCTGCATGTTAAATTTTTGACATGTTGCGCATAGTCTATTCATATGTTCTTGCAGTTGTTCCTCTTATGTCGCTATTAGTACTTGATCATCTGCAAAGAGTAGTTTGTTCAATTTGTCATTCATGTTATCTTCTGCATTGATACTTGTTAGTTTACAGATGTGATCGATATATGTTAGGAAAAGTAGAGGGGATAGGACAACCCTTGTCGAACACTTGATTAAATTTGAAATTTATTGAATATTTCTGTGTTGGTTTTTACTTCACATTGGCTATTAGTATAAATGCCCTTGCATATATTAATTAAATATTCTGACATTCCATATGTTGATAGTGTTTTCCATAGTTGTTGTCTATCTACTCTGTTGAGGGCCTTTTCTTAGGCAATGAATGTGATGTATACGTCTTTCTTGTGCCAGAGACCATCATGTTCAGACACAGTCAAAGACCTGTGTAAAATCAATGAAACTGCAGTATAGCAATTTTTAGGTCTTATAGATCTTAGATCTTATAGCTGGGTAAGAACAAGAACTACAATAGCAATTTTTATAATAATATAGCAATTGTAGAATATGGTTATTTTCAATTAATATTCTGATTTGAAAGATTTGCTCTACAGTGCTTCTGTTTACTCTAAAGTCAGCATGTTTTTCATCAATTACTTCTTCTTCTGACTTCTAGAAATGGTTGAAATCCAAACATCATAACGATTATCTACAATATCAGCTAGCTAGAAAAAATGCAAAACATGTAATCAAAGAAGCAAAAGGTAATTCATGGAATGGAGAACATTTCACTGACATATGTAAAACAAACCCAAAATAATTTTTCTAAAGTATTAAATCTATGTGAATGAGAGAAGAGAGCTGTAATCCCATATCAATAATCAACAATAAAAATGGCAAACCCTTAGTGAACAGCATAAATAGGAACACAAGATGCAAAGAATACTTCCAAGAATTATACAACTCAAGCATTACAACATAATATAAACCCACCAACGATCTGAAAGAGATAGCAAAAATAAAACCAGATATACTAAATCAAGAAATAGATGAAGCCTTAAAAACATAGCCAAAGTAATAAATCACCAGGAGAGGATATTATAAGCAGTGAAGCAATAAAAACATGTAGAAACACAGTGGTTCAGTGGCAAGCCAGATTATTCAAAATAGCCTGGACATAAAGAAAAGTACCAGATGACTGGCAAAAATCAGTAATTGTCATCATCATCAAGTGCATCGTCACAACGAAGGTTGTTTGCAAAAGACCACCAACACCCCCTTGTTTTGGTGATGCACTCTGCTAGACTGTAACCTGTCCATCTTGCGATGTTACTCTCCCACTTGTGTCTCTGCCTACCTCTTGCTTGCTTCCCTTCAACTTTACCATCAAGTAGATCTTCAACAAGGTGTCATGTCTTTTAATGTAATTGTTCCATTATGCAAACACAAAGGTAATAAGAGAGACAACTAAGTGAAAAAAGCAATTGAATACAATCACGACGTAATCACAGTATTTGTAGCCCAGGAAAAGGCAGTCGACATAGTTAAATAGAGACACATTATCTGGGAAGCCTTAAAAAACTATAACATCAGAGGATAGCTGTTAGATAATACAAAGGCATTATACCAAAAATGCCAAAGTTCAGTAATAACAACAGATGGAATAACTGAACCTTTTGAAACAAGATCGGGAGTACAACAAGGCTGCATGTTCTCACCTCTGCTTGTCATCATATACATGAACAGATTAACTCATTGGGGACAGATCGCCACTATAACGGCTTTATAGTATGGGTCTACAGGACCGTTTGCCACTTTATGGGTCTACAGGACCTTTTGCCACTTTAACGGCTTTGATTTTAGATCGATCATATATTGATCAGCTATATTTCATTTTGCCCAGTTCAAGTTTTTATGTTAACCTCTGAACATCCGGGAAACTTCACTTCCTTTAGAAACTGAAGATGACTCGCGTGGCTGTAAAAGAAACCATTTCTTTGACCACCATACTCTGTGTTTGTTATTTCTGAAATTCTGAAAATAATGGCAATGCCCACTTCTTCTAGATACAGTGCAGAACAAGCTATGGTTATGTTTCAGAGCTTGCTAATTAGTGAATCAGATAATTATGATTCCGATAGTGTTTATAGGTCTAGTGTTGATTTGCCGAAAATTAAGAAACCGTCCAAAGCAAACTGGTGTAGGTTTTATTAAAAATTTAGCAACTGATTGCATCAGATCAAGGAATGTTAGTTCCTCTGAAGAAGCATCTAATAGTAGTGATGAATCTACTGATTTAGATGATTTAACTGGTACTCCTAGACCTACTAATGCTATAAGTAGGACTATGCATCAAACTTCCACAAATCAACAAGGTAGTACTGATGCTGTGTGGTGTGAAGCCCTAGAAGGAGAGTATAGGAGTGTCTCACTTCAGACAGACACATTCTGGCAGCAAACTTTGCCTTCCTGACAATGCCTCACCTCTCCAGTATTTGCTATCCTTGTTGACAGAACCAATAATTGACAATCTAATAGCCAATGTAAATTCTTATGCCCAGCAGAAATTGAAAATGAATACACCTCGAAGGTAATATTCTACTTATTCAAAATGGATTCTGCTAGACAGAAATAATTTTATGAAGTTTCACACCACTATGATAAACATGGGTTTGGACCTCAAACATTCTATAAAGGATTTTTGGTCCACAAAAACACACAGAATTATCCCCTGGTTTGGATCAATTTTCAGCAGGACCAAATTCTTATTAATTTACCAATCAATGCTTCATGCGGCTGGAGCTGATACACAGGGTAAAATTAAAATAGAGCCATTCATAAATGAATTAGTTGCAAGCTTTCAGAATGCATTCCATCCTTCTGAAAACATATGTATAGATGAGATGGTTATTGGTCAAAAGGGAAGATTTAGTCACAAACAATATAAGGCAAACCATATAAAGTCATACGGACTCTGCGACTACATCACCGGATATGTTTTCAATCTGCTGGTATATTTTGGTGCAGACACAACATACAGGCTGGAAATTGACACAAAGTCTACCCATGCTGTCAAAATGAAAGCGATGAACAGTAAACAAACGTACCCAAAATAAGCTGGAGGTAACTGATATGTGGTTTTTAAGACTAATAAAAGTAAAGTAACCCATAGCATTTATTAATGCCATAGGGGTGTGAGATATTAGAGAGGCTCTAATTTACATTTCAGAGGCTCTGCAAATGAGGGTGGTAGCCATCTCCTCTCCCTCGCAGTCTTTACTTCCCTGATTAATCCGGTACCCATTAAGGCTTGGTCGACCCGGGAACCATTGCAATCTGAAAAACATTTCCGCCTCAACTGGGGAATGACCAGCACCACTTATATGCAAAGCCAGTGCGCTAACGCGGCTCCCGAATGATGAATACTCAATGAACAGACAAGAAAACAAATGTAGAAGTTATCGTAGATGCTGGAGTAAAACAACAAATTATAACAAAAATTAGAAACAGACAATCAAGATTTTAAGTGTCCGTGACGAGAAAAGTAAAACTTTAACATTTAGTAACCACCGGAAAGATCAAGGGGAGAAGAGACTGAGGAACTCAAAGAGAGAAATTTCTGGGTATGCTGCTACTGTGGCACAAAAAGAAGTCACCACTGAACTTTTTAACATTACAAGAGACATAGTTGTGGAGAATCATCATCACTACGCCACTTATCATGACACTTGATTGATTGAATACTATCACGATCATTGATATTCTCAAACTATACTCTCATACTATACTCTAGCCGCCATCAGCAGGTAGCATGATTAGGTGGCATGTCAAAATGTACATCACAGCCTTTAAAAACTCGTGCCAATCTTTAGCTAATCTAATCTTTCTGTCATTGTGATTTCATGCCTCATTTCTCTGACATGATCCTCTTATTTTTTTTTTCTAGACTGTCATGTGTAGTATGGCGATAATATTGTAGTTTTCTGAAATGAACATTAATTTCTCTCTGGATGCTACTATTGATTGGGTTTTATGTTCCATTGTATTAACATAGAACAACCGTATTAGCAGTGAAGGGTGGTTTCAACGGACTTCCAACATCATCTGCCTCTTTATTTTGGTGGTCAGCTCTGCTAGACTGTAACCTCTTCATCTAGTGGTGTTTCTCTCCCAGTTGTATCGCTGCCTACCTCTTCATCATTTCTTTTAAGTGGTCATCATCTCTTTGTAGGGTCTCTTTTGTTGGTTTTTTTCTGTTACTGTGTTGCACCATCTTTTGCCAGCGTATCTGACTTTTCATTTCATGGTATGTCAAAGTGGGATGATATCCATTAATGTACCAATCTTCTTTGAATGAACACTTCTCGTATTGCTGTCAAGGGCTTGTATTACAGACATCGCACCAGTAAGACACATCACCTGTTGACATTGGCTTGTTATGTTCTTAATTTGTTCTACAGCAATTTTTAGGAACTGTACATCTGCAGAGTAGTTGGAGCAGAAGTTTCCAGTTGATAAACATATGGTTTTATTGTCTTCTTCTGGGTATTTTATATACACTCCAGCATCTCCATTCTTCACTGCACTAGTTTCATCGGTATATACTTGTATCTGGTGAACAGTCTTCTCTGTGAACTTACACATTGTGAGACAGAGAACACACATTGTGAGTCTGTGAACATGCATTGTGAGACAGAGAACATGCATTGTGAGACAGAGAACACGCATTGTGAGACAGAGAACACGCATTGTGAGTCAGAGAACATGCATTGTGAGTATAAGAACATGCATTGTGAGACAGAGAACATGCAGTGTGAGTATAAGAACATGCATTGTGAGACAGAGAACACGCATTGTGAGACAGAGAACACGCATGTGAGACAGAGAACACGCATTGTGAGTCTGCGAACATGCATTGTGAGAAAGAACACGCATTGTGAGAAAGAGAACACGCATTGTGAGAAAGAACATGCATTGTGAGACAGAGAACACGCATTGTGAGACAGAGAACACGCATTGTGAGTCAGAGAACATGCATTGTGAGACAGAGAACATGCATTGTGAGTCAGAGAACATGCATTGTGAGTATAAGAACATGCATTGTGAGACAGAGAACATGCAGTGTGAGTATAAGAACATGCATTGTGAGACAGAGAACACGCATTGTGAGACAGAGAACACGCATGTGAGACAGAGAACACGCATTGTGAGTCTGCGAACATGCATTGTGAGAAAGAACACGCATTGTGAGAAAGAGAACACGCATTGTGAGAAAGAACATGCATTGTGAGACAGAGAACACGCATTGTGAGACAGAGAACACGCATTGTGAGTCAGAGAACATGCATTGTGAGTCAGAGAACATGCATTGTGAGTATAAGAACATGCATTGTGAGACAGAGAACATGCATTGTGAGTATAAGAACATGCATTGTGAGACAGAGAACACGCATTGTGAGACAGAGAACACGCATGTGAGACAGAGAACACGCATTTTGAGTCTGCGAACATGCATTGTGAGAAAGAGAACACGCATTTTGAAACATAGAACATGCATTGTGAGAAAGAACACGCACTGTAAAACATAGAACACGCATTGTGAGAAAGAACACGCATTGTGAGACAGAGAACACGCATGTGAGAAAGAACACGCATTGTGAGACAGAGAACACGCATTGTGAAACAGAGAACACGCATTGTGAGACAGAGAACATGCATTGTGAGACAGAGAACACACATTGTGACAGAGAGAACATACATTGTGAGACAGAGAACATACATTTTGAGACAGAAAACACACATTATGAAACATTTTAAAACACGCATTGTGAGACAAAACACACAGAATGAGACAAAGAGCACTCATTGTAAGCAGGTAGCTCTTGACAACCATATTTCAGACAAAAACACAGGATCCATTCAGTTGTGTAAATGAGGTAACATGTAAGGTAGTCTCATAGGGCATGTTTGTGGAAAGGAGGTTTAAGGATGCATGTTTAGTCACCGAAGGAACGCATTCCATGTACCATAATCTCTGATTGTCACGCTCTGCATAGCGCACAATTCTGGGCCAACAACCTGATAATTCTTCAGTCATATTTGTTGACCACACCGCAGTGAAGACACTTTCCCGTCAATTAGAAAGTCTACAACAAAAAGCTAAAGGTGTAATGCCTACTAGTCTCTATCTCTTCGTTATCCATGGTGATTTTCATTGACAGAATAACAAGGGTAAGAAATTTAGACAAGATGTGGCAATGCTTTTTTCACAGGTCATCATGTCTCCCAAAATTTCCTCCGTCTTCTCCTACGACATGCATGAAAAGAAGTGTGTCAATATTCTTTCTCCCTGAGCAGGAACAGAACAATTTACTCAAGATAGAGATGCATTAAATACTGTTTTTAAAAAAAAGTAAAGTTACCCATAGAATTTATTAAATGATCTGTTTATCTCATTATTAACATAGTTTCTGCCTTTTGTCTATTGATCCGCTTGTTGTATTTATTGTATATTCTTGATAGTGAGTTGATGTGAGTTTGCAGTTGTTCTTTGTCATCATGCATGATGTTTTTATCGTCAGCGAAAAGTAGTTCATTGAGTTTGTTTTTACGTTGTTCATTCTCTGTTGTTTCATTTATCAGAAGTTTTATAAGAATACGCATATAAATTCTACTACATATGACTGAATATATAAAAATAAGATGACAGATATGTTGATGGAAAAGATCTAAAGATACTAAGATACATGTATTGGAAACAAACAGATGTGTCGAGGGTTGACAGTAATGTAGGAGAATTTCAAAAGAAAGAGATGGACATCAGACAAGGATGTGTAATGTCACCAGATCTTTTCTATCTGTATACAGACGATCTTATGTGAAACTTAGAAAACATGCTAGGAATAGCAGTTGGAGGTTACAAAATCTGAATAATCTAAGACATGCTGACGATACAGTTCTGATTGCAGGGAGAGAACAAGAAATTTAAACCTTGTTAGACATGGTAGTAAAAAAAGTGAAAACAAAGCTCTGTCTAAACAAGAAGAAACCAGAAGTAATGGTTGTTTCAAGAAATGCACACCGCCAAAATGTAGCATTACTATCTATCATTCAACATTTAATAATGGGGCTAAAGTCAAGTATCTTGGCAGCATTTTAACATCAGATGGCAAATGCTCCAATGAGTAACAGTACTTACAGTAAGAGTAACTGTAACTTTAAAAAAAAATGCAATCTTTATTTGCAACAAAAAATATTTACAAAACCAAATACATTTCAAATGTGCAGTGTACATTTTGTTATGAGATGGATTAAACAACATTCATGAAAATTAGTGATGACAGTGTAATGATAAATATAATATGTAAATATTTTTTATTCTTCCTTGCACGCAATCCAAGCAAAATTCCTATCCAAGCAAAAATTCATTTACACGCACATACCCACACACAAACATATATATATATATATATATTACGTGTACATATATGCACATAATTTTTTTTAAAACTCAAAATAACTTTATTGAAATATTCTAAATAGCAACAAAATACCACCAAAGAAATGATTACAAAAATTTCAGACATAATGAACTGATATAATATTTCAAACCATCTTTTTACATCAATGTATCATAACTATTGTTCTATATCCCTTCTTGATGATACATTTAGTTGTGACCAGGCAGCTTCTGACAGCACATATCCTTTCTGACAGACAAAAACACATACCCTTCTCATTTGTGATGAGGCTTGTGTGGCAAGTACAATGAAAACAATATTTTCTTCATGTGACTGCATTCTTATTGTGAAACATGCACTGATCAAATATAATCCCATTTATTTCAGATTATTATACTGAACACTCAGAACAACATCACACAATGAAACATTCAGTCAATATGGCATATGTTACAGTGCAAGATAGATTGCAACAAAAATGTATACACACTGTGCAAAATACCATCAATGAAATGATTACAAAAATTTCCGACATTTGAAATTTTGAGCAAAAACAACTGTACTGGACAATTTTACTGTGCTTTCACATACAAGATAAATAATTTTACTGTACTTTCACATACATACAAGATAGATAATTTTACTGTACTTTACCAGGCATACTAGATCATTTTACTGCACTCACATAAATAGATAATTTTACTGCACTTTCACATATGTACAAGAGTGATTGCATGTTTCTAAAATGCATAAGTTCAAGACAATACAATATTCTTGTACATTGAAACAACCTTTCTTTCTAACTACTAGCTTTCTGCACTGTGAAATCATGTTTTTACACCATTACTCTGCATCGAGGTCAACCCCTTGAAGTGGGGGCTTAGTCCAGTTAACAGAGGCTGGAAACTTACTGGTTGGATCATCCCATATATCGAGCAGGACCCTCTCCAAGCAAGCCCAGGTGCTGAAGTTGGATATACCAGGCCAAGAGGCTCACCAGCAACCACAGTATGCAACTCACTTATTTAACATGACAAATACTTACTGTGTAGACATGTCAAACCGCGGACAAGAAGAAAACACTGTTACTATAGCAGTATAACAAAATAATTGGTATACAGTGTAGTTGGTATCATAGTGTGCAGTACATGAACAAGTTCTCTCGTACGGCTTGTCCACCAGTGATATTCCTACAGACGCCAACCTTTCAGTGACAAAACATCGAACGTATTCATTACCACACTGAACTCTAATGTGTCTGGCCATTGGCGTAAATAAAATGGCAAAAATACAATTCTATTCCCTGTACTATACAACCTGATGAAAATCTAGTAGGACAATTGTCCTGCCACAAGAGATCCAGTGGGAGTGTGAGAATGAAATCTAGTAGGACCATTGTCCTGCCACAAGAGATCCAGTGGGAGTGTGAGAATGAAATCTAGTAGGACCATTGTCCTGCTACAAGAGATCCAGTGGGAGTGTGAGAATGAAATCTAGTAGGACGATTGTCCTGCTACAAGAGATCCAGTGGGAGTGTGAGAATGAAATATAGTAGGACCATTGTCCTGCTACAAGAGATCCAGTGGGAGTGTGTAATGAAATCTAGTAGGACCATTGTCCTGCTACAAGAGATCCAGTGGGAGTTTGAGAATGAAATCTAGTAGGACCATTGTCCTGCTGCAAGAGATACAGTGGGAGGGTGAGAGCGAACAAACAAAATTTCTGACATGAAAATATACATCACCACCTGAGGTTGTATAGATTTACATAGTAAAAACATGAAAAAAATGACTCGTGTAATAACATTAAAGGTTCTCATCAAGGTATACAATCAACACATAAACATTGAATTGCGAATACATTCAGTGATATGACATGCTGGATGAGAAATTAATCCCTGGTTTCACCCTCCTCATCCTCTTCATCGACACCTCTGATGTAAAGAACATTGTTGCACCTAATAAGCACCTCTCCTAGATTTCCTGCTAGTACATTTTCTATAATCTCTTCTGTGTTAGCCAGCTGAAGGTTCATATATCCATCAACAGATACAAGATAACCCTTATAATCCATACCCCATTTGAGTTTGACCAGCACTGGTTTTCCTGTCAGACCATTTAAGATTAGCTTTGGGTTCATAGGTAAGTGCAGCTGCCATTGTACATTGTTGGTTATTCGTAAAGCGTTCTATATGCACATAATGGGATCCTAAATTCAATGCATAATTTTTTTTAGTGATAGAATGAGGGAATTTAATTCAAATTTTCACGTTTTTGTATATAGGAAACACTTAGTGTGTCAGTTTAGGTGTGAGAGATTCATAATAATATTTAAAAAAATATTTTAGACAGATGCATACAATTAAAAAAAGAACACACTAATTAGTAAATGCACGTTTAAAGTGAAAGTACATCAGGAATAGATTTTTCAAGTTTGTTTTGACACAATAATTAATTAAAACAAATCTGTTCACAACTGTGCATATTATCTCCCCTTCATTGCAAACGTAAAACCACCGTCTAAAAAGTGGACTTCTATAAAGTGGGAAGTTCTCTGTTTACTGTGACTAAATTATATTTTATTAATGAAGATTATGTTTAGTCAGTGTGACTATCTAAGACACAATAGTCAAGTTTTCTTCCAGTAAACAGAGCCCTATTTCTATCTCGTGAGCACAGTTCACGAAAGTAAGATTGCTCTTAAGATGTCAACATTAGTACTAGTAAGAAAAACCAAAACACAAACAATGCGTGGTGTGGATTGTGCTATGTGGTTATTTTTATCAGTGGATGTGGTTTAGATCAGTGGTGCCAATGTGGTGTGGAAAATCAAGCAGTTAGGGGTACTATTAATGTTGCCTACCATGCACATTGTAAAATGTGACTAATGTGTTTTTTGGAGGGGGGGGGTGAGTTGGTTCCCCTATTCAACAGAGGATCATGTGATCCAGAAGTCATGCTGAAGTTGGGTGTGTCATATCGAAAGGCGCAGATATAAAACCACGATGTAATTCATGACATACCACATTCAATTCTCCGGATTACATCCTGTTAACATGCAGGAGTTTGAGGACGAACACATAAAATGAAGAAGCAGATAAAGATCAGTGATTCTCAAAATGTCATTATGTCCACGTTTGGGGCTATATATTTGAATGGAGGGGGATAATTGCACCCAAAAAATGAAACTATGGCGCAGATTCTTCCAGATCTGCGACATAAAAATAAGTTTTTGAATGCTCCTATTATTTTTACAAAACTGCCAACTATATCACGGCACAAGGGGGGAAACGATGGCTATCTGAAACAGCTCTGGCGGAAAGCGCTACTGCACTGTCTAACTAGAGAAAAGTTCTTTGATGTAATCGATATCAGCATCTGACCTGCTGGAAAACAAGGAAGAAGGAGAACAGAATTATACGACGCATAAGATATACGATAGTAGTAATCCTTGAGGAAAGATGGCAAGCTTTTTTCTGGTCTATAGGAATTAATCTCTAGTGCCGGGAACAACACATTGGCTGTAAATACGAGTGATGGGGCAACATAGTGCAATATAAGGTAAAACGGAAATATATACAAATGTTGTCAATATGTATACACACGAAATACTTGCGAATAGACGCAAAGACATACGACGTTTTGAATAAGAAACCATCATCAGGATAAACAACAGCTGACTAACAATTAATAGAAACACAAATATGACGACAATGAGAGGCAAGGGATGATGAAAGTGGGAGAGAAATAAGTGAAGCACAAGTGGATATTAAGGGAGTGATATTACGCATGATGTGATCAACCCTGGTAACAGGAGATAAAAAGGACATTGAGATCTGGTCAACAAGACATAGATGCTTTCCATCTTAGTTCTCACTCTGGATAATTGAGTTTCTGCGTTTTTTCTCAAAGTCCTGCAGAATAGCAGGGTGTAGTTCGTAATGCGTTTTGTCATTGTTCACAACATTGATGCGAGATCTTCGCTTTTGACTTAACACATTCGACTTTATAATGGCACTGGATAATTTTGACCTTATATAGGAGGGGGCAGCCAACTCCACCATATAACCTCTTTAGTCGCTTCTTAAAATATACATGGAAGGCAAACAGTATTGCTATTCTTTGTTCCCCTCTCGAGATTTTAAAAAAAAACAACTAATGGTGTGTGACTTTTTAAAAACAATTTGTGTTGTCTAGTGCTTTTGACGGAACGAGTTGGTGGCACTTGCCTAAACACAATACGTATTAAAAGATGGTTATTGTGTGCATAAATCATTCAGGGCAATATACTGCTAATTTTCCCAAACAACTTGTATATCATATATTAATAAAAGAAAAGTGTGAAAACCAGAATACTAGTTTCATTAGTTATTATAAAGATAAAGAATGCAACAGATCGCATGTAACCCCTGTCTGCTGAAAGACACAGTACAAATAGAAATGACCGGAATATACCGGTGTGGAATCAAAAATTCCCCATTACACATTGTTTACTACACTGTATAATCTTGTCTCTCAATTAGTTGTGTAGACTATTTGAAAATAATCCATCTGAAGTCACATTATTTAACCATTACAGTGATTTGCATTGGTCACTTTTGCATACATTGTGTTGAGAGCCAATGACAAATCAACGTCAAGTAAAGTCATTTAGAAGAATGAGTTCACGTGACTGTATTTGACGAGAGACACGGTACAGTAAGTCGATATGACCTAGCAAAAGACACCTTACAAAACATTTACAAACAAAAATGTAATAGTCATGATTGAATGATTGTCCAAACAAATGTCATGTGTTTTGTTTGTGCGAAAACTAATTGTACTTGAATTAAACTCACAACATAAAAACATGACTCTTTTTGCAACTTGACGTTTTAAAAAGATAAAAACGTGATTGCAATGCAAAAATAGGATAAAAACTGAGGCTCTGTATGGAAAAATAATTTTGTGATATATATTTTGAGGCTCTGTCTAGGATAGCAGGGCTATAGAGAGTGGACATTTCCATTATTCATTAAGGGTCATAACCCCGCAGATACTATCAGATAAGGGGATGTAATACATGTGAAATGTATTAATATGTGAAAATGTATTAATAAATCATAAGAACACAAATATTTTGATCTGATCATGTGGTAATATAATTTAAATAAACAACTCTCATTTATCTTGAGTGATTTTGTGTAACTCTTCCCCGTTCTACTATTTATAAAAACGTTTTTTTGAAAGCAATATGCACGACATTCTTCCCTAACTGTTGACATGGTGAACAAAAGTGTGGCACATAAGCTTTTGGATGTTAAGGGATAATGTCCGTATCAGGTTCAAGTTCCCCGCGGAACTTTATACAAAAGTTGGCTCTTGACTTTGTATGGGAACTAGTGTCAGTAGTCCGTTCACATGTCTTAGACTCCACCGCGGGGTCAAGGTTCAGCCAGTGTCGAGTCAGCTCGCTCGTCACAGTACCGCTTGGGATCTAGGCTGGTTCCTCCCCATATGACATGTTAAGACAGGACGAAGTCACCGGGGTGAAGTTTTCGGTCGTACGGAATGTTAACAGCATAAACGTGCTCAGCTGAGTGGTGAGCTATACTCAGCGTCCGAGTGGCTTTCGAATGTCGGCGCCTGCTATGTCATACCGCCTCGAGAGAGGATTACGGGGGTATAGGAGAGCTGCTTAGAAAGTGCTTCACTCGACTTTTTTGTCATGAAATAACTTTGGAATTACTTAAATTTTAGTATTATTTGTATTTTACCTCCCTTATACTCTAACGTATTTTTGATTTAACATTTGGATACTGTTATTTATTGGAAAGAATAAATAAAGTATTTTGATAAAAATTAGTAATGTCGTCTTACAGATTTTATGGCCATAATTCTTAGTTCGTAATTTAAAAGATATTAATTATCTAATTATAATTTCGTTAACAAAAGAAAATTTATTTAGTATTCATGAGGAAAAAAATGGAATTGCATTTTGTGAGTTTTAAAACGTTTCATTTTTTAGAAAAAAATTACTTTGAACAATAACGCAATTTCACAATATAACGACATCCACCTGTGTCAGCTGAGTTTTAAAAAAATGTAAACTTAAAATATTTTGACTTTGCTCACGAAAATTAATGAAATATACATTCGTTTATGTTAATGGCATATATTTATTGTGACTGTATAGTATGTATTAAGTGCAAAGATGTGTCCAGGTCTGACCGAGATTGTCTTGGTTTTATAACGTTGACTGATATATAACCCTGTTTTGCCTATGTCTCTGTTTCTATAACAGTTTACAAATACAACGAATGTGTTACGTGTTCGAATCAACACACTTGGTCTCGCTTCGTTCACGCGAGAGAAGTGTAATCATTGTTACACGTTTGAATAAACACCCTTGGTAACACAAAGTGCGTTCGAGCGTGAAGGCTTTGATTTATTTATACATAGATCAGTGGTCATAGGGTATTTTCTGTAGACGTATTAATTAATTCACAGTATTATGTGATTGCCATTGGTCTTCTGTCGCAGAGATCATCCAATGTATAAATTAAATTTTCAACACAGCTTAACTGTGTTCTTTGATATAATTAAAAAGAAAGGATCTCTTAAGAATCTGTTTCTAGCCAAAAAAAATCTGAACGTAGTGATAGATAAACTTAATTTCCAATAGAAATCGTCCTTGGTGAGCGGGACTGAAAGGGGATCATGTGATAGCTAAACTGTTACCTGTCAAGCATATCGTAAGCAGCAACAAATAGGAATTTGAGGTGGAGTTTCTTGTCCCATAAAGGCCCGTAGATAAGGAGGTTGTAGGGATGAGATATTGAACTTCCCGTCCTTTAGCAAATCAGAATATGTCTATGCCTTTTAGCATTAGAAATTTGATCAAAATGCGGGTAAAAAGACTCTTCCCCCCCCCCTCCCCCGTAGAGATTTTCACAAAAGGAACATCACAATTCACATGAAGAAGATCTGATACACGAAAACACTTTTTCTTTTCAATAATATCTTTTCAAGACTATCTTTGCAATCACTAGAGAGTTCATTGATAAACATATGAATGTGAATGAATAATGTGTTCACGGAGTTCTCCGAACAATTTCATGACACGGATGTTGTGAGACACAGACGATCAAAATAATCAACAATCAGTGGTTCGAATGGACTTTTACTACCATATCACGTGGAGGAACAGTTCACGAAGCCAGTGAAGCCTTCACCAAACAACAAGCAGCCTAACGATGTGTGTGTTTGCTGTAAAGCAAGTACACTTGCTAGAAATAGAAGTGTATTTCTGCTAAAATGATATCATCATCAGGTGCCATGCCGCCTGGAGTAGGCGATCATGGTTCTCCACAGCTCTCTGTCTCCAGTATTATGTATCAAGTTCGCTGTTGTTTCCCTGCCATGCCAGGTTATCAAACTGTCTAATGTTTTCTCACATTATCGCTCTCTGTCTCTGTTGCCTTCAATCTTGCCTGTTGTGACTATGTTCTCCAAACCTCCTTGCCTCATGAAGTGGCCAAAAAAATGAAGATTGTATTTTTCTTCTTTTATTGAAGTCTGTTTCGCATTTGACTCTTTCAACACTTCGACCAATATTTATTTAAATACATTATCGACCAATCATGAACTAAGGAGACATTTATTCATGCACTGTAAATGCCACGTGAATGTGTCTCATGTGTACATCGTTATTACACGTTTTTGAGTATTCCTGTATTTCTCGGTTGTTGTTTTTTGTGTTGGTGGGATGAGGGGGGGGGGGTTTACAGTGAGGATAAAATGAGACGATTGAACAGGCCTAAGTCTGACCTATTTATTCAAGATTCTTAATCAGGGTTGTCACGTACTTTTAAAAAAAAGGAAGTGACATTTCCACTTAAACATGGCAGAAGTATAACATTACAATAGGCTATTCATTTAAGATAGAGTACCGTCTTCGCACGAAAGGGCAGCAACAGTCCCCATTTACCTCATGTTCCTTTCCCTGCTATCACACCATACTATAAACTTATAACCCGTTGTTGTGGCACACGCCCCACAGGTGGAAAGGGGGGGGGGGATTCATTGTTTAGGGAGACACTACGAAAACAATTTTGTAGTTGAGATTTAATTGTCTATTATATGTTTTGAAAATTTAGCCTGCTTAACTGTTTTTTTTTCTTCTAATAATTTTCTAATGCTTTCTTCCTAAAACTTAAGTCTTGTGTCCTGAACAAGTTATAATTAGGTTTCATTTTTTGGAATAAGTCCATTTTTGAATAGACCTATAAAAAATGTAGGGCCCCTTTATGTTTACATGGGGGGGGGCAGAATTTTTGAAAGATTGAGGTGGGGAAATGTTTAAAGAAAAGGTTGGGTAACACTGCTATAACCTGCCAGGTTCACAGGAGTACCATATTGGATGAAATAACACACAGAGTTCTCCAGCAAATTATATCTTCAGCCACGCAGATGAGTGTGAAAATACCTTGATATATCCAGCCCTTGATGCTGCATGTCCATGATTTTCTTAGTCTTCGTCTGTTTCTTCCAACCTCGACTGTCCCCTGTAGTATAGTTTATGACGAATAATCATATCATCACGCAACCAAAAAAAACACCATCGTAGACAAGTTTTCATTGAGGAAACTTATAAAATAATGTGAAAAAAGGCATTCGTCCATTTTTGTATTTAATTTCCTCTTTTTTATGCGAAAGCAGATAACTTTTTTGATACGAAAGCCGATAACTTTTTTGATGCGAAAGCTGATGACTTTTTTGATGATAAAGGTGATGACTTTTTTTAATGAGAAAGATGACCTTTTTGTGAAAAATCGTTACTGTAGGGGTTTCACCCACCTTTTGACTAAATTCCTAGCAATAAAAAAAAACCAGCATGTTATGATTTCCTAAGGATGGGAGTGGGGAGTTGAACACCCACCTCCCTTAACAAAAGACCTATAAACCAAGCAAGTATGTATATTTGTCGCTTTACTATTGGCAGTAATGATTCTTATAGACCTGTATGAATCTATTTTATTTCTAACATACACATTTGTCGCTAGATGGACTAGTATTGTGGCTTGGTAAAAGCCCACCAACCAAGCTTATTGACAACATGAGAGGCAAAGAGTCGTGGAGAAACATGATCGCCTATGACATTTGGCATGGCACTTGATTGACACATTTGTCTCATGCTCTCTATAGAAGATGCGCAGAATTCGTCTGTAACATTTGTATTCGAAGGTTTGTAACCTCTCTCCGTGACTGCAGTGAGTGTTCAGCTTTCACACCAACACAACACAATAGACAACATAAGTGAGTTTCAAAGTTAGTTTTTCACACTAACATTGACTTTGCTTTTCCACATTAAAGTTAACCTTGACATATCCGCTACATCTATCTCCAGCCTTATGGACTTATCTCTAAGTCTGTTTTGCGTTTTCCATCGCTGCATAGGACTATGCAGGATCCGAGGTATTCGAAAATATTCAAGTCCTCAAATTTATACCAATTTATCATGTTGTTGGTTTGTGCTTCTGTACCTTTGCTTTTAACCAAGATCATATTTCATTCAGCGTTGATTTTGGTCTCCTTGCTAGCACAATGTGAACAAAATTCTGATAACACTGTGTATGAAAAAAATTATGGTGCTTTATGGGGAAATGTGGCAACATCAGGTGTCCATAGTCCAACTTTTTAATATTGTGAGTAAGAAAGACATCTCCAAATAATCAAATGTATATTTTGATAATTTTGAGTTTCTTGTTTATGTGTGGAGCTAGTGGAGAGCATGGCCATGTTATTAGAACTCCGTTCTCAGACCCTTGATGTCCTGGGTTCATTCCACGGTTGGGACAGGATTTTTTCTTTTGGAGGTACAATTAAGATCCTTCCTATATATGTTGAGGCGTCTGCTATGGCAAAGCAACCTTTATTTCCACAGCCTATAGAAAGTCTCTCTGCACTCCTTCACAGGAAAACATGCAGTAACAAAAGTTTAAGTTTTTCTTGTTTATGTGTTTCTTGAAAAAGGTCCCAGTTGGACAATAAAGTCAAAAAAAGTTCTTTGTTTTTTTTTTTATTGCTATTTATTTATTACATTGATAGTTAGGCTATAACAGTAACCATTAGTATTTCATACAGCTTTTGTGACTTGAAGATTAAAAAATCACAACTTCAGCTGCAGATAAATTGAGCTGCATGCAACGCACTGATGGGCACCCCTACTAGGTTCATACTGGGGTCCTCTTAGTGCGTAGAGTGAAGATAGTTGGATGTAGTGATTTATGCGTCTTATCAAAATTTTGTTTTGTTAACTACTGTATGGTGTGTTTAGTTACAAATGTAGCCATGTCACCCGTAATTAACACAAATTTCACAATAAGAATTCTTAAGACACATTCATTTTGTGATGCTTTTTTGTTCAGTGGGACAGTTTTTAAACAACACCATGCTACCAATGCCAAAGATGGTCTTTAATAGTCTCGCAGTAAAGAAAAATCATTACATGTGAAATTAAATGTATGAGAAAAGCTGTAATGGTTGCTAAACTAGATAAAATAAGAAATAAAGCAATTAGGAAAGGAGTAGGTATAATATCATGTATTCAACATATCAAAAGACAGCAAGTAAATTGGTTTGATCATCTTATGAGAATGAACCTAAATACCAATAAGAGCATATAACAAAAGAGTATCCGGACATAAAACCACAGGCAGACAACGAAAACGGTGGATAGAAAAAAAATCAAGATAACCTTGAACAAACATGGACTCAATTCAACCAAGGTGACACATCTGGCCCTGGATCGACAACACTCCATCCGAGTAGAACGCTCCTTCATTAGGCATTTGCATTAAGTCGAAGTCTCCTGGGTATGAAAGAACGCTCATAAAAACCACCCCACTGCACATAGGAAGTAAGAGCTAATCACTTGCAATTCCTGGTGCTAGAAAGAAAGAAGAACGGCAGGTGTGAATACTATCAACCATAATTCACCTGGAGAAAGACAACAGCTTTTTAAAATACATTTTGCAAAGTTCCAGATGACTGGTTAAATATAACTGTAGGGAGCAAGTCTAAGATGATGGGTTAAATGTAACTGTAGGGAGTAAGTCCAAGATCATTGGTTAAATGTAACTGTAGGGAGCAAGTCCAAGATGACTGGTTAAATGTAATAGTAGGGAGCAAGTTCAAGATGACTGGTTAAACGTCACTGTAGGGAGCAATGCTAGGATCTGGGAAGTCTTTTACTTTAGAGAGGTCTTTGCTGTGACCATCCTGCATTTTTGAGACAAACTGTTAGGTAAAAAGGGTTGATTCCCTACCAGAAGTTCTGGCATGATTTCTTTCCAGAAGTCATTGCAGAAAAAAATCATGAGGATTGGTATAGTGGAATTCCTCTATAGAGAATCCTCTTATAACACATTTCCCTATATAGCAACACATTTAAAAATCCCCAATTATATTTATTCTTTATTGTTTGTACTGTACATGATAAATTTCTGTTATTACATACACATTTTGCTGGTCTGGACCAAGTTGTTATAAGGGGATTCCACTATAATAAACCCTACATCTTCTTAGTTTTCTCTCATAGAATACATGACAGATTGTAGTATTATTCGTCTTTGCTCCACCATTGAATCACTGTAACACAAGCAGTTAATTTTCTTTATAAAAATATAGCATAACTTTCTGTAATATTTAGAATTTACTGAATGGCTTTTTGCATCTTGCAGACGATCATTAAGAAAACAAACAAAAACAAGCTAATGAGCCTTTTCTCTCAGTAATGGAAGACTTTCTAAGCGATCATGTTGTTAAAGCAACAGAAAGTGTTTGTTTTCATCTTTCCCTTTTATCTTCCATATCTTTTATTATATTGTTCCTAAACAACATCGCCCCAGCCAGCACGCAGATTGTGCCTCCAGACAGCTCAAGTTTTGGCCATGTTTGCCAAATTTTGAAGAAATCTTTCAATGATGACTTACAAATGTCTTTGTACCTCAGCATGGGACTACCACAGGCTTTCAGAAGCTTCTCTGAATAGTACTTATTGTGGAATGCGACAATTTCGGCATTCTGTGGACATGGTCCAACCCTCGCAATCTATTTTTATTAAGTGTTTCCATGGCAGATGGTAGCTGAGTGTGGCGTAAAAGTTATATATTGGTGATTTTATCATGCCATTTAATGTGAGATTTTTCTGAGACATCTTAGCTGAAATGTGTTTAGTCTCCTCTCATGTCTTGTGTAGGTTGTCCATGTTTCAGATCCATAATATAGTTTGGATTACCTTGTTGTGAAGCAGACATTAGCCATTTCAGCAATATTCTCTTGTATGGCTGGTCGATTATACTATCAATATAATCACAGATGTACACTGTTCAGCAGATGTAAAAACATTGAATGTATTAGTTACCAAAGCCAAAGGTGTCAGGCCATTGGTGCAAATAAAACGGCAACACAACACATTTCCGTTGTGTGAACTACATTCTGTTGGAAATCTTGTAGGATCACTGTGCTACTATAAGAGATATCCATGGGAGTTTGAGAACGAACATAATAAAAAAGACCTACATAGTGTATAAACAGATAAACAGAAAACAAACATTGCATTTTTTGGTTCAAAATTTATTTAGATTTGCACACTAACTTTTCTTTCCTCACACATTAACATTTATTTCCTCACACACTAACTTTCCTTTCCTCATGTACTATAGCATTGTGAATGTTTGTGTAGTTGATGCATGTTATTCTTATGGTGAAACCAATTCCATTCTTGATTGTTCTTCGCATAAAACATTCAAGTAATAACTGTTTCTCATTGATGGTACCAAGACTTGTCTAGTTTTTCCTTGATGGTACCAAGACTTGTCTAGTTTCTCATTGATGGTACCAAGACTTGTCTAGTTTCTCATTGATGGTACCAAGATATGTCTAGTTTATCCTTGATGGTACTAATACTCTTGTCTAGTTTCTCCTTGATGGTACCAAGATTCTTGTCTAGTTTATCCTTGATGGTACCAAGACTCATGTCTAGTTTATCCTTGATGGTACCAAGACTCTTGTCTAGTTTATCCTTGATGGTACCAAGAAACTAAAAATCTAGTTTCTCAGAGTGCTTCGTCATCATTATTTTTGATTTAGTAGTATATTCTATTCAGGACATAGCATCAACACAGCATTTTTTGGCTTTATTTATTTTCTATGCAATATAAATACATTCAGTAGTTTACCATCTCTCTGAACAATATGAATATACAATTGTCTGCAGTGAGATTTGAACCCAGTACTTTGGCCATCACAGACTCAAGAGTTTGTGAACTGGAGGAAATAGGAAGAAGCTGTGAGTGGGTGGCATTTAGCAAAGATAGAAAGTTATTATATAATTTACACAGATGGCTCAGTAACACAAGAAATACACATGTGTGGTTGGGGTTTCGTGGCCTACCAAAATGGCAGGAAATTAGCTAAGAAGTGAAGCTGCATATTCCAATATAACATCAAGTACAAGAATGGAAATAGAGGTAGTGACAGCAGATCTCACTTGGCTGGCAACTCAATCACCAACAGTCTCGCCACCTCATAAACCGTCTATAGTCATGGATAGGGAAGTCAGCCTACCGGGTATTCATTATTTTCGGATATATTGATCCAGAATACAGTAGCCACCAGGGTTTCATTCCTTGATTCATTCAAGTTACGTGAGTGAAGCAAATGAAAGGAATGCCATTTTCTTAGAGTTGCAAAAGTTTGTGTTAATTTCCATTTAGCATATCGGTTCTTTCTTATGATGATGAAGTTCATTATTGCTGGCTTTGTTAAGTTGGGGATGTCGGTCTATAGTCGAACCTTCGACTTTCTCCACTTTTGGGAAGGGATAGTTAGGTTCTCGGCCTACAATCGGATGGGTTTATATTCAGAATTTAACAGTAATATCAATGACTGGGCAGGGTGTGAAGTTTCAAAACTCATAAGGATGGTAGAGGATAGAGATGTGTGAAAATCTTTCTGTACCAAATTTATCAATGTGACACTCCTACGACCCTGGCGGACTATGGGTTTTATTATTATATCAGTATCTTTTGCCCACCTCATCTTCTCCTACCATTGCCATTTAACTATGATCAAATTTTATGACGTGACTAATGCATGCAATGACATCGCCAGTACAATGTGCACGATTGGCTTTCATCCAATCATATTTCCAGTACAACGTGAATGATTGGCTTTCATCCAATCATATTTCCAGTACAACGTGAACGATTGGCTTTCAAACCACAAGCTAATTCAACCACGTTGGGTCTGTGAAGTGAACCAAAACACCTCTCTACCACCGAGCCAACCTATGGAGAAAATGTGTGTTTTCAAACAGTGTTAAGAACAGAATAGACTTCTGTAGATAGTGCCCACTGCAAACATTTGATGTTCAACACTGAAACAAAAATTTTTTTACTTTCAAGGCAGGAAGTCTCCATCTCCTGATGTTTTGTTGGCACTTCATAGAACTAAAAGGTTTAGCTTGATGTGCAAATTTAAATTTAGCTAGCTGACAAAATTAGGTTTGCCTCTTCTGTTTTTATCTGAAAAGAGGGATACACGGTAAGAGAAATTATGAAACAAAAACCAAAATATTGGTTTGTAAATTCAGTATGCAGACAGATCATGTCATAGCAAGACAACTATATACACTAAAATGCAAAATACTATATCATTAATTTAACAAAGATAGGCAGGGAGTGTCACCTTTACAAACAAAATAAATATCTAATAATAATAATTCAAATATATTCTGTAAATAATTCAAATATTACGTGTGCTGTCAATCATTTCTTCTTATGGTCCATGCTATGTGGCATTGTTTAGCATGTCTCTCTATGGCTTTCTGCTTCATGTGCAGTCAATAATTTCCAATATGGATGTTCTTCCATGCCACAATGCTAGGTTGTCCAGCATCTTCTCTCTTTGTCTTCCCCTACCCTTCTAATTTATGAATGAATTAATATCACAACAGGCATAAATGCACAAGACCTGCAACCCTAGCAACTGACTGACAGGCATGTAGAACTATGACATTTGCCATTTGTGCCAAACTTGGCAAAAGAGGAACTGACTGACTGACCCTTCTTGCTCCCCAACTTGTCTGTTGTCATGGTGTGTTCTCTCTTTCCTGTTCTCATGATATGTCCAATAAATGTGTACTGTCTCTTTCTGACAGGGTGAGCAGTTTGTTTTTTAAAATTAATTTCTTCCAAGTCATCTTCATTACGCTCTTTTATATGTCCATGGTGTTCTTAACATTCTTCTATAAAACCACATCTCTGCTGCCTCAATATAATTTTTCACTATTCTGCGCATTGTCTGTGCTTTTCAACTATTCTGAAATATTTAGGTACCACCAATACATCCAATTGTACCACCAATACATCCAATTGTACCACAATGCATTCAATTATACCACCAATACATCCAATTGTACCACCAATACATCCAATTGTACCACCAATGCATTCAATTGTATCAACAGCACAATGTTCATGATCAGGTTTTGAACTCAGAGCGAGTTTGACAGATTTGTATTTGTTAGATGGGTTCAATAATTCAGCTAACAAATTGATGAATTACATTATAGTATAGATAAGAATTAATTCTTTGTTTTGTCTTTTAACCCATTGGCTATCGCAGCCAAAAAGATATGTGAAACAGAAGTTAAAAGGAGAATCATCATCAAGTGCCGTGTCGAATGGTGTTGGAGATCATATCTGTCCATGTACATCGATCCCCATATATGTCATCATCTCTGTTGGTGTCGTCAATTGAAGCCATTTAGTCAAACTGTACAATATCTTTTCTATATGACAATCAATACAAGGTAACTGCGTGAAACGTAACAACAAATTAGACTTACGTAAAACACAGGTTTATATATCGTTTCAATGAGACATGACAGACTATAGCTAAAACTAGTAGGTAATGATGAGCAATGATGAGCACACAAGAAATCATAAAAATTACAATACACAAATCACATTCAACGTTTCAACCAAAAGGTCTTTATCAAGACACAAACAAAACATCAAAAGACGACGAATGGAAAAATTATCACAACATCCAACGGAAATATGGAAATGAGATGCCGGAAGGTCAGAAAGTACATAAAAAACGTAAGTATATGTGGAAACGAAACGAACAAAAAGATCGGTAAAATGATCGAACAAAAAGAATAAAGACAAAGATCACACCAACCCAGTACTAGACATAAGAGTGGTCGGAATTGAGTCCAAAAGGTTTGAGTGTACCCAATTTAAAAATGAGATGATTTTCTAGAGCATACCTAGATCTATCATCGGTGGTGCAAGATCTGATGGCGATGACCTGAATATCAAAAGCACCATGATGACCATCGCCATTGAAGTGGGTGTAACTTATAAAATATAAAATATAACTTTAACATTTATTGATATAAATTCATCAAATAAACTGTATAATGAAGAGAATTGGGTATACCTGTGTAAAAATTGTTGAAAAATTGATTTAAACAATGACAAGTATGGATGCAATAGGGTAAGTCAAAATATTTATACTAATAAATTAACATTTTCACGTTTTGTGTCTTACTAACTCTAACCTTGTGAAGTAATCATATATGATCAATGTACTTATATATTCATATTCTGTATCCATTCCTCTTTCCAATTATATATTACACATACACTATTTATCAATATTAGTATGTCAAGTGATACAATGAAAAACACATGTAAGGACATTTTTCTACTCCTGAAAATTAATTTGGTCCAAACCTAAAAGTAATCAAGTCCTGAAAGAGTTAATAAAAGAAGCTCACATCAACAATGAGAAAAAACATTGCAAATGAATGTGATGAGGAACTTAATAATGAAATCAATGAAATACTATTTGCCAATTATCAAAGTCTAATATATGTATCTGAGGAAAATTTGCAAAACCACATTAAAGATTGATGTTAACATGTAAGAGAAGTACAACATGCAAAATTACATACAAAAAAAATATCAGTTATGATTTCTTCTTCTTGTGTTCACTTGAAACATGTCTATATTTGTAGAAGTTATGATAATTAGCAAGTCTGCAAGTCCCAATGGATATAACAATAGATAACACCAGAGTGAAGCAAGCCAAAGAATTTAAATATCTAGGCAGTATTTTTTTTAAATGAAAATGAAAGACTAGACAGAAAAATAGAAACAATGTGTCAGAAAGTAAACACAGTGACTTACCAACTTTCACCATTATTTTTTCACCCAAAGATCAAGATGGAAATCAAAAGACAGATAATATCTACAATTTGTATATTAACACTAGTAATAGTGTCAAACATGGTCTTTAAGAGTCTTGCAGCAAGACGCCCATGCATTTTTGTTTATTTTGAAGTGTCAGTGAAGACTTAAGAGTGTCTTTAAAACGCTTCTTATATCCTCCAGTCTTGCAGGAGTCACTCTAAAGCTCTCCATATAGCAACTTTTTTTAGCAGATGATATCTTTAATACTGACCATGTGTCATGCCGAGCATGTTTGTATCTTCATTAGCATTGTAAGTGTGCGTCAAATGCTGCCTTTATCACACCAGCCACTCGCAACTTCCTGAAAGTCCGTAAAGGAAAAAATGCAGTATGAATTACTGACATTTTTTTGTTTTGTTATATTGTAACACGCTTTTTCAAGCCAGGATTGGATTTAACTCTTTGTCATGTGCCGGCTCACAGTCAGCAGACTGTATTTATTGTTGAATTGTTCGTGTATATCTGGACTCTCGTTTTCTTGTACCTTAGCCTATCCCTAACTCTCTCAAATAGAGGAAGAGTACACAGTGCTCAGACATTGAACAATGTTTAACTGATTATTTCCCCTGGTCATGTCTACGCGTCAGATCACATGATCATTGAAAAAAGGAAGACATTTTGAAGGCTTTAGAGCCTACCAGTGTTTGGATCTCTTCTTGTATCGGAATTGTTCACTGTCAATTTTTGTGATGCAAACCTGATCCAAAGACGTTAATTATGGCACTGAAGAAAGTTAAAGGAACTCTTGAGCGAGTTCTGGATAAAAACTTACAGGATCTTGTGAGAGGCATTCGGAATCACAAGGAAAATGAGGTTATCATTGTTGACAAATACCTGTTATCGATAAGTGTTGTATTGTACAGGTTAACGCCCCCGCCGTGATATTTGATCATATTGTACTATAATTCACTAGTAAAATTTGAATAAATATTCCATTAAATTGGTGATATGCAATTACCTCAGACTTTGCAATGCCCCATAAATGTAAACACACAAATTCACATTCTCTTCAAATTAAATTTTATTTTCCTATTTTAATTTTCAAATCCTGATTCTCACATGCTTTGACTCACTTTGAGCAGAACGAACAATAGGCCTATACAACAAATTATGCAAAACAGTAAAGTGTGAACGAGGCTATAAGAATAATATACTATTATATTATTGAGAATTGTATACTTGCAGGTGGCAAACAAGTCATGAAGGAATGTTAGATAACAGAAGTTGTCTGCTATAAATTGATTAAATTAGTATTACTATTACTTAGTATTAGCTCTCAGAGCTGCAGGGAAGTAAAATCTCTGCTAAAACAATCTATGCAACTTCAGTGGAGAGAAATAAACTAAAAGAAACGGTAAAACTCTGAATCAACTCTTCACTGTGCTATAAATAGCACACAGTGTTTACATTTTTAACTAGTTGATGTCACGGATTTCATGTAACACCATTGAAATTAATGGATGCAGTGACGTCACATCTCCCAACACAAACGACATGAACCACATTTATAATTATAATTTTTAGAACTAATTTTATTTTTTTATTTATAGCTGACCCTAATCCTTATTCCTAACCCAAATCTAAATACTAATTTCAAATTAATATGCCTTTTCAATTAATATATTTTAATTTTAAATAAAAATTGTACTAATCACACTGCAAAGGTTAGGTCTATTGTCTTTCCCCAGGTGGTTTGTGATCCACTCTTGCTGTTATGTGTAGGGATGATTGGAGATTGAGCTTGCATTCTAAAGCCAGATGTGTGGCCTCGGCTGTGCTATGATCGTGTCTGTTCAGGATGTCTCTGACGTTTTCTATCCATCTTTTCTGTGGTCTTCCTCTGGCTTTGTACCCCGATCTCATTTGGTTATATGCTTGTACGGGCAACTTTTCGTGATGCATTCTCATAATGTGGCCAATCCACTTGATCTGTTCTCTCTCTATGTAATCTGTACAAGATATTATACCTATTCTTTCCCTGACATATTCATTTCGCAATCTATCAAGCCTGGTGACCCCGGCACCTTTCCTCAAGTATTTCATCTCACATGTCACTATCATTCTGTAATGTGAAGATGAGAGAGACCAGGTTTGGAACTGGTAACACAGTGTTGGTAGGAATATACTGTAGATCATTTGTCTCTTAACTTCCATCTTGATCTTGGGGTGAAGAAGGTTAGGTAATACCTCGAAACTAGAACAAAGGTCACAGTGAAGAGTTGATCTGTAGATGTGCCAAAGAAACTATAGTCCCAAGCAAGACAACATTAACATATTTAACAGAAATGAATAAGTCATGATATTTTAGATGGGACACTGCCATCTAAAAGCACACTTACAGCAAATCAGTATCAGTGAATCTGCTGCCTGCATCTGTGGAGCAGCAGCAAAGACATCAGAATACATACTACAGAATTGTCCTAATTTTTTTTGGACAGAAGGACAATGTGTCCCACAGGAGGGGGATATAAGACGACCTACAACAAACCACTTTATACATTACCAATATAGGATTGGATATTTAATAATTGTATACAGAAGAAGTTTTAGCTCTTTTAAGTAAAAATAATATAACCCATGAAATCAATTTTCTGTATTAAAATCATTGACGAAAGCTAATGAGATAATGCTATTATTAGTTTCTGTTGCAGGTAGACATAATAAGATAGATTTCGATCCCTGTCCACATCGCACAATAGCCTGTTTTATTTTACATTTAGAATGAGTTACAACAATCAATTTTTTTGATCTAACAGAACTTTAGAGTGTAGCACAATTAGGAAGAAATATGAAAGATTGCAAGTAAAGCTAAATGTGAGTTTTGAAACTAGTTAAGGATACTACAAAGAATGGTGATAACCTTGAAATAAATAGGGAAACATCTCAATGCACACATGGATAAGAAAATAAGGCAGTATGAAAAGATTCAGTTAGGGTATCCTGAATAAACCAAATTATGAAATAGGATATTGTATCTGAATGATTTGCATATTGGACTTTGATTCACCATGATGCAGAGACAGAAAATTTAGATTTTACAACGCACTGTACAAAGCAAAACTAATCTGTAGGAGGTCCTCTAAAAACCAGTTTAGGGCAGGTATCACAAGATAAAACCCTATCATCAAAGTTGGGAAACACTAGCCTATGTGGCACGGAGTTTGAAATGGCATTTACGCTACGCAATTCAATTCATGCACCCCACAGTAAGTGGTCAAAATTTCGTTCAAAAGCCTGGCGACAAAACAAACATGAGCCCAAACAACCATGACAAACCCATTCACAGCATCAGAGAAAACATCTCCAGGGAAACTAAACTAGTACTACAATGGATACCAGCCCACAAAGCAGACAAATTGGCAAAAATAGGAGGTGATCTCCCTCAGTTTCAAGTACACCAAAGATTCAGGGAAGTAATGTTCAACTAAACGGAGGATGGGGGGGGGTGAGAATATATTTGTGTTTTACAGTAAAATAAAGATCATAATAGTCAATTATTAATCTCAAGATGTGTATATTAACAAATAGTGTTCGTAAGAGAATATAAGACAGAAATATTTCAACAGTTTAAATTGTGCTTACTAGACACATTTCTAGAACCATATCCAGGTGTACCGACGGTTCCCATTGCTCACTGTTTATCAACTGCTAATATATAGTCCAATCTGTGCCATATTGAATGTCCTTGCTAGCAGCATGGATGCACTATCAATAGTATCTATATTCAACAAACTAAACATTTGCAGTATGTTCTTCCTATCCATACTTCTGACTATAGATACCTTGTATGAAACCGATTTAAGTATGTTGATTATTGTTTTCACACACAGAACATATCCATAGGTGCTCAGATCTCCACTTCAGTAAATACCTCAGGGTGTAGCACCCAATGGTGCCAGTTGCCTGATGAACGAGTGTTATTTTTGTGGGGTGTTCTCTCCATGCTACTCTTATCTTTATTCCCTATCCATACATTCTCGATACTGACTCATGCTCATTGACCTCAAAATCTTCCAATCGTGTAAACTCTCATAGAGCATTGAGTATGTCTGCTCTATCAATAAGTTGACCACCTGTTATAGTTGAGAAACCAGCTAACTTGTTGACTCTCTTGTTCCTCTTCACACCTGCATGTATATGGTCACAGATGAAGTGATTTTGCTCAGTGAGACTCAATTCTTATACTTCTCCAATGACTCCACCCATCACCTTCACTGCATTTCACCTGCTTTGACTTTCTGAATGATACTCATTGAGTAACTCAGTATGCATACATTAGAATAGGCTTGAAATTCCAGTCAGTTGTGGGCCTGCATTATGACAAACACCTCCATCATTAGATTACTTGTTGCAGTGAAGGTCCTACTGGCAGCATAAATTATTTTTGCATGTGATTTGACAAATTACAGAACCATTAGCCTCATAAAGCACCCCAGTAAAGTGATGCTCAAATTACTACTTAACCGAATAAAGCACAAGTCTGAAGAAATAATTGCAGAAGAACAAGCTGACTTCAGAGCAAACAGAAGCACTGTTGAGCAAATATTTAACATCCAAACATTGATTGAAAAACATATTCAGCACCAATGTGATCTATACCACAATTTCATTGACTTTACAAAGCCTTGGACCGTGTTTGGCATGATGGTCTGTGGCACATACTGAGGCAATTTAATTTTGACACCACAATCATAGACATTATTGAAGCGCTGTACAAAAATGCAAATACTGCTGTCTTGTCAAACAATACAATTGGAGAGTTTTTCAAAACAAATGTGGGAGTTTGACAAGGATCATAATGTCTCCAGTACTTTTCAACATATACTTAGAGCACATCATACAAGAGACATTACATGATTACAACAGGTCTACATCGATCAGAGGTCGTCCTATTTGCAACTTACGTTTCGCTGATGATATTAATCTTATAGCTGGGTTAGAACAAGCATTGCAAGAGTTAACAGCAAAGTTGGAAAAGGTTACCACCAAGTACAGAGTGGAGATCAATACAGATAAGAGTAAAATCTTGGTTAACAGCAGAGACACAGAAAACCAGACTAACATCATGATGAATGGACATAAGCTTGAGGTGGTGAATGCCTTCAAATACCTCGGATCCAGTATATGGAGCGATGGAAAATGCAAAGCAGAACTAAAAATAAGGCTGGAAATGGCTTTAGCTAGTCCTTGTCAAGGCTAACTGTGATTTGGAAAAGCAACATCAGTGTTAGAGTGAAAGTCAAACTGTATAAGTCGCTTGTGCTTTCTGTTGTGCTGTATGCTTGTGAGAGTTGGACACTCACTGCAGATATAGAGAGAAGATTACAAGCTTTTGAGAACATATGCCACAGAACAAATTCTATGAATTTCCTATAGGGAACATACGACGTAAGAAATAAAGTAGAGATGTGTGCAGGAACCATTGCTTTCAATAGTGAAATGACGAAAACTAGCATGGTTTGGACATGTATGCAGGCATGATTCCTTGTCAAAAACAATAATGCAGGGATCTGTCAAAGGAGGAAGAAGCAGAAGAGGGCAAATAAAGGCATGGACAGACAACATAGGATAGAATTCGCTGGAGGACTCTGTGTGCTGAAGCATCCAATGTGGTACCCCTAGGACCCTAAAGGGTTACGGGTTTATTGATTGATTGATCCTAGCAAAACAAGTACAAAATCTACTCTGGTAGAATACTGGAACCTCAGTTGTGATACTGTTACTAAAGAGAGCTCATCCAAAAAAGTATGTATTTCCAAAATGGTGTACATGTGATAAACAGTCTATAGACGTGAGATTGTATTATATATAGAAAATTATGCAAATCTAGGCCTAGCATTATAATAAGTAGGATTTTGCACTTCAAATAACTCTGGGGCTTTGAAATTCATTCAGAAAGTACAAACATTTTATATGATTTTCTACAAACTGTGAAGGCCACGATGTACATCTAAAAAAAAAATTGTACGCCCTCCAATAAGAATAGTGAAACATTGAAACAAATAAATTTTCTTTACTAGCTATGTCTGGAATTTCTTCTTCTTCTGCGTTCAGCATCTGTGGTCATGTTAATGGTCAGGCCTATCGTCGGGCGAAGTCCACTGTCTTCTCCAGGTCAGAGCGGCTGCCCCATAGCTTTTGCCTCAAGTCTGTATACTCTGGCCAGCAGCAACTTCTGTGTAAGCTTAGTGCTGGTTCTTGGATAAAAATGACACAGTAATGCCACCCTATGGCTAACCTTCTTGACTGAATGAATAGGATAGCAGGGAACATTGCTGGCACCTGGTGGTTACAAGTTTAATTGCTGCTGCAGCATGACTTTCAATGGTATTTCTATTGCATACGGTCATGGCTGGGGACGCCACCTGGGAAGGTCGCTCCGTGTTATCTTTGATATATTATTCCCAGCTATCCTATTCATTCAGTGAATGTGAGTGGGGCAAATGAAAGAAATAACCTTGCGTCTTACAGTTGCTAAAGTTTGTGTTCATTTCCTTTTAGCATGATTTCACTTGTCCCTATTACCGGTATTGCGTAGCGCACTGGCTTCACATATGGGTGGTCCTGGGTTCATTCCCCAGTTGAGGCGGAAATGTTTTCAGATCGCAACTGCTGCCAGGTCGACCCAGCCTTAAATGGGTACCGGATTAATCAAAGACTGCGAGGGAGAGAAGATGGCTACCGCCCTCATTTGCAGAGCCTCTGAAATGTGAGATCGCTAACATCTCACACCCCTATGGCATTAATAAATGCTGTGGATTACTTTACTTTTTTTTAAATTACCAGTATTAGTATATTTTTCATATCTCGGCTTATAAATGGATTTTAGACTTTTGACACTTTCTGGACATTAAAATCATATCCCATCATATCCTTGGTTTACAATCAGATCAGTTTAAAAAAGCTTGTCTAATGTCATAATTTTTTGGAGTGGGATCAGCTTAGTCACTAATGCAATGACTTACCATTCCAAGGCTTTCAGTTTACTTTTCAGAACAGCAACACTCTATCCAACCCAGCAATACAAATTGATATCAGACTTGCACATTTGGGGACGGTAAAACACATTAAGGAAGAGCACTTACTCTCTCACCTGAAAGCAAGCTGAGGCTTAATGTTGCGAGTTGGAATACCTCACCAGACACCGCTATGGAATGGCATTATTGTACTTCAAAGTCTTGATTAATAATCCAACCAGAGTTAGAAAATAACTGTCACACCATTAGGAAGGTAGATTTGTTACTGCGCACTGTTCCAAACTATTGCAGCCAAAGTTGGGTTTCACTGGGCTCATTTTCCACCACCCATTGTCTACTGGTTATGACTTCTATAGTTGAACTTCACTTTGGCTCCAAACATGTAACAAAATAAATGTTCACAGCAAAAGGTTTGTCACGTCCTGAGTCACTGTACCTTTATGATCTGCCTCAGCCATAGTTAACTAGTGTAGAGTTATTCTCTCCCTTGCCAGTGCTGCGCAATATTTATTATCTAGCCTTCTCCCCCCCCCCCCCAACCCACAGAAGATGCATGCATATACACAAATGAAAATAATCATAAAACTCACACAAAATTATGAATATAATCGTATAGATGAAGTGAAGCTTCCACAAGAAGAAAGCCACGATATATAGGCATATCAGCTACCAAGATTTTTTCGTTGCATTGGTGGTTTGAGACAATTTCCTTTTTTACATTTTGTGAAAACCACATAAAAACAGAACAAAGACTGCATGAAATATAAACATAAAAATGTTGACACCTTTGTGGAAAAGAAAATAACTGAATCAGTGTCTGAAAAATGACATTTGCCAGCAATTTGCCCTGCATTTTAACAAAGAGTAAATTTTACCAACATTTAATTGAGAAAACTGAGGTTTTGGACATATAAAGAGACAAAGATGATAATAGATAAGATCCATTACAGAGTGTTTTAATTTGTACTTGACTGCAGCAGGTCAACCTGTCCATGGTCATGAGAAGTTTAGAGAATCCATAAAGACTGTTCAAGAACAAATGTATCCTCTGAACATATAAATATGTGTGAACTGCTATAGCTCAGTGGTTAATATGCTAATTTTCCAGTTGGGTGGTCCACATTTGATTTTCCAGTTTAATTGGAAAATTGTACTTACCACAAATGACCCCTAAGCCAACCCAGCTTACAGAAATAGGTACCATTTCTTCTTGGAATGTAAAAACAACAGACATGACATTTATTTTACATCATCCTTAGGTATACCATTGGTTCATGAATAATACAGATCTAAAATCATTTTTGCCTAGTGTATTGCTATATTATTAAAAGGGACTACTTTCCTTTCTACTTTTAAACACTATCTACTTTCTCATGCTGTTGAAGTGCTTGGAAATTTGGTATTACTGCTTTCTCACACCATTGAAACACTTAGGGGAATAATTGTGTTAGAACCATATTTTATCTCTTTCCTTTTCCTCCTAGATCTGTTTCCAACTGTTTTTAACTGAGTGTTTCTCAGCTTTTCTCTTTTCATGTGAATTTCGGAACAATGATCATCTTACAATGCTTTCAGGAGGTCTTCTTAACATATATACTTGTATCTCCATTACAGTTTCTTGAACTTTCCACAGTTGTTTGTTTAGTTCAGAGGAGGACAACCTTTTTTTGGTTGGCAGGCTAGATTAAGTATTTCTTGCATATGATGGAGCCAACAAGGTTTTTTTATTTTTTATTAGTACTTTGAAGTATCACTGGACATAGAAGTACATATGGCTCAGATAATCTGTGATTTTATATTGTCTGAGCTCAGACCAGAGCATATTAGTTTTTAATGTGGTTTGGTGGTTACAACTGAGCTGGTTGAAACTAGGCTATGCTATGAAGCTATAAGTACACATAATATTTTGATTACTAAGTACTCTTAAACCACTAGCTGAAAGTTCAAGACTGTGTTTGAGAGAACACCCACAATAGAGGATTGTGCTACCTTGGTGATGATGATGAAAGAATTCCTTTATCTGTGAGCTCTTGACAGCCTATAGTCTTTCTGACAAAAACACAGATTTTTCTCAGTTGTGTATCTGAGATTAAACCTGAAATCATGTAAGATTGTCCCAAAGACATGGTTGTGTAAGTGAGGTTTATGGATGCATCTTTAGTCCCAGAAGGGAGGCGTTCCAGTGCACCAAGATATCCGCATTATGCTAGTATCACAGCACACACTTCTGGGATAAATATCATATCATTATTTATTCAGATTTGTTGACCCATCCACAGTAATGACACACTTAGCATTCTGCATCACCTAGGAGTCTGCCACAAAAGGACAAAGGTGCAATGCCCGCTTGACTGCATCTCATCATCCATGGAAATTATTTGATAGAAGACAAATTTAAGAAATTAAAAGACACCATGTAAAAGTGATTATTTTTTCAACAAGTGACATGTTGTCAGCCTATCCCCCCAACAATAGTCACTTCCTACAACATGTCCAGAAAGAAGACAGTAGCCCTATTCTTTGCACCCTGAACTAGAAGTCCAGTTCCCGGTTGCCACACAGGTTTTGCTACCCTGGTATAGTCTTTAACATTTGCATTGTATTCAAGAGGTTATTGGTTCAATTCTGGGCCATGACATCTTGTTCACAAGTACATTTTTCAGAGATGCCTGGAGATTATCACTTGAAACTACAGAGTTGCATGCTATGTGTGGTACTCTTAACAGATAGTCACAGCGTGTCACATTGTTGAGAGGGATGGAGTATGTACGGGGTAACTCAAGTACAATTAATTCATTCCTCAATAACTTTTCACCACAGTATACGATGGTACAACTACTGTAGTCATGAGATTCATTATAGGCCTACATACTGTGGAAAATGCTTTGTGGCTCAAATTGCTTCTGCTAGGCACAACTGTTATCACCATGGAGTGTTTATACTCCTTCTTAGCATACACCAAAACACTCTCATCTGGAAATATGAAACAGTCCTAGCAGCACTAATCATTTGACTATTTTTTACTTGAATTCTGAGTCTATACAGTATTTGAGAGTTTTCTTTAATATTACAAAACATGTAGCAATTTTATTATTTGTAATTTTCTTTTTTTGGTTTCATCAGAGCAAGTACATCGCAGAATGCATTGATGAAATAAAACAGGAACTGAAGCAAGAGAATCTTGCTATCAAAGCCAATGCAGTCAATAAGTTGACTTATGTAAGTATTCTTAATATTTACGTAGAAAAATAGTTATCCATCCATTCTTTGGTGTCTGTCCATGATGTTCTTTGCTCCTTTCACCCTCAACTGTTTCATCCAAAATACTTTTTTTGACTAGAAAACATGTCAGCTTATAAGTCCAATGTATGCACATTTTCAGCATTTTACTATTGAAATTAGTGGTTCTTGTGGATTTGTCTGCATGTTTATTTTTTTAATTTTGTATCCATATTTATTCTTGGAAATGCATAGGATTCATCAATAACATTCATATTCAGTCCTGTATTTATTTCTCAATGTCTGTATTGAGTATCCAACTCTGTCATTCTATTTATTACTAATCCTAATTGCTTTTTCTCATTCCTCCATTTTATATAGGTTTCTACCATAATTCATCATTGCTTCTGTGGTATTTCTCTTTAAAAAATGTCTTGTATCTAGTCCATTTGTAATATTACTATTTTTCTTGTTTTATTGTTTGTCTTCTGTTTAACTTGTGTTTTTTCTTGAGAAAGCTTTTTGGTCTAAATATTAATTTAGTTTGTTTTTGAACTATTAGCTATATTTTGTGTGTTATTAAGTCTATTTTGTGAGCCTGTAAAGTGTAATACTTCATGATCTCTGTCCTACCCATTAATAAACATATAAAGTATCCAACCTTCATACAGAAATAATTGAAACATATAATTTATAGAACATTGTTTTCAATTATTGTTCAATTTTTAGGCAATACCTATACATTGCAAGTATTAATGAAACAGTATGGTTCTCACTGCCTCGAATCAATGTCTAGCTTGTTTGCAGATTTTAATTGTAAGATTATCTCACTAATACCTTTCCAAAATGTAAGTTTTAAGAGTCCTCTTGAGAAAAATGGGAATATCTGAAATATATATGATTCAATAAATTTGATCAAGCTGACTGTTGCACTCTTGTAGTAATGTGTTAACCTGCTGAGGTGGATAGCTCTTCAATCTTGAATGTGGTGGGCATTGTAAGCATGAACTATATATCATAGTTCAGATATATCATATATTATAATTACCAAAAAAACCAGAGAGGATTTAACAATTGACTTTGAGTTCTCTTCTTGATTCTTTATTAGAAATTGGCTTTGCAGCACATGGGGCATTCCCATAAGTGCTCAGCCTTCTGTTCCAGCAGCCATCCCTGTGTATGTAGACTCAGAGTCCCAGTCAGGTGTTGTTGATTGAATGATCTTCAGGACTTTCCAAAAAATGTACTTTTACTTCCCTCACCTCTAGATACTCCCATTTCTGACATTCTCTGTATGTGTACATTCTCAGACTCATTGACATCATCTTCATCTTGAAATGAATTTATTTCTGCCTTCAATAAGTCTGCTTTTTCTCTTCTCATCAATGGTCCATCAATCACCGCATTGCTTGCCAATAAGTCGGCTCTCTCATTTCCTCTGACCCCATCATGACCAGGGCAGTATATCCATGTAATGTTCTGGGCAATTGAATTGTTCAATAAGTCCCACCATTCTTTTCTCAGCATGAACTTTTCTATCTTGCACAGCATGCTTTGAGAGTCTGTGAGTATTACCAAGTGTGTTGATGTATCAGTTATCAACCAATTATCTGCTGCAGTTATAGACTTTGAGTTATAGTAACATAAATACCAAAGTAATGATAGTGAATAAGAAATCTGTGTATAGACTGAAGTATACAAAATAATACCTGCAATAATACTGTGGAATCCTGTTATTATAAGAATGAAACAACAAGGAAATATTGCTAGAAAAAATAAAATAGCACAAACTTTAGAAGACAAAGTCATTTCTTCCATTTGCCCTACACTACCTGTACTCATATAAAATACAATATGAAGTGCCACCTTTCCACAGAGGTGTTGCCATCCTCATAATACTTGCAACCATCAGGTATCAGTGTTCCAAGATAAGATATGGAATTCATTCACTGCCTTTTCAGAAACAAAGGTTGGTTGCAATTATAGCATCAGTCATTGTTGTAAATTCAACGCCTTGTCAATGAATGGATCAGGTCAACTTTTAGCTTGGCTTTCAGAATTGCTTTCAAATAGTACGGTGGTAGGTGTGAAGTGATTTTTATAAGATGACGACATGAAGAGGGGAGTTTCCCAATTGTTTTTGTCACATTTGTATTTTATCAAAACTAGTACTTTGAAAAAGTTGGGAAGACCACCATTGCTATGGACTACATGCTGAAGGTGACATTTATCTGACAGTTTCTGGTTAATGATTTGCTACATTAACTTACCTGTTTCTGAATCTAATGGGCTCTATAGATAACCTGAGCAAATCAATCAGCTCTTTTGAAGCTATACTATTTCAGGATGGAATTATTCCCGGGGTTTGGATGTAATTAATTTTAGGTTAAATTTTTGGACCACAACATGATTTAGGCACAAGTTTCCTGAAGACAAAAGTATTAGCTATGGAAGGTCATATAAGGTATCAAAAGAAAGATTGAATGTGGAGTCCGTATACAATATAAAAATATAAGAATTGTAACAGGAAAATACAAAAATTACACCACAAACAGGAATGTTAGATGAACATAAATTTTTTAATATATATTTTGTTCTACTCAGCCTCAATTTTCCTTGTCTGGAAATGTTGATATCCAATCTTACTAAAGTGTCTTGACTGTCCATTTACTAATCATAATTAGTTCATTTCAAGTAAATCTATCAACTGCCCAGTGTTTTATGCCATTTTTGTATGTTTCATGTCAAATTTCAGAGCTGAACAAAATATTGCGAAACTGAACAATATATTCCCAAGTATTGGATTTCCAAAGTTGAACTTTATTCCACTCAATATTATCATTAGCTCTAACTCTATTTTCTGTCAAATGTAGTGCAAGATTATCATTGCTGTCACACTAGGCCTATCTGATTTTTCAGAAACAACAGCAGTGGGAACAGTTTTAGAACTTTTAGCTGTTATTTTTCTCTTACCAATAATATTAGGTCTATTTATTTTCCGATTTTCAACAAGTCGGTATCTCCACTGTCAAAATCGAAAACACTGTTGTTTTCCGACACTTCACTTGAAATAATATCTTATTATAAAACTCTTAAAGAATAATAAAGTCTGATGTTTGCTAAATCTTTGAGCTCTCTTACTAGTGGAAGACAAAGCCATTTTGCTAATTTCAGAAAAGATGAACCTACCTTGTTTGAATTTTAATTTAAAATAAATATGTCACACAGTACCACAGGGGTTTTGTTTAGTTAGCCAGATTTCGAAAGTTTATACAGCTAAATAACTTAATACTAATTCATTTACGATCAAAACGAAGCAAATTTGGATGGCATATCTACAAGAATGAATAATCATGAATACATCTGAAATGGATGTCTATCTGCAACGATATATCATTTTTATAACGAAAAGAGCTAATGCAGAAAAGCAATGAGGGAAAAAAATGACATCATCTGGTAGTTACTTAAGAAATACAATTATTTATTATCTCATTAGAATATTTTCAGATCAGCTGCCAATCATAAACCTCATTTGCCTTGAAGTGAATGTAATGCAGTGTAGGTGATTTGAAAATGTTCATACAATAAACATAAAACCTAATGCTAACTGAACCACACTTGCAACTGTATACTACACTTTTGCATTATTTGTTTAATTCCTTTTTCACTTCTAGAAGCTAGAGGCTACCAATGAATTATATACCCTTACAGAAGTCCTGTGTCATTGCTTTTTTTCCAGTTTTATATGGGGATTGTTTATGCAGAAATTTTTGATGGAACTGATCATTTTGATAATCCCATAAAGTGACATTTATAACTACTATTTGCTTTATGCATATCACATACGTTTAGTATTTACTGATAATCTGGCAACACCTGTGCCAACTAATGTCAATTACATCTTATTCACCTTTTCTCATCTTCTTAGGTTCATAAACTGCATTAAGAATAGTGATCATATGCATAAAAAATGCTACAACTTCTGGCTCCCCTATCCAGACACCCACATACTATCAAGGCTTATAGGGTGATATCAATGAAGCTTCAGCAGTCCTATTTGTTACCAGAAATGTACAGTTGCAGCTGCAAGCAGAAAAAGTTTAAGAAATAACTCTAGTGATGGATAATTTATTCATTAAGACCAGCAGAAAACATTGCAAGACAAGCATTACCTTGGAATATGTAGGAAAAGAAAAAGATAGAAACACTTAGGGGGGTGGGGATTAGAAGGACTGGCTAATGACAGAAAAAGATGAATGAGGTTTGTTAGAGACCTTGCATTCACTCTAAACATAAATTGGGAATCTGCAGTGATAATATATTACTGTGCAAGTGGAAGAAATAATGAATGTGTTCACATTTTCTATGCAATGATAACATATTACTGTACAAGTGAAGAAATAATGAGTGTGTTCACATTTTCTATGCAATGATAACATATTACTGTACAAGTGGAAGAAATAATGAGTGTGTTCACATTTTCTATGCAGTGATAACATATTACTGTACTGTACAAGTGGAAGAAATAATGAGCGTATTCACATTTTCTATGCAGTGATAACATATTAATGTACAAGTGGAAGAAATAATGAGCGTATTCACATTTTCTATGCAGTGATAACATATTAATGTACAAGTGGAAGAAGTAATGAGTGTGTTCACATTTTCTATGCAGTGATAACATATTACTGTACAAGTGGAAGAAATAATGTGTGTGTTCACATTTTCTTATTTCAGCTTCAAATGCTTGGCTATGACATCAGTTGGGCAGCATTCAACATCATAGAAGTTATGAGTTCGACCAAGTTTACTTTTAAGGTTTGTATTTTCATGTGCACAAAAATTTCATAATGCAATTACTTGCTGTCTTAGTCTCCTCCTTTCGTGTGGGTCTATGACCAGCAACTGATGAAGTAATAAATGACAGTTATGCCTGGTGGTGTTTGCGTAAGGAATCATTTAGCCATGGATAGTGATATCACTGTGTTATCATATAGAACTATTTGTTGTGAGGAATCTGGTTTCTGTTTTATAGTTATTATTAGTAATACAGTCATTACTATACAGGACAACTACTTCTGTTAAGTAATGGAGGCAGTGGCTGTTACTGTTACAGCAGTCTTCCTTAGACTTCATGCGATAGAGGCAGTGGCTGTTACTGCTATAGTAGTCCTCCTTAGACTTCATGCGATGGAGACAGTGGCTGTTACTGTTACAGCAGTCCTCCTTAGACTTCATGCGATGGAGGCAGTGGCTGTTACTGTTATAGTAGTCCTCCTTAGACTTCATGCGATAGAGGCAGTGGCTGTTACTGCTATAGTAGTCCTCCTTAGACTTCATGCGATGGAGGCAGTGGCTGTTACTGTTACAGCAGTCCTCCTTAGACTTCATGCGATGGTGGCTGTTACTGTTATAGTAGTCCTTAGACTTCATGCGATGGAGGCAGTGGCTGTTACTGTTATAGTAGTCCTCCTTAGACTTTATGCGATGGAGGCAGTGGCTGTTACTGTTATAGTAGTCCTAGGCTTCATGAGATGGAGATGAAGGCTGTTATTGTTATATTAGTTCTCATCATTAGACTTCATGAGGTGGAGAACATTACTATTAACAATAGTTCTCCTTAGAGCTAATTATATGGAGACTGAGGTTATTACTGTTAAGTGGTCCTTAGAATTCAAGAGTTGTACACTTAGGCTGCTACTGATACAATATAATAGTCCTACTTAGAATTCATAAGGTGGACACTGAGGCTGCACTTTCCAAACCATAGAGCCATCGGTATAGACAATAATATCCCAATTTGAGGAATTCTCACAGATTAGGGCCTGGACTACTGAATCTATATGCACTGGAATGCCATTATCACATTTCCTGGAAAGTGTGATTACCATTTCAGTGGAAGTTGTAAATTTGATAGGATTACTTGACCACTCTTGTCCAGAAACTATGTCCCCTAATTATGAATACTCATTTAATAGCCTCCTCTGAAGGTCCACTCAGAATATTTTCAAAAGTGTGAATCATGATCACTCTCAAGACTGTGCAAAATTAGGGTAAATATCGGAACAGCTCATAAAGAGAAACATCATAGATTCTTGATTAGAAAACTGGCTTCACAGAACATGGGGAATTCCCATAAGTGCTCCGCCCTCTGTTCCAGCAGCCATTCGACCTGATGATGCTTCGAGTCCAATGCTGCCGAAGCAGACATTGACATCAGGGCACAACTCTGGCCCTTGTGACATGTTTCTTTGTTGTTCCGCCCACCTACAGCGCGCCCGTAACTAGTTCAAGCACAACGTCAGCCTGACGGAACAACATGGTAACTGTTGTCGAAGGTTACGACTAATAGATACATAAACTGATAAATCAACACCAATATGGAACTCTGATAGATATATTGAGACAGGGAATGGAGCAACTATGGACTTGTTCGGAGTTATGATGATAACATGCAGTTATAACTCATAACCTCCTCTCTCTGCCAGGCCTAACTTCTCCATCTTTAGTTTGTTTCATTTGATCTTTTCAGTATCATCATGTAGTGGATGGTTCTTGTCAGAACTGTGGCGCAAGTATGAACGAACACAGCAAATATTTGCTTCCCTTTCAGTCTGGCACAACACACAAAAGATGCAAACTATTTTACAAAATTAATAAATAATGTCTTAGATATAGAGTTTAATATGTTTAACTATGTGACTGCATCTTTGCTTGATCACAGAGAATAGGCTACTTAGCCGCATCGCAATCATTCCATGAAGAGACAGATGTATTAATGTTGACAACAAATATGATCAGGAAGGTAAGTCATCAATTTTTGTTTTAAAAACAAGTAATTTGATGTTGTCAGTTGAGTGTTGTTATTTTTTATTATGGCTAGTTTAGATTTCACCTATTATATAGTATATATTATTCTTGGTGTTTATTCACATTTTTCAGTTTCTCTTTCTACAGTAAGATTTCCACTAATTTTCAACCTCATAGTAAACTAGGTAAATTTGTTACTTATCACATGGAATCCTATGTGTTTTAAATTCTTCAAATAACTTTACACAATTTAAATTTTTCTGTTTTTTACAATACATTTTTGAAACTATTATTCTCCAAATCAACCATGTGAACTGGGCAGTAACAGTACCTTCTGGTGTTTTGTGGTCTTCTGTACTGATAAAGCAAATTATACACTTCTTGTCCAATAAAGCTGCTACTATATAACTTTCTGATAATGCTTAATTTTTGCTATGCAGTTTTGTTTATTAGTAATAAGCTGAACCAACATCATGGCACTCTTGATTTTTTAGTAGATAATGAAGTGTAACCACACTTCTTGTAACTTGTTGGCTATACATTTTCCTCAGTCTTCTGCTCTCTCCTTGCAAAATGTCTAATTCATGCAATTTGAGATTTAAAAAAGGAGCCCATCAGCTCTCAAAATAGTGACCAGATGACAGGTGCCCTTAAAAGTAGTCCATCAGCTCTCAAAATAGTGGCCAGATGACAGGTGCCCTTAAAAGTAGCCCATCAGCTCTCAAAATAGTGGCCAGATGACAGGTGCCCTTAAAAGGAGCCCATCAGCTCTCAAAATAGCCAGATGACAGGTGCCCTTAAAAGGAGCCTATCAGCTCTCAAAATAGCCAGATGACAGGTGCCCTTAAAAGGAGCCCATTAGCTCTCAAAATAGCCAGATGACAGGTGCCCTTAAAGGTAGCCCATCAGCTCTCTTATTGTCATGTATTCCAACATGACCATGGCAATAGATCTACACAATTTCTAAGTAGTCATGAAGTTGCATTTGATTCCATCCTATGTCTCAGTTGTCTGTATCCTCTAGATCAGTGATTGCAAGTCGGACACAATAACAATTTTTACAATATCTGTTTGAACCACTAAATGAAATGCTGCCATAAACAATCTCCAATCTCACACTAGATACTGTCATATTGTAAACTCCACTCCTCTCAACAATCACTTTTCCTCTCAGAAAGCCACAGAACCTCCAAAATATCTAAGTTTTACTCCATAAAACCATACCTATCAATCAGTACATGTTTGTTTCCAGTACAAGTAAATGTAATTTGTTTGTTTTAAGATCAGGTTTCCTATTACACATACATAAAATATTACATTTGTACTGTGATATTTTAAAACATGTATATTTAAAACATATGGATTTGTACAGTCAGTATAGTTTGTTTGCCCCACCAAGTAAACTTTTGCTCAGTGAAATGCTTTCATTGGAGTATCAGCATTTTTATGCTGCCATCTCCAATATGGCACCTAAGTTTTGTCAGGTTATGGGTTTTATTATTATATTATATACTGGTAGTTTATGTTTATGATGGAATCTACAGTAGACAGTAGATACTTGTATAAATGCTTCCAGTGCATTTGTATACATGGTATCATTAAATTGCAGATTCTTATTCAGCGTTCATTCTCAAACTTCTGCTTGATCTCTCATAGAAGGACAATGGTCCCACTAGATTTCCAGCAGGATGTAGTCCAGAGAATGGAAATGTGTTGTGTCTCCGTTTATTTGTGACAATGGCCCGACGCATCGATCTTTGGCGAGAACACAGATTCAAATTCAATTTAACCTGCATTTGTTATTAATGTGCAGTGTAGGCCTACTATATAAATTTGGCAATGAAACATTATTAGTTCAGAAATCGTATTTTCTCTTCTTGATACATGACATTTCATGGTGAGGAATTTTGATGTCTGCAATTGTCTGCTTTCATTGTTTCTTAAATTCTGCTTTTGTCTTCTTTTTTTCCTAATATGAGGTCATTTTTGGTTAATCCTACATTGGTTCAGAGATCCATAGCAATTCAATTTCTTTGTTGATATTAATGCTGAGCTGCAGTAAAGTGGACATTAATTTATTTGTGTGTGTTGGGATCCTTCAGGGCTTACAGCAGTGATTTTGAAGGATTACTTGACTGCTGCATGTCTCTATGTGATCCATGATGTTTTGTCTTTGTTATTCGTTTCCAATTTTGCTTGCTTATCTGTGAATATGACATTCTTTATTCCTTTTCCATGTCACAATTCTAATTTCTGTGTCTGAGACTGCTTTTTTGTTTCCATGGATCCACCTGTGTACATTTGTAAATGTTTTTGGTATGATGTGTATGTTCTGTATCCTGCTGCCTGTTTAATTACTTGTACTGGGACTAAAGTATTTCAGGTGGATATGGGGTATTTAGTTAGTTTGTTCCTTTCGTGCTGCAGGTGGCACATAGGGCAGAGGATTCTCCATTTGTTGCAATCAGCTGCCTGCAGTTTTAGTTCTTGTATGGTCTTGCAGCCTGTTATTTCCCCTTGTATAAGTATGGTGGTTTTTATGGTTGTTTTAGACCTCCCTTGTTTTCTTTTACCTCCAGGTATCCACATAAGGGCTTGTTGATTTATTCTGTTTTCATCTAGTCTTAAAATGGGACCCAGGTATTTCCATCTGCATTTTCTTATGTCATTTGAAACATATTCTTGGTGGGTTTTGTTTCTTAAATCACTATTTGTGATGAAATTGCTCCATTTTATGTTTATCAATTTCCTGGGACATTTATTTTTGAAGCTGTTTAATTTTTGGCCTGTTGCTTGAGTTGATTTCCAGCTTTCACTTCCATGTGTAAATACTGAGACAATACAGGAGCTGAATAGCTTTAGCTTGGTGTTTCTTCCTAGATTATTTGATTTCCATATATTAGTTAGTTTAGTGAATATGCTAGCTGCATCTGCTATGCATGTATTTATGTATTTCATTGATTCTCCGTCAATAAATATTTGGCTGCCCAGGATATGGGGGTATAGTCTGAGATAATTGGGGAATCCTTGTTCAAAAATTGAATATATGTTCAAAATATTTGACAGATTTTCTGAGTTTTTTTTTTCTTCATTCTAATTGTGTATTAATAAAAAATGAACGATAATTTAATGATTGCAATACTTACTTAATTTTTATGTAATTATTCCATAACTCCAGAGCTTGTCTGAGCACATGAAGACCTGCTTTGTTTGGTGTTTTTAAAAATCTGCTGTTCACTTAGTGCCTACCAAAATACTCTAGTATAGTTACATTAGCATAAATGGGTGCCTGGTAGATGTTGATTACTTATTATACATGAATCGTATATGTCAAGTATGCTATGAGATTCAAGCATTTGCACCTAAGATACTCAACATCCATTGGGGGATAAAAATTTCAGATAATGAGGAATTAGTGAAATCTAAATCTATAAGCACAAACACAATGTTGATAAAAGCACAGAAATGCCGGATAGATCTTCTGGTCAGATGAAAGATCTCTGTCTGCCCAAAAAATTGCTATTTGAAGGACTCAGAAGCAACGTATTAAAGACACACTTAAAACATATAAATAAATTCATGGGAGTGTCTGGCACTAGACAGACCCAACTGGCATCACAGACTCTGAATTCTTGCAAACTTCAAACAAGCAGCAGTTCAACAAAAAATATGTGAAATGAAAGGCAAGAGTTGCTCAATACCCCACAGACTCCCACCACGCATGTTCAGAGTCCAGACTGATAAAACTGATAGGACTTGCTAGCCACATTCGGACACATCCTAGTGGTCATCATCTTCTTTATCTGAGTTTAGCTCAATTAGTCTGTGTAGACTCCAGCAGATGAACAACCTTATGTGTGAGTAAAAGGAGCAGATTTTGTTTTGTATAGCAAACACATGCAGGCATTTATATATTTCATGTATCTTATTTGGTATGATTTTTAATTCAATCTTTTAGCTGAGTGTTTACATTTGTTTTCTTCAAAAATATCTCTGAATTAGAGAATGACAAAAATATCACTGAATTAGAGAGTGATAAAAATGTCACTGATACAGCCACATACATGACCAGGATTTGACAGATGAGCAAAGAATAACAGCACTATGGTTTACCATATACTGGTATGTCATAAAAAGGGTTGGACATCATTGCTACTCTATTCTCATTTAGGTCAAAGTGACCCAAAAATGCTGGTCAGATGTGTCATGTTGAAAAGCTCATATATCAAAGCCAAACTGTAAACCATGACAACACATTATATTCTGACTCCATCTTGCCACTACTTTGAGAACTAATGCAGAAGTGACAAGCTTATACAAGAGAGCACAGTTTATTAAACATTCTTGGCTATATTGAGACTATGCATTCATATGGGGTGGTGGTCAAAAGTGACAGATATTGAAACCACCATTTGTTTGCAAGCTTTTATATGATCAGATGTCTACATTACAAAATTGTGAAGCTTGTATTCTACATAGAGTACATACCCCCTCTAGTAGGTGGCTGCTTGTAAACGCATTACATATCACAGAGCTGGGAGTCTTCTGGAAAGAAAGCTCTGAAAAAAACTCACCATAACTTGTAGATCAGAGTTTGATTGCTTATAATTTCTGGGGATTGAAACAAACATTAAATAATATATTGATATGGCCTGAATAATCTTCAATGACATGAGGAAAATATCAACATCTAAACAAATTACAAACAGGCTAAAAATGATAAATATTATTTTTGTTCTGTATTAATGTATGGCTCAAAAACATGGACAATAAACAAATAACTAAAAGACAGAATTGATGCCTTTGAGATGTGGATATATAGAATAATAGAAGAACTTCATGGAAAGAGAAGAAAAGGTTCTAACAACACTTTGTATGCAGAAAGAATTATTAAAGAAAATAAAAATAAAACGCATAAAATATTTTGGACATATTAAAAGACATGGCACGTTTGAAGACTCTACTTGAGAGTAAAGTCAAAGGGAGGCGAGTAAGAGGTAGGCAGAGACACAATTGGGAGAGTAACATCATGAGATGAACAGATTACAGTCTGGTAGAGTACCACCAACACGAGATGGGATGTTAGAGGTCTGTTGCAGCCAACCATTGTTGTGGAGATGGCACTTACCTGGTAATGATGAATAATCTTAACCAAACACACCTTAGGACAAATTACTTATGTCAATTTGTTTAAAAACAATTGGATAATGAGCATCGTCATGACCATTTTCAGATTATAGAAGGAAATCTCATAGCATAGTAGTAAAGTCATTTGCTGTTGTGTTCATAAGACCATTACAGTTTTCCATTCTCCAGTGTGTAGTCAGAATCATTGTTGACTCTGCCTTGCCACTATATTGAACTTTCCTTGAATCGTTCCTGTTGTCTCAGTGTTCTCCAAAACCTCCTTGATATTGCATGAGGATTATATAAAAATGCTAGATTTTTGCTCGATGGAAAGATTGGAACATTTTTGTTAACTGCAGTTAAGAAATAAACACCATTGTTTAATTTTTTTTCTAAACAGTTGTCCATGTTGAACTTTCACTTATTGTGATTTATTATTTATCAATTCTATCTTTCCTTTCCCCTACAACACCAAATTGAACTTTAGGAATTGGTAAGTGTGACATTTGGGATTTCGCATCGTCTCAGCTAATTGTTGCTGACAGTTAACAATTTTTGACAATTTGTCTGCGACTGCATGATGTAAATATACGAAATATAGTAGCTGTTCTGGGTACCCTATTATATACCAATAGTCTTGATGCTGAATTGCATAATTTTATTTTAATTTGCACCATATATATATAAAGTTACCTTATGCCCCTGTTAGACTAGGATTGTCAAAATTTTTAAGCCCTATCCCAACCAGTTTTTATTCTATCCTAGTTTCTATCACAGTTTGCTAGTTAAACAATTTGCCTGGGCATGTTTAAATCAACACATTTGGTAGTGCGCATGCAGGCTAACAGAGATTTAGGGAAGTCATATATATATATATATATATATAAGGTCAGTAGTCACATCACATTTTATGTGGACTTGCTATTTCACCATAGTATATGAAATGATCAGGATGTTGGTTCCTAATAATGAATTACAGTTTGTGGTCAGAAATTTACAATCATACGTCTTCCAATAAATAAAATATGTTTTCAACATAGCTGCTCGGTGTGTTTTGACAAGGAAATTAAAAAGAAATTTCTTAAAAATAATGTTTCTAGTGAGAAATATGAAAGTACTAGTAATTTTATTAAGCACTAACTCACCACACACAAAAATCTTTAGTTAATATATTTATAAATATCACTATACCTCTTGACAATATTTTACACGTTTGCTGTGAAGCAAATCATAGCTGTCTGTATTCTAGTGTTGCTAACTTGATTTTAAGTTTTTCTTTAAAAAAAATACATTTAGAAACATGTAGAGCAGTAAGTAAAATATTTGTTAACAGCCAACTGAATTATATCTAACATCTAGATAACACTTTCTGACATCTAGACATGCCAAAAACATCTAGATCCAGATGTAAAACATCCAAAGTGGCAACACTACCTTGTCCTAATGTTTTCCATTACAAGTGGAAAAGGTTTCCACCTTCCCTGTTGTTATTGTTGGTTCCAGTTTCACATAAAAATATGGTAACCCTATTTTCTAAATATATGCCCAGCACATTCGTTTTTGACATTCTTTTACTTCATATGAACTTATCTAGCCTGGATTAGCCATTCAATTGGATGCAAGGCACTTGTGTTTGCATCAGCTCTTCACCAACACAGTTTATCACCCACTGTGCCCATGTACTGTGCAGACCAAGAACTTCCCTGTGGTGCAGTTTCCAAGGAAAATGTATGCTGTAATTTGGCCCTGATTCTACTACGTCTCTCATATGAGGTATTCTGCCGCCAGTGAACTTATGTGTAATTAGACACCACCATTGCCATCTGTACCCTCAGGTACTGAACCTTTTCTAATCTGTGAGCCTGGTTTCTGTATAGGAAGAACTCAACAGTAGAGTTAGACAGGTTTGTTTTTCCTTCTTAGCTGAGGTTTCATTCACTGACATCATGAACACCTTGTTCAAGTTTGAGTCTCTACACATTTTCTTCTTTGGACTGAGATGATGTTGCTGCCTGATTTTATTCTTTTCCACACCACCTGCTACTAGAAGAAAACTGAAAGCTTGTTCTTGACCATGAACACTGCTTCATTTATAGCTTCCATATTTCATTGTTTAAATTTACCTCCACGTGCACTTCATTCAGCCCTCTAGTGCTGTTCTACTTCACCTTTGAACATTTCTGTGCTATGTACTCAATAGTCAGCTTCATATCTTTGAAGACATTTCACTGATCTCACTGCCATGATCTGTGAGACATGACAATCCTATGGATTGTCATCATAACTGTGTTGCAACAGTTTTGTATGCTGTAGAGGCTGAGATGTGTAGGTCAGAGATACTAAATGTCTACGTGCAATCAGATTTCATTCCATCTCGATCTGTACAGTTTGGACACAATCCATAAAGCATTATCCAGACTTCTTCACACAAATTCAAAAAAATCTTTTTCCAGATTTGCACGAGGTGTTTAAAAAATATTTGTTACTTGTTACCTTGAATATGTAAACCCTTAATTTACACGAGAGCAAAGCTGAAAAGAGGTTTTTACCAGAATTACAGTGGCATCAAGTGCATTCAACCACCTAAAAAATATCTTGGAAAGAAAAAAAAACTATAAGTAAATATACCAAACTATTTCTGCTCAACTTCAATGTAATATTTATGTTAAAATATGAAAGTTGGAAAATAACAAAAGCACTGGAGAAGAAATTTAATTCATTTGAAAATAAATGTCTTAGAAAACTCTAAACTCTTAAATATTGATTGAGAACAATTCAAGTCAAACAAGCAAGTAAGAACAGTAGCATCATCTCGATCGTACTGGAGAGCTCTGGTTTCTGACCTATGCACCATATTCAGCACTGAAGGAACACACATAAATAGAATGCAGAACCCTTTGCATCCCGCTTTTATGTGAGTTTGATTGTTGGATAATATCATGTTCTAATTAATTCATATGGCTGCACAATATGGAGAATATTATTAGAACTATAGCATATTTAGCAGAAATGTTATGCTAGAAAGTGGCCAATAACATTTGGGGAAAAAATATCACTTGTCAGTATTTTTTTGAAAGTTGTGAGCATTCTTATAAGTTTAATGATTATTAGTTTAGAGTGTAGTGTTGACATTTCTTTATAACTAACTTTTCTTTTGGACTATTTAAAATTGCTAAATTAATTAATATGCAAATTGCAAGTAAGTCCTATATATCGGTGGAAAAAGTTTATGCAAATAATTAAATATTATAAATTAAGATATACATAAAAACTAATCTTACATACATGTAGAAAATCTTCATTCTACTAGTTTAATATTCTACGTTAATATAAGTAAGCATAATACATATGTTGAAGAGCTTCATAATTGAGACAAAGTTAGCAAAGTAATGATTGATAAAATTTGCTGGCAGGCCCATATGTGCTAAGCCTCATTCAACAATTGATAAAAGGTATCCATTCTGATGACTACTATGACTAGCCATGCACACTTTTTTTTAAAGCCGGTCTCTGATTATTCTTGCTCATGCCACATTTAATTCAATCAGTTAAATTATCAATGCTTCGTAGATTGCCATGTCGTAATCTGACAAGCAGTTGTTGACTGGACACAATGCTTTTATCCATATCTAAAGTCTAAAAGACTTTCTGAGCCAACTGTCATTTCATTGATTATTATATGTGCTCAATCCTGTTCAGTTTGCTGAAAGTTCTAGCATCAGAGAATTATTGCATGATCTCTGACATCAATTTCAAATTTTCCTGTAATTCATTAGAGTGTCATTTTCAGTTGGGTGATATTGGGTCTAGCAATCATACTAAAATCTTATCTCTACTGATTGATTGAACAGGATAAGTAGATTCACATAAAACCATTACAGTTTGTAGTTTCTATGAATGGCAACTGCTCAATGTGTAGCTTTCTGTATTGAATCTTTTTAATAACATAACACCTCAGGTAAACATGCTATGAAAATGTCCTTAAGTCTTCATGCACATCTAAGTTTGTTTTCCATTAAGTTGGCATTGCATTGCATTTATATTGGCAGTGAACATATTCAGCTAAGAGGTTTCTTTCTAATAGTATATCTCTTATTATTTATGCTTTTTTTAAAATTTTCATATATTCCTTTTATACTATGGTACATTTTATAGACACAACATATTTCCAGTATACTTTTTTTTATTGCTACTTTCATATTCCCATATTTGTTAGCTTCCATTACTAATTTCTATGCAGTCTTCAGGCACTATTCTGTGTTTGTTTGTTCCTATCTTGATAAGACTGCAAAATTTTAAATCTATGTATTTGTTCTGTTCTTTCTTGAAATATGGGCGACACTATTTTAGTGTAACTATTAAGGAAGGATGTAATGTTTACAAAAAATAAAATATAAGTTAATGTATGATGACATCATTTGTACAGGAAAATAGTAGTAGCAGACAGTGGACACTTCATTGTAATATGTGCTCATATGTATCATTGACTTTATTGTCTGCTGAACTTCCGAACTCTAGACAGAAACAATCAATTTATCACCTGATAATTTAATTCCTGATACCATGTGATTTCAGAAAAGAATGCTTGGATTAAAAACGACAAATGACTTACATATGTGGATAATTTAAAAAAACCAGCACAAGAAACCGCAAGCGACAGCATGTAAACTTTTCTCATGACTAGGATCTAAAACTAGCTCAATTTAGAAAATACCACTGAACTGGCAACACCAAGTCACTGTGACCAGTTGTATTAAAAACTAGAAAGCGGAATATAAATTTCAATATACCGATTTCTTATTGTTAATAAAGTGTGATTTCCTAGACCCTCATTACAGGAAAGAACTCTTTGTTAAATGTAAAACTGCATTTCAACCCTTTTTGTTTTTTGCTGAGATTGATTTACCATTAAATAAATATGGCCTTATTCGTCTTGACAGACAGTCTGAAGCAAGCCTGTTACCGGATGAAATTAATCAGACACAAGCCAAACATGTCCTTTCGTGGCTCAATCTGCTGATCCATAAAAAATTTGGTTTGTTGCAGAATAATAATGGGAAAATGTCATCCCTGGACTCTGCACCTTAGATCCTGAGTTTTTCTGATCTGCTCAGTATTGTATTCTCAAATGTCTTAGCACCACTGTGCAGGATTGTTGTTTATGTGATGTAATCTTCTGCCAGCTTTTCCCAGTTGTCAAAAGTGATGAAAAAAAAAGCATTTATTGATGTTTTTCTTCTTCTGCTTTCACTCTCTGATAACCAACACAAAATTTCACTATTTACAATGGAGCTGTGTTATTTGTGCTTTTCAGCTTAGCACATCCGATTTCAGCATGTTTTTTTAATTTCAGGTGACCTTCCCTAGCCTGTAACAGCCTTCCTATCTGTTGCCAAGCATTTATTGTTGACATACATACATCTTTGTATTGCAACTTTGATCTGCCATTTCTTTTGGCACACTATGAGAGTTCCCCATACAGCATTTGTTTTGAGATGCAACTGTTGCTCATCCTTTGGATATGTCCAAGCCACATGAGTATCCATGACTCATTGTGGAGAATATTGTTGTAAACCTAGCTTAAGCTCCAGTCTTCTGTAACTGTGTAGAGAATATCATTGGATGCCTGGTAGCTCAAGTCTTCTGTAGCTGTGTAGAGAATATTGTTGGAAGCCTGGTAGCTCAAGTCTTCTGTAACTGTGTAGAGAATATTGTTGGAAGCCTGGTAACTCAAGTCTTCTGTAACTGTGTGGTAAATATTGTTGAAAACCTGGTAAAAGCTTGAGTCTTCTGTGACTGTGTAGAGAATATTGTTGAAAACCTGGTAAAAGCTCAAGTCTTCTGTAACTGTGTAGAGAATATTGTTGAAGCCTGGTAGCTCAAGTCTTCTGTAACTGTGCAGAGAATATTGTTGGAAGCCTGGTAGCTCAAGTCTTCTGTAACTGTGTAGAGAATATTGTTGGAAGCCTGGTAGCTCAAGTCTTCTGTAACTGTGTAGAGAATATTGTTGGAAGCCTGGTAGCTCAAGTCTTCTGTAACTGTGTAGAGAATATTGTTGGAAGCCTGGTAGCTCAAGTCTTCTGTAACTGTGCAGAGAATATTGTTGGAAGCCTGGTAGCTCAAGTCTTCTGTAACTGTGCAGAGAATATTGTTGGATGCATAGTAGCTCAAGTCTTCTGTAGCTGTGTAGAGAATATTGGTGGAAGCCTGGTAGTTCAAGTCTTCTGTAACTGTGTAGAGAATATTGTTGGAAGCCTGATAGTTCAAGTCTTTGTAACTGTGTAGAGAATATTGTTGGAAGCCTGGTAGCTCAAGTCTTCTGTAACTGTGTAGAGAATATTGTTGGAAGCCTGGTAGCTCAAGTCTTCTGTAACTGTGTAGAGAATATTGTTGGAAGCCTGGTAGCTCAAGTCTTCTGTAACTGTGTAGAGAATATTGTTGGAAGCCTGGTAGCTCAAGTCTTCTGTAACTGTGCAGAGAATATTGTTGGATGCCTGGTAGCTCAAGTCTTCTGTAACTGTGTAGAGAATATTGTTGGAAGCCTGGTAGCTCAAATCTTCTGTGACAGTGTGGAGAATATTGTTGGAAGCCTGGTAGCTCAAATCTTCTGTGACAGTGTGGAGAATATTGTTGGAAGCCTGTTAAACGTTTCTACAACACTTTTTCTCAAGCGGTTACCCATTTAAGTGCTAACCATGCCCAACATTGCATTACTTGATGAACTTGGTGATGAATGAGAACCGGTATTTTTCAACATGAATGCTCCATTACACTCACAACATATATGTCTTAAAATATTCATGTCAACTCATGTGTAAATTAATCAGTCTTTGGTCCCCATGAGTGCAATGGTCAATGTATTCACTGTAACATACTCTTTGTCTCCATTCACATGAATTTTCAGTAGTGACTGTAGTTTTTATTCTCATTGTTGCCATTGTTCTTTAATGTATGGCTAGCTCATGTTTGTTCATTTTATCAGTTAATATGACAGTTACTTCATTCATTAGAAATCAATTTTCATCGTCATTTATCATAGTGTTCATTACTTATTTCATTTGTATTTTTATACTTCCTTTATTCATGTGTTGTGACAACTATCATATTATTTTTTTTACTTTATATTCCTCAACAATTAATGAGATTATTTTAGATATAGTACAGCACATATGAATGACTATATATATATATATATATGCTATCAAGTACCGTACCGACTGATGTCATCAATCTTGAATTCCCACAACTCCCCACAGACTATTTAATATATTCTCTTGCTGTCGTCTTCGATCTCTGCTGTGTAGTTTTTCTAGCGTCCAATGTACTCTCACTATTTTTATTATAAAACCATGTCTCTGTTATCACTTGAACTCCACATGTTACAAGCTTGCTTCAGAACTTCTGTCAGGACGAGTAAAGTTATATATGAGGAATAGATTAAGGAATATAATGAGGAATAGGCTTTACAAGTTGTTTGATTGAAACAGTCTTTGATTGAAATGAAAGTTTGCTTTTCATTTTTTTGCTCTTAATTTTTTTTATCTCAGTGTAAAAGAAGGCCAATAAAGAAGTCATGAATACAATTTTTTAAAATTAATTGGCCATTAGAATGCCATAGTATTATATAAATTGACCCATTTCAAACATGTTAAGATATGTACTATATATTTACAGTGTATAATCCAATCAACATATAAGAACGTATGGTCTATTGTCTTTCCCCAAGTGGTTTGTTGCCATTAAGTGTAAAGGTGATTGGAGCTCAGGCTTGTGTTCCACGGCCAGATGTATCACCTTGGCTGTGCTATGACGATGTTCAATATGTCCCTGATGTTTTCTATCTTTTTTGTGGTCTTCCTCAGGCTTTGTGCCCTGATCTCATTTGGTTAGATGCCTGTACGGGCAACTTGTCATGGTGCTTTCTCATAATGTGGCCAAACCACTTGATCTGCTGCCTTTCTGTGCAAGGTGTTATACCTATTCTTTACCTGATGTCTTCATTTTGTAATATATCAAGTCTGATGACCCCTGCAGCTTTCCTCAAGCATTTCATCTCACATGTCACTTTCTTTCTGTAATGTGAAGATGAGAAAGACCAGGTTTGGCACTGGTAACACAGTGTTGGTAGGAATATGCTGTAAATCATTTGTCTTTTAACTTCCATCTCGATCTTGGGATGAAGTAGTAGCAGTGACAGTTGGTATCTTACTGCATTTGCCTTTTGACATCTCGTCTCTATCTCTCTATCAATACTTCCATTTTCTGTGAAAATATTACTGAGATATTTGAACTCCGATACTAGTTTTACTCCTATGTTTTCTATCTGTATGTTTAGGGCTCTGTGTTCTGCATATTTTCATAGTTTCTGCATTGATTTTTATGTATTTTCTACATGTTGCAGATAGTAAGTTAAGATGATTTTGTAGTTGTTCTTCGTGTTCGTATATGAGGCTCTGGTCGTCTGCAAAAAGCGGTTCATTTAGTTTATTGTTTAGTTGCTCTGGGTTATATTGTTCTGAGTCAATGATTTTGCCCTCTTTTTGCTTCTTTTATTATTATATCTATCTATATATTGAAAAGCAAGGGTGAGAGCACGCAACCCTGACGAGTGCTACGGTACTTAACTCTTTCAGGACTTGATTATTTTTAGGTTTGGACCAAATTAATTTTATATATGTGTTTTTTATTGTATTACTTGACATACTAATATTGATAAATAGTGTATGTGTAATATATCATTGGAAAGGGGAATGAATACATAATATGAATATATAAGTACATTGATGATATTTGATTGCTTCACAAGGTTACAGTTAGCCTTGTGAAGTAATCAAATATAAAATAAAAGCCAGTAAAGTGGCGAAAGGTCCTGTAGACCCATGCTATAAAGCCAGTATAGTGGTGATTGGTCCGGAAAGAGTTAAAAAACATATGGTACTTTTCTATAGTCAGTTTTTTTTTTCCAAAGTCTTTTGTCCATATATACGCCAAATCAAAATGATATTATAAAATTGAAAATAGTAATTCACAGAAAATTTGTAACACTTTAAGAATGTCATTCTATCTAAATGTGTGTTTATATGATCAATAACAGTAAGTATACATTACACAGAGGTAGCAGAAGAACAATACCATGAGAGGAAGTCATCTGTTGGGCTCTATTTGGCATGAATAAGAGTTGACACTATGATCATGGAAATGGTGAAATAAGCACTCTGGACTATTCCATCAGCAATGTTAGTCCTATCTTTCAAAAGTGCTTAATCAGTAATGCAATGGACAAATGTGAAATAGGCATAATCATTGGCAACCGTGGTGATGACAATGTTAGCGCTGAAATAGAGGATGATAGTTATATGCAGCTAGTAATTTATGTGACAGAAGTTTAATTACATGAATGGTATTAAAATTTAGACACTATTTCTGGTTTCAAAGAATATGAATGACTTTTGTGTAGAATTATGAGTTTGAGAAATGTTTTGATATGTTTATCTCAAGTCATTTTTCCATGTGTTATTTTCAAATTTGCATTTAGCTTTTTATAAGCCAATACATTACTTTAGTAGTGAAAAAGTTCCAAATTGGTTTATACTCAATAATATATGGTGAATCACTTAAAAAAACGGAGGCTAGGATACATGGCAGTGGGTGTTCTAGTTAATGATTGAGTCAAAATATTTTAGACATTTTACATTTGTCACTGGACAGAGCAAGACAATTTTCACAGAATCTGGATGCTTTCAGATTGGCTGTGATGGAGACAATATTTTTTAACAGAAAATTTCACATAGTATGTTTGGCGAATGAACTAAACAAACGCATGCTACATTTATATAGTATGCCATTTTGTGTAGTTTTCTATCCTGATAAAGAATTTTAGTAGAAACAGCATTTATTTGTGTTCATATGTAAACCTTTTAATTTTTTATGCATTTGTCATAGGTCATTGCTTCAAAACCAATTTGTTTTAATGTATATGCACTTTCTTTCTGTGATCATTCTCAAACTCCCGTAGATTAACAGGATATAGCCCAGAGAACAGAATGTGTTGTGTCATTGTTTACAGCTTGCATGAGATACATATGCCTTTTGGTCTGACTTCTGTTTGGCTTCTCAGTCTCTGATCCTTTATGGCATGAGACAACCTACTCCCAAAAAAATCTTTAGTTGTCTCTTGCGACATGCATAGCAAGTATCAGCCATTTTTCTTTGCTCTTATTTGCACTCAACACAAATGGTGTATGTCTAAAATTAATGGTAATATTGGGAAAATAAAGTTTGTGTTGTGTAATTGTAATGGTTATTCAATAATTATTTAGTATGGTTTAATTTGATAACTGAGTTATTCATAGTGTATTCTTGATAGAAAGATTGATAGAAAGAGATAAATTGGGCTGGTATGTTTTACTGATTGACAAATGAAGTCGTTTAAGTGCAGCAATTTATTTTTATCATTGATAACACACTTGTTTAACTTAGGTCATTGACAGGTGGAGATAATTTTTTAACATCAGGACTGATAAACATTATGTTTCCTTTTGTTTTCTCCAAATGCTATTGGGTCACAAGTGCAGTTCATCTTCTGTCAGGAAGTCTACAACCTAGCACTTCGTGTTCTTTTGCATGTGTAACTTTTGCAGCAACTGAGTCTTGCACGATAAAGCTACTAGGAGCATGCATAAGCCCCTTTCCCAAAATTGAACCCCAGGATTGAAACAACAACCAAAATATGTGTTTATTGTATTATTTTTAGTTAGGATTTACAGATGATTGCAATTTCATTTTGAAATATATTCTTAATTTTTATTTCTGTATATATAGGACTTTATATTTGTCTATTGGCATACATTTTACTTTCTTATTTAGTCTTTAAAAACCATATTCCTTTATAATTTTATTTTAGGTTTCCCTTTTGTTTATTAATTTTTGTGGCTAATTGTTTTTTTTTAAATTGTGTAATCACTACTTTATTGTTGATTTTCCTTTATGCTCATATCTTAAACTATCTATATTTCTATCTATCTATTCGCTAAACCCTTTGTTGCCTTTCAGCGTCAGGTAGAAGAGTTTTCTGGAGATAGCCCTCTTGTGTGCTGAGTATATTGTGGAGTTTGTCGTCTCAATTATTTCGGTGGTCCATCATTTTCGTGGTCATCCTCTAGGTCTGCCTTTACTGTATCTGTGTAGAATAGCTTGCTGTGGTATGCTGTCTGATGGTAGTCTACTGATGTGTGCAAACCATTTTATCTGTTCTCTCTTAATATATTCCAAGATTGGAGTGGTTAATATATTAAACTATATCTTAAACAAAATTGTATAATCACTACTTTATTGTTGATTTTCCTTTATGCTTATATCTTAAACAAAATTGTAAAATCACTACTTTATTGTTGATTTTCCTTTATGCTTATATCTTAAACAAAATTGTAAAATCACTACTTTCTGATTAAAATCTTAAAAAACCTTGGATTATAAGTTATTAGAATGTTTGATGAAGAATGTATCTAATTGATACTGTGCAGATCTAAAACAGGGAAGTATACTTGGAAACATATTCAGTGGTTATTGTTTGATTCCAAGTTGAAGCAGGAAATTTTTAGATTACAAGCATCTTCTAGATTGACTCAGTCTGGAAAATGTTAGTTACCGGTAGTTAGTTAGTTTTTTCCTTTCTTACCACAGGCGGTACATAGGGCAGAGGTTTTGATTCTCCATTCGTTACTGTCTGCTGCCTGTACTTTTCTTTAAGTATGGTGTTCAAAGTTGTTTAACTTTTGGTCCATTGCCTATTTTGATTTCTAGCTTTCACTACCATAAGTCAATTGTGGAATAATACAGGAATAATTTTATGAAAAATGTTTTATGAAATTCTTGGAAAATTAAGGTGGCCTTTGTGATGCTGACCACATCACATTCCCTGAAGTTCTGCATCCTTCATTTATTCAAATAGGGTCATGTGATTGCTAATGTAGTTTACCTGTGGAAGCCTGCACCTTAGCATCTATGTTTCATATGTTGGCATCAATTTCTTGTGTAGTATATCTGGTATCCAATCTCATGTTCGACCTTCCTTAATCACCTTGCAACATGTATCATATGTGGCAGTGTTACTATTTTGTATTCCACTTTCATGCGCAAGCAACAGACGGACAGATGCAAAAGAATAATCTCCCCAATTAATAAATTTATTCAATCTTCACATATTGGTCTTTTATGACCAACTGGCATGTCACTTCTCATATATCTTAGATTTTAACTAGAGGGACAACACCTCTCATTTCTATCAGCTGGTTTTTCTATTGGCATTGTTCTATTTTAGTTGTTTGTGAGTTTATATTGGAGCGTATAAACTCATGTGTAAAATAAACCTGAAATATTTAATTATAAATCTCCAATGTACTGCGGAAATATTGAAGTATTCACGGCTTCAACATTGTGTCACATTATATAGATAAGATTATGTGACCTTTTAAATGTTCACTTCCAGGAGATATCACTTGTATATTAAGTGGTAATATCTTTATGTTGAAGTAAGAATGTATTTACTATGTAGGATAACAATATCTCAGCTATCAGGTGACATACCATATCATAAGTATATGACATGGTAAAAATTCATTTTTGAACAGAATCAAATTGTCTTGTAACATGCAAATAAATATTACACATTCTCATTTTGAAAACAAAATGTGAAATTTCAGTATACAATGAGTTGGTGGGATGCAATGGTAGCATGATGCTATATATATATATATATATATATATATATATATATATATATATATATATATATATATATATATATATATATATATATATATATATATATATATATATATATATATATATATATATAAAGTTCAATTCATGTACATTTAATTCCCTAGTTCACACATGTATTTGAGTTTATGAGTTTTATTTAAAATTTTAATCATCATATGAGCTACTGTATAAGTAATATGATGTCTACAAGTTTAGCAAGCCATGAAAATGAGTACATTTGGGGTATCATGAGTGTAGTGAAATTTATTCTGTCCAGTTTTGTTCACTATGACATGTAGTTAAAGCTTGTTTTCACAATCAAGTGATACCTTCCAACTTTCTACATGGTTCTAACTTTGTTGTTTTGACATTGTTCTTATCCAAGCCAGAGCATATATGTTTTACTATAGACCGGAGTCACTACTGCATAAGAATACTAGTAATAGCAACGGCTGAAGAATTAAGCATGTCATGTTGTGGATGGCAGACAGAAAATTAAATAGATGAGGTTGCAACAGTCTCTGCCTTACTAAAAGGAGAAGAATGGCCAGTTTTGAAACAATGACAAACTTTCATAAGGGCATAATTATCCTTGGCAGAAAATGCAGAGTGTGGGAAAGTGAAATAACAGACCTTAAAATTAATCAACTAACAGCTGATAACTCAGAAAATGATGATGTCTTATTGTTCACATATGGATTTATTTCTCGTGGTATGAAATCTATGGCTGAGTTTTTATAACTAATGCAAGTGGTAAAATTAGTGCCAAGTGCAACAGAGCATATAGGACAACTACGGTTACTTCCAGTATGAGAATTGAGGTCGAGTCTGTTACTCTATCTCTGTAATGGCTCTCATAGACTCATTTTACTAGGGCAGTTATAGTTTCTAATTCTCAGACCATGCTTTGAAAGATTCAAAAAGGTTGGTATGAGGGGATGGACAGAGTGTCTATGGGTGTAACATGGAATTACTGGATGTCGCATGTAATTTCTGCCCAGGACATGTTGACATTTGCAGAAGTTAAGAGAGCAGTGAATTGAGATAGGTAAGGGAGATAGATATATTGCAGTTGCTTTACGAGCACCTGTTGAATATGAATGCTACTATAGAAGATGCATCTAGGATACATTTGGGAGAATTTGGAATTCAGTGTGGCACAAGTAGGAGTGGACATCTGAGGGGCAAAATTAGGAATGTGTTCATCCACCTAGCCACAGAAACCATAAGCGTGCATACATTTCTATATTTGCTTGGGGAGACTGATTGCAGTCAAAGGTTGTTCATTGACTGTCATGGCTGCTTAGACAAAGGAATTACCATTCTAGTTGATCTAAAACTTAATTCAGCTGTTTTATTGTTGTTTTCTTCAACAAAGGATCATTAACATAATTGATGTAGTATATATTTCAGCTGTTTGATCTTTATTTGTTTGTCAGTTTGAACAAAGGATCACTGTCATAATTTATCTAACATTTCATTCAGTTGTTTGATCTTTGTTTAGCCAAACAATTGTGATCGTAGTTATTCACCTAATTGTTGTATTTTTTTTTTTATTAACTTGGACAGAGGATTGATTATGAACCTAAATGGCCTAAAAATCCATGCACTTGTTTGATCTTTGTTAGTCTATCTATGCAATAATTGTTAGCAACAGTGTGAACATTTGTGGTGAAGATAACAGGTTGCCCGCATTAGTCATCACGCATACAGTGTGTGCATGCATAATCAAGGATAGCATGTGACATTAAAAACATGGGGCATAGCATCATATGCTGATGAAATAATATGCTTGTCGTAATAGGGCACATTAGTGGGAAATTTATGTATAATTTCTACTTTCTTTAAAAGAGGGGGATTTTTAGAGGGATATTGTAAGACAGTATTAATTACATTAAAAAAAATACCTGTTGTGTCTGTTGGCTGTTGTTTTATTTTATTTTTTGTCATTTGGGAGATTAAAATAGAAGAATTTATTGTCAATGTTGTTTGTATGGAAGAATTAATGGTTATGCATATACTCATGTTCCATCATGTTTGTGGTTCTCTTAGCAAGCGATGTGAAACTTTTGAAATAGATTTAGTACATATGGGGAAACGTGTACAATACTCTTCACCCTTTATGTTCACCATAGTGGTGAAAAAGAGCTTATCTATAACCTTTGAATCTTATATATTCTCATCAACTCTTCTATCCTTCTTGTTTACTTCAATTAGTCCTCTCAAAATATGGAGTGTTATTGAACGGAGAGAACACCCCCAAAATTCTGACATTTGGTTCTTCTTTGATTTTGTTTTCTTCTAATTCTTCTTGTTTGTCCAGAGATTGTTTACTATTGCTCTTCAAGCAAATGCTGTATGATTCTAGAGTTTGTCAGTTAGTCTTCAGATCATCAGCATGGTATTTTATGGAATGCTTATAGATATTATCCAATCTTCTATTCAGTACATCCTTCAACACATATAGACATATAGGTCACCTTATATACACTGTGACTATTTCTGTTGTGTTTTAGTTTAGGACTCTTCTTTTTATATTTAAATGCTGCTTATTTTCTAGCAACTTCACATGTTACTCCTAGATCCTTCATTCTGGCTCTAGACACATTAGAAAAATACACTCTTTCTCCTCCAACTGACCCAACCACCTGATTTCATTCATAATATCAGCATGGTCTATTGAACTTGTCACTGTGGCCACTCTGTCAAGTCTGTCTACTCTTTAATTTTTCCTAACACCTCATGTCCAGTCAAAAAAATGAAAGTTGATCTCTTCAGCTCTTAAATCCTCCACTTTCTCCACTGAAGACGGATGTGTCGGGCCACTGGCGCAAATAAAATGGCGACACAACGCATTTCCATTCTCTGGACTACATCCTGCTGGAAATCTAGTAGGACCATGGTCCTGCTGTAAGGGAGATCCAGCGGGAGTTTGAGAATGAACGAGAAGAAGGAGAAGAAAAAATCCTCCGCTTTCAGTTTGGATGGAATATTGGTGAATTTTTGTTTGTTGATGTTGACTTTTATTGTTTTATGCACTGTTTCTTTCACCATGTATGGGTCTGACTTCTAGATCATAACATATTGTCTCTCCTTTGTCAGTACTTTCACTTTGCCTCTCTTTTCTTTCTCAGTGTTCCCTTGTCTCCTTTATTTTGTTACTTTATGTTGCTTTTGTCTTTCTGCTGTATTTCTTCTTCAAAGATAATTTGTCTTGTTTGAGTACTTTCTCATGTCTAAATCTCTCATAAAGCCACCCTCTGACAAGATACCCTAGTAACCATAAAATGCAGAAACAGTAACTGGTGACCTCTTTTTAAAAATATTATCTTGTCTCAAAAATCATTCTATTGCTTTTACCATCTCTCTCTCCCTTTCTCTCTCTTTCTCTCTCACTAGTACTCTCTCTCTCATTCTATATTATATATTTTACATGAAGTTTCCCCCTAACAAGACCTTTGTTGTCTTGCAGGATATGAGCAGTCAAAACATGTATGACTCTGGTGTGGCATTGAATGGCTTATCCTGCTTCATCACCCCAGACCTGGCACGTGACTTGGCCAATGACATCATGACTCTAGTATGTATACAGTTTTTCAAACTTGCGATGTATTATGAAATTTGCAGTAGCTGTTCATGGACAACACTGGTGATCAAGGAGTTCACAATTTTGATCATGTACTTTCTGTTTCTCACATGTGCACTAAAAATATAAAACACATTAATCTTTTGAATTTGTACCTTTCTAGAAACAGAATATCTTTAATTTATAACTTTAATATATGTCTTTAATATATTCTAGAATTAAATTTACCCTTATTTGCCATACATTTTATTTATCTCTGATTTCATAACTGTTTTAAGTTGTTTTCTTTACCTTCTCATCTACATGGTCTGATTTCCCTCTCATTTCTTCTCACTCTCCTGCTGTCTAATTCTACACTCTTTTGTTTATTTCTGTCCCATCTGCCACTGTTAATTTCACTTCTGTTCTTCTCATGTTCCATCTCTTGATCATTCCTCATGTTCTCTTTCTCCTTCACTTTTTTAATTGTTCATTGAAACATTTGCTTTATCGTAGACTCTCTTTGTTTATTTTAAATTTTTAAATTTTGTTTTCTTAATTTGTCTTGCTTTCCAATCCATCTTCTATTTTTCCTACCATTGTTTCTCCTAATGAATAAAATATCACAACCAACCAATTTCTATCACATTTCATATTCATATTGGGAACCAGCTTAAAGAATGTGTGTCCCATGGTTCTTCAAGAAGCTTTCAAAGTCATCATCATATTTAACAGAAAGTGCAGAGGAAAATCCTGTAGATGCCAAGGTTAAAGCATGTATTTGCAAATATGCTGATGACACAGATGTGATTTACATAGATGGGGCAGCCATTCTCTACTAGCAGTATGCATGGTCTTTTAATGTCTGATGCTTAAGAACAGTTAAGCATCAATGTAGTCTTAACTGTAGCAACAACTAAGCCATAGATGGAGATTTTTGCTGCAATGCATGCAATAAACTGACTGCAATCACAATCCTATTCCCATGCATGTATACCGAGGGACTCAATGAGTATGATTCAAAGAGTCAAAGGAGATGATCAGTGGAGTTATCAGAGAGGGCTAAAAATGGTATTGTCTTGTCCTATTCATGTGTTCCGCTACGTGTCATGGGGAGCTGAAGTCTTCTTTCTTTAGCTAAATGTGATGCTGCTGCAATAGTGCAGCCTTGGTGTTCTAGTATTTCTCTGATGTCATCTATCCATCTTCATCAGGGTCTTCCCCTGTTTCTCTTTTCGGATGATCTTTTATTGAAGGATGTCAATGGAATGCAATCTGGTTCCATTCTGATTAGGTGGCCAAACCATTTGATCTTTGTGTGTCTGTGTATTCTTTGCACTATATTGTTTTCAGCAGTTTTTTTATAGTGTCATTGTTTATTCTATCTTTTTGGTTATCCCCAGTGCTGTTCTCAGGCACTTCATTTCACATACAGCGAGTTTTTGTTCTAACTTCTCTATCAGGGTCCGGATCTGGCATTGGTAGCCAGTGTCAGCATAACACTGTGTTTATTAATGTTCTTTTGGAGATCATTTTGATGTTCTGTTATTTCAGCAGTGGGGCTAATTGATATAAACCTGCATTTGCTTTCTGACATCTTGTCTCTATTTCTTTATCTAGTCTCCTGTCTTCCAATAACTTGCTGCCTAGATTCTGAAATATCTTTACTTGGTTCAGTTTTGTGCTGTCTATGTATATTTCTAGTGGGAATTTGTTTCTGCATATCTTCAGTGTTTCTGATTTTGGTTTGTTAATTCTCATTGTTGATTTCACAATAGGTGTTTAATGCATTTAGGTGTTTTCACAGCTCAGATATATTGTTGTATATCAGTGCCTGATCGTCTGTGAATAGCAATTCAGTTATGATGTTACTGTCTTCTTTTTCTCCATTCTCTTGTTCAGGTTGGTTTTCTTTGTACTTTGCTCCAAGGATGGAATTTAATTGCAATGTTTTACTCATTCCAGCTTGCAAAGCCTGTCACAAGAGCTGACATTTAAAAAAAGGTACTTCCTGCATAGTGCCTTTTTTATCTTTGTCCTCTGGCACATGTGTGTGGAGGGATAGAAATGAGCCATCAGGTTGGGTGATTCTCCCACCAAAACAGATGGCCATCTTATTGACAGAACAGATATTCACAATGTTGTACGAGAGTCTACACATCTTATTGACAGAACAGATATTCACAATGTTGTACGAGAGTCTACACATCTTATTGACAGAACAGATATTCACAATGTTGTACGAGAGTCTACACATCGTATTGACAGAACAGATATTCACAATGTTGTACGAGAGTCTACACATCGTATTGACAGAACAGATATTCACAATGTTGTACGAGAGTCTACACATCTTATTGACAGAACAGATATTCACAATGTTGTACGAGAGTCTACACAATATATAGAATATTAGGTCAATGAGCAAGTGGCAGTAGTGAAAATGCATTAATTGAGAATGGGCATCAGCATAGATCGGAGAGAAAACTAAATAAAAATCTGTTTAAAAGTGCACATAACCAACACAGAACATGAACCATCTGCTGCTTAACCCGTAGAGATTTACTGCAAAGTGGAGATCTGAATACCTATGGCTTTATCTGTTGTGGGAAGACAACAATCAGCAAACCTAAACTAACTAAGCTTCCTATCACAGTTCTTGCTCATTTTTTAATATTACATTTTGTTAGTACTAATTGTCAAACTTCTGCTGGAATTCTTTTGTAATAGGATAATTGTCCTACAAGATTTCCAGCAGGATGTAATCTATTCTAATCTAATTGGTAGCATATCCTATTCAAGATGTAACCATCAACCCAGAATGTTTTGTCTGTAGTGATTTTCTAGGCAATATAAATACATTTAGTAGTTTGCCATTGCTTTCTGAACGGTCTGGATGCACAATTGCCTGCAGCAGTATTCAAACCCAGTATCTTGATCACAGAGCCTGAAGGGATGTAATTCAGAAAATGGCCTTGTGTTGTGTCCTTATTTTATATGCACCAATGACGACACATCAAACTTCAGTGGTGGTAACCAAAAAGTTTCCATGTTTTTACCACTTCCACTGAAAGATGTATATCCATAGCCATAAGGCTAGTAGAACGGCTGTACATTGCAAACTGTTTATAAGCATTGCTCATACTGTACTCTGGTCACCAATCTGAATGCTATTCATAGTCATCTTTTGATAAAATATTTTCAGACAATGTATTTTTCTTAACACCCAAACATTTGCAGCCAACAGTTTTCATTTTCTTTTGCCATTCCATTATGCTAAATATTTATATTTACAACGAACCAAATTTTTGCATATACAATACTCCTAGTCACTAAATATTTGTAAAAGACAAATTCCTCTTTCACTTTCCATATTTTCCTTCAGACTAAGTATTTGTAGCTAACACATTCCTTCTTACATCGATCCTTGAGAGGAGTGGATGCCCATTTCAATTGCATTATGTTATACCTTTTCAGTAGTAATCACACTCAACACAAGCTGCAGAAGAAAGCATTAGATAGTGGTGGATGAGAAATATCAGGGAGCTCATTAATGATAACAGCACAGTAAATGAATGCAATCATATATACGTCAGGTATTTGTAATAAATGCTGTGCTTGGGCTTTTACTGCATGGTCTTCTGAGGAAAACTGTCAAGGCAGCCAGAGGTACCTTAACCACAACCATGAGCAGTCTTATGATGAAGATTAAAGCTTTCATGGAGGCACTGCTATGGCTGGTGGCACAGGACTATTCTTATGCATGCATACTATGTGACTCAATGAACATGCTCCAGAAAGCTGAAGCAAGAATTTTCATCCATCAGTGAGTGACTTGCATTCAGAAAGATGACCTTCATGCCCATGCCCTGACATGCAAATGCTGGGGGATAATCCCTAAAGTGGGCAAGCATGACCACAGTATCATAAGGTGGTATGTCAATGGATTATTCTGACATAGCCAATGCACCAATGGGCCTAGTCCATTCAGAATATTTTCATAAATGTGAATCATGGTCGCTTTCAAGATTGTAGGAAATTGGAATAGAGATTGAAATGACCCAGAAGAAGAAATATAATAGATTTATGAAGAGACTGATAAATCAACAATAAACTGAAACTTTGAGCCGCTACACACTGATGGATTTACAGAAACAGGATTGGAGTACTTATGGACTAGTCAGGTGTACACTGATAATAACCTGCACTTCTTCTTCAGCGTTCATTCTCAAACTCCCACTGAATCTCTTGTAGCAGGTCCTGTTAGATTTTCAACAGTCCAGAGATTGGAAATGCGTCTTGTCACCATTTTACTTCCACCATTGGCTTCACACATCCGTCTTTTGCGGTATTATAATCTGCACTCATAACATTACTTCTTCACTGTCTATTGTCCTATTGAAGGCCAAATATTTGCCAATTAGAAAAATGTGTACATTTCTTGTCACATATTTTACCTCCTAATATTATCATAATGTTAGAGTTGCTACGAGTTTCAGCCAGTAATATGACATCCTTATGCACAACACAGATGACCTCTTCTAGACCATATTTAAGGAAGAAAGCAGTGCTCATCATGTACAAGGTGTTCTTGCAGTTTCCTGAGGCCCTTCGTCCAGCATTCCCTAGGCTGAAAGAAAAATTGGAGGATCCTGACCCTGGTCTGTAATTATATGCATATTTTTTTCCTTATGATTTTTGTCTGTCTTGTCTAATCACTTTTGCCATGACAACACATGGGAATCTTTAATTATTATTATTAGATCAGGAGTACTCACATACCTCACAAGGTAGTGTTTTGGTAGACACTTCTATAGTAACAGACAAAATTAAAGTTGGTTTGACTTGCATACATCAAAATGTTTAAACAAAATTAACTGTAGATACATAACAGAGGAAAAAAAATACCTGTACCAGTAGGCCTACAGTCATTCAAATTACTCCACAGTCATTCAAATCCTAATTCTACTGGAAAAATGATTTACGTGAAATATGTGATGTCACAATTAGTAGGCCTACCACAAATTTCCTCCTCATTTGAAACGAGGGGTAAAGTCAAACAAGAGATAGGCAGAGATACAAGTGGGAGAGTGACATCACGAGATGGACATGTTGCAGTCTAGCTTAGTGCACCACCAAGACAAGAGACAGGATTTTGGATGTCTGTTGCAGCCAATCTTCCTTGCGGAGATGCGATGATGATGATGTCCATACACTATCTAAGCTAAACAAAAGAACTTCTGTGCCCCACACTTTCCATGTCACGATGTACTGGTAAACACAAATAGGAAGTGTGATGTTTTACAAAGGTTACAGTATGCACAAACCGTGACCATCTGCAGTGCTTTAAGACCTGTGTACAGAAAACTGACCTAAAAGGCAGATTTTTATTATTTCCATGCATGTCGCTGGTCAGCCTTGTCTATTTTTGATATGCGACTCTAAGTATATAAATAGTGACCAATGATAATAATACAAAATGTAACGAGTGAAGTCCTAATTCATTCTGCTCAGAGGTCTTCTAAACATGACAGCCCCACACAAACACACCACTTCTGGAAGTTCGCCCGCTTAGACAGTCTTGTTGTTTTTTTAAAATCCATGTTGAAGGGAGGGGGGAGTAACCGAAATCAATTGTGAAAGACATCTTCTCTGTCCCTCTCACTTTTGAAAAGTGGTTCCAAACATATCATTCTGCCGTAATTGATACCCGTAGGTTAATTCACAATCCTTTCTCACATTTATTACTGTATATTCCCTAAAAGACAAACATACGGTAGCGAAGCTCAAAGTCTTCTGTATCCCATAAAACAAATTTTCACATCATTTTTCTATCATGTTTCCTGCTTAGACTTTACTGTCTGTTATAATGTCGTCTGAACCCTGTGGCAAGATAATTAGTAATTGCTATTCACTACCTCATAGGACACCTAAAACAAACAATTCGTCCGAACATAAACAATTCATCAGGGAAAGTACAGTCTGTTATTCCACAGTTGCGTCACCATGTATAGATGTCCTTCATGAGTAACGGGTACTAAGAAAACATCAGAGTTTACACGTCCGAGTTAACACTGCAGTTGCTAATATTCCTGACTGAATAGTATAGGTAGGAACAATACCTGGTGGTTAGGGAAGGCCATGTTGTATTATTTCTGATATATTATTCCCAGAATGCAGTGGCCCTATACATTCCTTCATTCATTCAGGTAAAGTGAGGGGTGTAAATGAAAGTAATGCTTTTGCATCTTAAGGTTGCTAAAGTTTGTGTTAATTTCCATTTAGCATGTCCACTCATTCTTATGATAATGAGATTCCACAGTATTATTACCAGCATTGTTATGTTATTTCTATGTCGGTCTATAAACAGATTTTAGACTTTGGACACTGTAAGGATAGCACAATCACCTCCTCGGCTTATTATCATATGGGTTTAAATCCAGATATCTACAGTAAGCTATCGCTTCCCAATGAGAAGTAGAAGCTTACATGGTAATTACAAATATCATTATAGGACACATTCTATAGAGATATACAGTCTTAGATTGACCACTGTTTTCACATAAAATAGTGATTATAGTCGTTGCCTAAAACTGTATTGAAAAACAAATATATTTATAAGTTTTGTTGCTAGTAGGGAAGATTTCTCAATGGAATCTTGTTACTTTGATTCTTTAAGAATCTTGCCTATAAATTTTTGTTAAAAATTTTTACTGCTCATTTGAAAGTATGTGTATATTTTTAGGTGTGCAGTCTGCTGCTGTGAATGTTATTTGTGAGCTTGCTAGAAAGAACCCAAAGAACTACTTGTCCTTGGCACCTTTATTTTTTAAATTGATGACCACTTCCACAAACAACTGGGTGCTCATTAAAATTATCAAGCTGGTTAGTATATTTTATTTATTTTATCTTATATATTATATCATTGATCATGTTATATCTTCGGACCGCCCGTGTATTCCTGGGGACCCGAAAGGGGAGAAAAGAATAGCAACACTGTTTAATTTCCACGCATGTCGTAAAAGGCGACTAAGGAGGTTATGAGATGGAGTTGGCTGTCCCATCCCATATAGGGTAAGTGACCCAAAGCCATGCTGAAGTCGGATGTGTCAGGCCAAAAGGCGCAGGTATCGCAGAAGTTCATTAAACCATAACACAACGCATTCCGTTCTCAGGACTATATCCGGCTAATTTGCAGGAGTTTGAGAACGAACGCAGAAGAAGAAGAATATCTTCAGACTTGTTCGTAGAATAAATGTCTACAGTTATCTTCAGGCAGTTGCTACATAATTTCTACAACAGCCTAGCTCTTCGTGGCAATTGAATATTTTTTTAAATATTGACTATTTCCCCTGCCGAAGATGGATGTGTCAGGCCATTGGCGCAAATAAAACGGCGACACAACACATTTCCATTCTCTGGACTACATTCTGCTGGAAATCTAGTAGGACCATGTCACGCTACAAGGACGATCCAGCAGGAGTTTCAGGATGAACGCTGAAGAAGAAGAAGATTTTCAATATTCAATATATTGATTATTTTTGATTGAATATTGTCCCCTAGGTAGAACTGTAGTATTTATAGTTGCTGGCACCTTTGCCTTTCTAGATGATAGTATTATTGTTGTTCTATAAGAAGTTATAAGATGCAGTTTTTGGTGATAGTGAATGTGACTAGTAAGAAGAATTTGAGCCAGTCTTCCACAGTATGTGGTTTGTTGAGCAAAAGAAGGGAAGTTAGAATAGAAAAGAAATAGCCCATTTTCAGATTCTAAGAGACCTATTACTGTGAGGTCTCTTGACTCTTCACAATTTTACATCACTATATGCTGAGTAAATAACATTAACTTTTGTATTTTTTTTATTCAGTTTAGTGCTTTGACGCCTCTAGAGCCAAGATTGGGCAAGAAATTGATTGAGCCCCTTACTAATTTGATACACAGGTTTGTTGCCTTTTGGAACATAATTCTCATCTTTTAAGAATGTCATGTGCAAATTTTGTCTATTCTTGTTTTGTGCCCTAAGCTAACAAATTATTTTTCAAAAGAAATTCAAAACAAAGGTCTTAGTCTGAAGAACTGAAGTAATGATAATAACAAAAAAAACTAATATTCTCCAGAATGCAACATCAATGTAAAAGAAACAAATCTGAAGCAAGACAACATTCAAATATGACAGCATAGCATATGAATAACGTATGTCATAGAATGAATCAAGTTTGAAAATACGAAAAATAAATGAAGTTCAAGACACTAAGACACACAGCTTTCTCTGCATTGATAATTGAATGTATTGTGCCATTGTTTAAAGCTTGATAGTCAGTTCTACAGCTTTTGCCCTATATAACTGACATATAGCATATAAACAACTGTTAAATAGGAATCAAAGTGTTGTCATGGCTTGGTCACATTAGATAAAGGCCTGCAGCAGAAAATGTTGGGGGTGAATATGTAAGAAAAAAACTGTAGTAAAACTGGGTTCTGTACAAGTAGATGCTAATACATAGTCCAGTTTTTTTTAACGACACTGCGCATGACAATTCACTAACAATTCGTTGCTACAATAACAAACATGGTTGCTAACACAAACATGACCATTAGCACTGAGTCTCCCCAAAAATGAGGAATTGTTGTTGTCGATATCCAAATGCTGATGAGTAATGCTACTCTTGTCAGCACAATAACTTTCTTAAAAAAGTGCAGGTCTTCTGAAGTTGACTTAGTGATCCATACAGTAAGTTAGGGAGCTGCGTTAGTGCAGTGGTTAGCGCACTGGCTTCGCATATGAGTGGTCCTGGGTTCATTCCCCACGAGGCGGAAATGTTTTCAGATCGCAACGGCTCCCAGGTCGACCCAGCCTTAAATGGGTACCGGATTAATCCGGGAAGTAAAGACTGCAAGGGAGAGGAGATGATTACTGCCCTCATTTGCAGAGCCTGTGAAATGTGAGATTGCTAACATCTCACACCCCTACGACATTAATAAATGCTATTGGTTACTTTACTTTTACTTTACAGTAAGTTAATGACTGTTAAGGGTGTCTGTAGAAGTTTTTCCTGGCAGTTGAGAGGTAAGGGCAGTCAAAGATGTTCTACTGTTTCATTGGGATGAGAGCAGTGTCTACAAGTGGGTAGTTGCTGGAGTTTGATACAGTTTAAATGGCTGTTGGTCCATCCATATCAAGTTCAAAACTGAAAGATTGGGGATTGATTTCTCCTGCAGAGTTTGTTTATATTGACATTGTCCTTTGGCCATGTCATTTCACTAAATACATTTCAACCAGTCAGCCCATCTGTTCAGCCAGATTTCCCTGGTTTTGTTTCTGAGAATCTGTTTGATTGTTCCCATGCTACAAGGTCTTTGCTTTTGTTGTTTTAAGGCACCTCTTTTTGTAAGTCTGTCCGCTGCTTCGTTTCCTGCTATATGGCTATGTCCAGGGATCCATTGCATGGTCATACTGACTGGATATGCAGAGATAAGACTGTGCGTTGCTCTTGCTAAGTAGAGAATGTCTTGATTTTCATATGAGGTATGTTTAAGTGCTTCCAAAACTGACATAGTCTGTAAAAATGACTATGATGGTTTTTGTTCCATGAGATCAGACTTTTAATGTATTAACTCAATGGCTGTCTTGATGGCCTCAGCCTCTGCTTCATAATTTGAGCAATTTTCACAGCAAGTCACAGGACTCAAAGGCAGGTCCATCAGGGTATTATATATGGATGCCATACCCTGCAAAATAGGTGGCCCTGAAAGCTGATCCATCAGTGTAGGCCTTGATTTTTGATAATGGTGGCTATTTATAGTTTCTAGGGTCCTCAAAATTGTTGATAGTGTTCCCAAATTGGCTGTTTTATCAAGCAGGAAGCAGTTGTGTTTCTACAAAGCAGAGAAATACTACCTGTTGATAAATTCTGTAGTCTAGATCATTACCAGCAATGTACTATACCTCTCAGGTAGGGAGGGGGAAGGCTCCCAGTGTGTTGAATTTGGGATAGATTAATACTTAAGGTAAATGTGAAAATATCAAGATAAAACAAAAATAGGTAGATGTGTTACCAAAATAAAACATACAACAGCCTAACGAAATACAGGGACAGACGATGTTTCGACTAGAAAGCCTTCGTCAGGAAACAAACGACCACAATAAAACATCTTACATGGAGATAAAAAGGGTTATAATAAGGAGGAGAGGAGGACAATAGCAGATAGATAATGGAGGAAGCAAAGATGGAGCAGTATGACAGGAGAGAAGAATGTATGGGGAGAAGATAGTGGTAAGTGAGGAGGGGAAAGTGGATAGAAGAAAGTGAGAAGTGGAAAAAGGAAAAAAAATAATAGCAAGTAAATTAAAATACTTACCTCAAAAGTGGCAACAGGCAATGAGTATTACAGACATACAATCATAATGTAAGGGAAGAACAAAATGAGATGGTGCAAGAGATCAGATGGGAGGGAGAGAGAAAGAGGCCAATACGGCAAGAACAGATGAAGTTGTTACCCTACACTGGAACATTTATCCCTTAAATGTGAAAATAATTATTTAAAGTCAAATTCAAAGCTAAACATTAAAGTAAAGCATCAAAGTTAAAAACTTCCTGAACTGAAAGTAATCTGCCCCATTCAAGGCATGCCATCATTCAAGTTATTATATTACAAGATCCAGGAAGAGAAAGAGTTTGTCAGAGACAACCTTCTGATCTTCACAGTCGCCAGTTTAATAGATAAAAAGTACACAGGCTCATATTTTATTAGTCATCTCTCTAGTCCACCATCTTGAAAATCGGTATATTAGTAAATTAACTTTAGCATGCTGTGTTTACAATTACGCAATTTTTCTTGTGCCGCTGACTGCAACGGAATTGGTTTTCGAAATCTTACACAATCATTGTGGCTGTTTTGAAATCGTGATAACTTCTTTGTTGTTACAGATATTTAAATAATATGTGTACATATAAATAATTAATTAAATTCTGCATATATTGATATACATTTTGTTTGTGTGTGTGTGTGATACAAGATGTGTGATAAAGTCAAATTTAGACCTATCTAGATCTAGGCCTACAGTATTTTTGATTGATCATAAGCTATGCAATCTGTTGAATATTATATATTTAACATAATGGAAACAATGTGGTATAATTTAATAATCACAAATGAAGAACTTACCTTTAGGAATTTTTACCTTTGCAGCTATTTAATCCTTGATTTCACTGAATATGCTATTAACAAATAGTATAATAAACACGATTCACTGTCTTGTCGCTTTAACACATTATTACATTAAGAAATGGTCTGTGCATGAAGACCACAAATTCCTTGAATTTCCATGTCAAAATCACTTCATATCATTTTCTATGCCATTATAACAAAATGGTGACAAATTTTCTACCCAATGTTGCCATCACATTCTGTCAAAAATTTAAAAAAATTACCGATCTCAATTTTTTTGTTCGGTTTCGGGTTTAGCGAACCGGGCAATGGATTTTGACTTCAACAATCAATATATGCCACAATTCTGGTGAAATGCTTTGCCGAAATTGTAAACACAGTGTGCTAAAGGTTAATAAAACTATTGCTAGAATGATGAAGTGTATTTTTCTATGGTGCTGGAACTTCTAGTGAGCAGAAAGGACTGAGTTTATACATATATATCCCACGTACAGGGATGATAAATGAGGACAGGATTCTGCAAAGAATTTGTCACATAGAAAAGGAATGCATAAGAGGTTGCATGGTTATTGATTCCATCAACATGTCTTTTGAGCCTTTCCATACTTGGATACACTTTTTTCCAGCCATATTGTTTATCTTCTTTTGTAGTCTTTCATGTTCATTGTAAAATACGTACTTGATAATGGTTTCACTTAACTTGTTTCGTGACCTGTCATTTTATCTTCTTTTCAGCACTTCTGCCATGTCCCTACTTTATGAGTGCATCAACACTGTTATTGCAGGTACAAGTTTGCATGTTGGGTCATACATTTTACTTTAACGTTTGATGTTGTTCTTGTCTTGGTGTCAGTTAACCATCAGCAGAAAGTTCCATGTTTTATTTTTATAAGCATTGTTATATATAATTTTTAGTGTGAATTATACAATTTTCACATGTTAAATTAAGTTGACAGTCTCGACAAACAAAAATGTGCCATTTCATGCATGGAATATATTATGTAATAGGAGACCAAAACTATGTTTTTCTTGCCATGATGGCAGTTGGTTGGTTAGTTAGCTAGTTAGTTAGTTAGTTAGTTTGTCAGTCATCAGATCATCATCACTGTCCATAGGTACTCTAATTTCCCTTCATTATCTCAGCAATTATATGATAAGGGACATTTCATTTCTATTGATTTACAACCATTCTTCTAATCCCACATTTATGCATATTTTTGGAGACACCATATTTCAAGCCCAGCTCCTTTGTTCCACACATGGTATAGAAATTATCACTCTCACTAATTTTCTTTGTCAATGCTGTTTCTCATGAGTTCAATCAGTATATTAGCCCAGCCCATTGATTGGTTGGTTGCTATCCAGCAGTTCACAGGCTCATGCCCTTTGACCCAATGCCATTGTGTTATATATGCATGTGTTTGTGAGTTGTTTTGTTTCATATAATGTGTTCGATTTATCTGGCCTTAGAGGAAAAAACATTCTTCTAACATCATCCAGCACTGGACATTTAAAAAAGGTTATGGTCAACAATTTTGTAGCCATGTGAACACAGACTGTACCCTGGCATGTGTTGTGGCTGTATTCTGTTCTGATGATTGTTAACTCATTCGCTACGGTGTATTTTTAGCATTTGGACAGAATTAATCTTTTTTATTGTTTTCTTTTTGGTACATCCATTACGGAACAAGAAATAGTAGTTATAAATATATTATAATATAATGCAGTATATATACATAAAATTATTACAAAATAAAATTGCTTTTATTATTTAAAAATTAATTTATAAATGTATTTCATAAATTTAAAAAATTTTACTTTTGACTTGAGATTTGAACTAACCAAACTTCCGAATCAAACACTTCCATTGACTGTATCAGTTTTGTAGATAATCAAATGACATACACATATAGTATATAGGCATAATGTTTCAATTATGTATGTTATTCCCAAAACAATTGGACAGGTTCTCTGAGATTTGAAGGTAGATCTAAGACTTTGATTGACATTTTTGTCGATCAAACTTTATGCTTTCATGAAATATATGTACACTAGAAAATATAAGTAAAAATGGCATCACAAACACACATGCTCAAAACATATCAATAACTTACCAAATTGATATCATAACACATCAAAATTATGCCAGAAGTAATGTGGACATATTACACTTTTGATTGGAACCATGTTAATATAAATACTAAAAATGATTAAATAATACAAAAAAATGTCAGCATTGCTTTATCGACGGCCCGTAATTTGTAATGGTATTATAGGATCGATAAAAAGACAGTAAGTAGCGAAATAGTTAAATTGTGTATGTTGCATGTGAAATTGGAATATGGTACTCTGGTCTTTTCTTCCCAGGAGGTTGATGTTATCCTTGAGTTCTGGGCTGGTCATATATGTTTGTATATTTCTCTCCCAGCATTTTCTATTGCCCATCTTGATTCTTGATTATGAAAGAACCAGTATCACTGCACTGGGGAGGGGGGAGGAAAAGGGTGTTCCAGTAAATAGTTTCTGGCTCATCAGTCATTTAGTGGTTTATAAACCCCTACCACACCAACCCATTCAACCAAGTGTCTTTGTTCGCAGATTTCAACATCTTAGTCTATTGCTCTACTATTAGATATAGTGACAAATTTCACCTAGCTGTCTGCACTCTCATTGCTGTAAACACCTCCTTGGCCAGGTGCATACTGAAATGAATGTGATTCATTGCAATCTCAATTTCCTCAGAACCTCTTATCATCTGTTTACAAACACTACTGGAGTTTTTTTCCAGGGTAGAAAACTTGCCTTGATGATAAATCATGCAAGTATTTGTGCTAATAAAATCCTCCTTGTTCAATAGCCTAATTATGATGGTACTTTCCATAATATATTCATTCATGTATTAATGGCTCATTCTCAATTATGGGACTCGCTTTGCACATTTGTTAATAGTAATAAGACCAATAACCAATCAAGGTCATAGGGGTGCTACACTTGGAGATATTAGCACAAAAGGCCCTCCAAACATCTCTTTCCTCAGCCATTCGGAGAAGTGTAGAGAAATCATGCCCAGATCATTTCTTGATGTAATAAATTTAGAATTTTCTTTGTGCTCTTCTCCTTCCTCCCCTGATTGTTCCCTGCAAAATAATTTTTGAAAGTGAGTCGTGTCTCGTTGCATGTTCAAACCAAACAAGCTTACGCTGTTTCATAACTGCCAGACTTCTTGATAACCTGCAGGTGTGTTTATTATTCTATTTGTCTTGTGTTCTATATAACTAATTCTTAGCAAACATCTATAGCACTTGTTTTCAAAAGCCTGGTTCCTTTTTTTTTTGCTGTGTTTGAATTGCACATTTGTGACAGGGACCCGAAATGGAAACAAAGAATAATAACAGTGCCGCCTGCCATACATGTTGTAATAGACAACTAAGGAGGTTGTGTGTCAGGTTAACTAATCCACTCCATAATTTCTACTGTGCTGCAGCTTAATGAAGACGCATGCTTGGATTGCTGTGAGTCACCCTTTTAGCTGCAACATGGCTCCAGATTGCAAGAAAGTCACAGCAGTTCTTTCTGGGGTAGAAAATTGGGTTCAATATGGGGATAAGTACCTACATTCCAACTTTTTATCAAACATTGTTGTCATAATGATTAATTTAATCAGAGATTAAAAAGTCGCTAATACTTCTTCAGGATGCATCCATCTGTGTACTGTTGTTGTTCGTCCATCACAAGTGATGATGACCATTTTTTACATCCACTTTTGAAAATTCAATTTTAGTTATGTCCTTGATTATGAGTTCGTAGATGGCTAATGAGCCCTATTCGAGCTGTAAATGTCCTTGGACAGTTTGGACATGGAATGACAACTCTAGACGGATCTTGGTCTATCCGTGACTTTCTAGCTGCTCTCCACTGTTGAGCTACTGCATTTCTCTTCTTTTCACAAGATGATGCGCTCTTTTTTATTTTAGAACGCCATGTAGATCTATTTTGTGCAAGTTCTTCCCATGTATCGTGGTCTATTTCAAAGGCTTTCAGTGAGTTCTTTAACAAGTCCTTGTAGTGCTTCCTTTGGCCACCTTAATATCGTATACCCTTCTCTAGCTCACCATAGAGAAGTATCTTTGGCAGACGATGGTCTGGCATACGCACCAAATGACCTGCCCAACGAATCTGTCTGCATCAGGATCGTGTCAATGCTTGGGATACCAGCTCTATCAAGGACAGTGGTATCTGGAATCTTGTCTTACCATTTGATGTTCATAACTTTTCTGAGACAATTTGTATGAAAATGATTGAGTTTTTTCACATGACATCTATACACAGTCCATGTTTCACTAGCGTATAGCAGCACTGGAAGTACCACTGCTCTGTAAACTTTCAGCTTAGTCTGTAGGTTAATGCCATTTCTACGCCAAACATTTGTGTACAATCTGCCAAAAGTACATCTGTGTACTACGCACTGAGTTGATGACCTGGTTGTTGGGGGGGGGCCTCTCAGTATGTATTCTGCAGATCAATGCATCCAGCAGCAGATCAATGCATCCAGCGACTGTAAAATGCGTCTTTACCAATATTTTGATTTGTTAAATAACTAAATGATTTGTTTAATTAAAATGTAGGTATTTCTCTCTGTATTGTACCTAAAATTGTCCAGCTCTGATATTATACCTATACCCTATAACCACATTGAGACAGTCATCTGTGACTTTGAAATCTCTGGAAGCATCCACCACTTCTCCATCTCCAACCCGCTCACTATTAAAAATAGTACCAGATAAACAACAGTGTAGGGTTGAAAGATAAACCTCACTGCTTGGCATAGGAAACATGAATGCCAGAGAGACAAACCTAGAGCTGTAAGCTAAACCCCACCACCTGGCATAGAGAACATGAATGCCAGAGAGACAACAATCTAGAGCTGATAGCTAAACCTGACTGCCTAGCATAGGGAACATCACAGAACAAACTTGTACGCCATCTGTGTTTTATCATCATCATGGTTCTGTCTTTTACTTGCTCCTAATCAGGGAATCACCTTAGCATTATAGTTTTGATTGCTCTCTCCAAATGTTCTCAGTTTGATGAGCAAACAAAAACACCAAAAAATGTAAAGTAACCAAGTCGAAACCACGTTAAAGCCACATAGCTTATAGAAATAAAAAAATCCAGATGTTTTTCCAAAACATTTTTTTTTTAAAACCTGTAAGTTAGAGAGCTTCATAGCAGGCTGAATACTCAGTCCAGACAACTAAATCAATTAAAAATTCCTGCAGATAAGACACCATAATTAGAAAAACAGAAATTATATTTGTAAACCTTGCTGGTTCTACAGTATATGCGTACTACTGCTTAAATGTTAATCAATATACAAAAGACGGGAAGTTATGAAAATCAGCAAGTCACAGACAACAATAGATATCATAATAAACGATTCAGCAGAGAAACAAACAAATTCAAATATTTGGGAGTGTTTTTTCAGAAAATGGAAAACTAGACAGAGAAATAGAATCAAGATGTCAGAAGGAAAACGCAGAGACAATCAACTTCACCATTACTCCTGCATCCAAAGATCAATATGGACATAAATAGACAGATAACATCTACAATTTTCATACCAGCACTTTGTTACCAGTGTCAGGCATGGTCTTTAACAACCTCCCATCAGAGAAAAATCATCACATGTGAGATGAAGTGTTTAAGAAAAGCAGCTATGGTCACCAAACTGGACAGAGTAAGATGAGAATATCAGAAAAAGAGTAAGAATAATTCCTTGTATTGAATATATAGAACATGAGCAGATAAAGTGGTTTATTCACCTTATGAGAATGGACCCAAGCCAATTACCACAGAGAGCTTATAACAAATGATCAGCTGAATACAGAGCAAAGGGAAGACTGAGAAATAGATGGATTGATAACATCGACTCTGTACAGGGACTCGTACTACTCAGGCATCGCATCTGGTCTTAAACAGAAGCTTACAGCTCCCACCCCTACTCTTAACGGCAAGTGTGGATGCTCTCAACCAGCTTCCACCTGGGGATAGACAATAGACTGTTTAGATCTTCCTGTGTAGTAGGAAACAGATCAGAGCACAATTAGTTACTGCCTGAAGAGCATTGATGATGATGATGTTAACATACAGAATATAGTACCAACTGTAAAGTAAAGTTCTAGCTGACTTGATGAGAGGAAAGTATCTTAACTTCCACAGATCTCTCATGATTGGCTAGAGTCAACGATGAAGTCTTGCTAAAGAGAGTTACTTTCAATGTAGTCCCAGGACATGCAGATGTTTGGGGAAATGAAAGAGCAAGCAAACTTGCCAATATGATCACAGTGACAAGTGGTAGTTTAATGGACCGTACTATTTTGAATGAGTTGGATCAGGGTGCTTTTCTTCTGTATCTATGGCTAGAATGCAGGACCAAGGACTAACACATGGAGTTGCTAGAAATAAAATCAGGGAAATTTTAAAGATTTATCAACCAACACAGAACCGAAACAGTTATCTTAAAGACATACTGAATAATACATTGCAGTTCCTATGGACGTGTCCAGATTGCCATAGTAATTAATACGGTAATCTGACAACTATCTCTTCAGAAATTTTTAAGCCAATAACCAATTTCAAAGAAGGTGTTCATTGATTGGCTCAGGACTAATTAAATTGCCCTAGTGATTTGTAATCTGTATTTCCTCATATTTTTATTTTCATTACTGTATTATTATTTTGTGGTCCAAAATATGTTCTCTAATTATCACTTTTATTGTTTACTTTTGAAAATGAACAAGTATGCTTGTTTTACTTGCCAGCAGAATTTGGTATGGTGATATCAAGAACTCATTCTAAAACAAGATATATATATATATATATATATATATATGGCAAAATAGTTATAAAAATGTGTGATATTGTTTTATTATTGTAGATTTCACAGTTTGATATAAGTTGTTATTCAGAGGTTGCAAAGCAGGATTGCTTTGATTGCATTTTATCTGCACCAAATTTGCATATTTTTCTCTTCACATACATACATACATACATACATACATACATACATACATACATACATACATACATACATACATACATACATACATATATATATATATATATATATATATGGTTAATGCTAGTTTTTCACTTGTGTTGAGAAAAGAAAAAACATTAAAGTTGCAAGTCCACAAGCGTCAGTATTTAATAATGAACAATATCTTTAATTCATGTTGAAAGCAAATTTAATGTAAATATTATTATATTCATTCACATGTTAACCTTCACTACGCCTATATCAACTCCGGCCGCTGAAAAACAAAATGGCGTCTAGCGCCATTGGCGACATACCGCATCCAATGAGATATCGTTATAATAGACGCCCCACAGCCTGATTGGTTACTCTGGAACATGCGCTATTGAAGCCGGTTCATTCCTACGTCCGACATGATCGTTGTAGCAATGGCTAGCCAGAAGATACACATTTTATAGCAATTAATCTGACCACATCTGCACACCGGTACGATGCCATGATGTGACCGGTTTTATAGACCTTTCTTTCATCGTATTTTGAATAAAATAACATTGAATCGTGGCTTGAATCATGAATTATTGAGTTATTTAGTTTCACAGCAGTGAATATACAGAATGCCGCGTTGGTTTGGAGACATGTAGACGTTTGATATCGAATATGTTGAAGTGGCACCAAAAATCACTAGACCCAAGCTCAAAGAAGGATTTTACTGCAAATCTACATGTTTTATACAGTTCCTCCGGCTATATTTTGATAATTTCGCAGTGAAAGAACATAAATACAACAGATTTGCGTGATTTAGTTTACAGTGTTGCCAAGGAATTCGATAAATAAGGTAAGTAATTTTTGTTTTTTTTCCCTCTTTATTTGTTATAAAATATAAGTTTTTGTGAAAAACGTCTTTACCACTTTCTCATATGTCTGGTATCACACACACATGTACATAAATTACACCAATATATGCATAATTCAATTCTTTATTTATATGTGCAAATATTATTTAAATATCTCTAACAACCAAACAATTATCACATTTTCAAAACAGTCACCATCAATAACGCAAATTTTCAAAAAAGAATCCGGTGGCAGGGAGACGTTTTGTATTTTTTAATCTGGCTTGCTAAAGGTTAAAGCAACAGTTCAATGTAATCTTTAATGTTACCTTTGATTATCTTACACAGGATTATGGCTGTTTTCACTGTCTATATATTTTTGTGTGATTGCACGCGTGTGCGTGCATTAGAGAGGAAATACTTATTTTCAATTATTTGTAGTTTCTTTTTTTTTACATCTCTCTAATTTTAAATTTATTTATGTATTATTCTAGCCAGCATGTTCAATGTCTCATATGCAAAATAAACAAACTCATTATAACAGAACTTATAACTTTAGTATATATATATTACAATCAACAAGAGAATCAAATGTTATCTATGAGTGAATTACTGTATGTATACAATCTGCTTATGCTTTTGTTTCTTAAATCCTCATTTACTTCAGTTTTACTAAATCAGTTTTTGTATGTGTTTTTTTCAACTTTATTGTGCATCACCTCAGCATGAAATTATTTGTATTTAAAATATGGAAGAAGTTCGTTTCTTGCAACCTCTGAATACTTATTAGAATTTATTAAATTTTGCAGAATAAACCAATGTCTGCTGCAGAAGAAAAATATGTACAATTAATACATTTCAAATTCATAAAAATGTATACTGTAGCTGTATTCTTCTAATTTAAAAGTATAGTCTAAGATATGAATTATGATCAGTATTATCAATTTTGTGTTATATGATCACTGGAGAATATTTCACTTAACTATTTTTGTGCTACTTAGTGTGGAGGGTGTTACTCTCAAACATAAAATCCTGACATTCTTATCCCTTTTAAGTCATGCATAACTATAAGATAAGTAAAAATATTTGATCTGAAAGAAACTCACTAACAAAGACCGTTGTTAACCTCACGGGGTGTCTCAATAATATGACCAATGAAACAAAGAGTGATATAATCACTGTTGTGGTGAAGACTGCTGAAGTCGTCCACACAACACAACAGATATTTTATAATAAACAGTAATTGATACAGTTGCTGAGAAGAACACAGCTTGAACACTTAATAACCACTGGAAATGCCAAGGGGAGAAGAGATAGGGGACGACAAAGAGAGAAGTTGCTAGATGGACTAGTATTGTGGCACAGTAGAAGTTCACCAACCAAGCTTATTTACAACACAAGAGACAGTCGTGGAGAAACATGATCATCTATTCCATTTGGCATGACAATGCCATTCGGAATGGCACTTGATTTGTTAATTGTTTGATTGATTGAGTTGATAGTTTAGTCTCAGTGACATGCAGAATTTGCCAGTCTTACTGACTCCTCCATATTCTTCCTGTGGGCTTACTTCCCACAATGGCCAGTTCCACAAGCTAGTATATATTTGAAATGAATGTTTATCTTTAATAAGATTTTCTACAAACCAAAAATAGTGGTCCATACCTACCTTAAACAACAGAATATGAGGTGTTTAATGACTTTTTTCTCATGTTAGTAAGAAAGGTTCCATTGTGGGACAAGGTGGACCCCAAATATGGGCCAGGAGCTAGTTTTGGTTATATACGTCATATACATATTTGTATGAAACATGTACATTAGCAGAATTTATCAGTAATGTGAGCTTATCCTTATGCATGAGACATTGAAGGGTCATATAACATTCTTCTTCTTGTTCATAGTTTAACATGTATAGACAGATAGATGCTGCTATATTTGAAAGTTTATCAAGGCTCCCACACAGTTTTCCGTGCATATCTGTCTCTGTGGGCCAGTGATCCTCCCTTAGCTGGTTTAGTGCAAAGCAGTCCTTAAAGCTGAATCAGAACAAGAATGCATCTAACCTATAAATTAAAACAAGAATATGAAATTGAAATCAATACAAACAAAAGTAAAATACTGGGTGCTTTTGGCTTGGTTTTCTAGAATGAATCACTTATGTGTTTCAATGACATTTTCAGTATTTTTGGAAACTGCTTGACATTTGCTGTACACTAATAACTGCCACAAGACAGGACTAATAAATTGTCTCACTAGTGCATTTGTTATATATATTGATCAGAAGCTCATAATAATAAGACTCGTAACCCATTGTGATTTTGATGGTGCCACTTTGAGGATATCAGCACACGAAAACCTCCAAATGTCTTCCGCTATAGTTGAGTATCAAAAGTTCATATGCAAGACTAAATGTGTACATGATAATTGCCATAGATCTTGATCATGATGAAACTTGCCCTGTGTTAAATTTCTTGATGAGAAATTTCTTGATTATGCACTAATACACTGAAGTGGAATTCAGAAATTGATGTTGATCATCTAGGTTGATTGACTACAGATATAAAAATAAAAAAACACTCTATGCATATCTAAGTACATTTATATAAGTGTGTAATTGTAGAAATAATCACTTTTATAGGACACAGCTGACCAGCTCTACAATGCAAAATTATGTGTACAAAGTTGAGATTTTTACCTACTTTGAAACTTTATTACTATACTAGTATTGGGATGTATTGATGCACTAAATATTTTCTACCTGCAAGCAACTTTAAACCCTGGTTCACACCTTACTATTACATTATATATTACAGTGTTTTATTTCTTCAGTATCCAATGTATTCAGAATGGCTCAGAGCCCACCAGTGACTTGTATTTTTTTTTTCTTCTCTCTTACTTACAGTTCTCGTTTCTATATCTTCAGGCATTCCCAACCATACAGCTTCCATTCAGGTATTTTGGGGTTTGTATTTAACAGCAGCGCTGTGTATTAACCATGATTGCATTTATTATTTCAGCTATTGGAGTATATACATTCATTATCTTCCCTGCAACAAAAAATATAAACAACAAAATATCCCTATTTATTTGCCGATCATTTAGCACAGATGTTGCTTAAATTTTATACATGATTCTGTGGTTGATCAAGCATTCTAAAACTGAATTTGATGTATGAAAATCAATTTTTTTAAATACCATAGATAAAATAATAGCTTGTATTCCAACTTGTTAGAGGTAACATAACTGTTTAAACAAGAAAATGTTTGTCTTTTCAAAAGTGACTTGCCAGAAGCACTATAAATAAAATTGATAAAATAACTGCTAGTATTTAGTCTTCAGAAGTAACTAGCCAGCTTCATAAATAACTGCCAGTATTTAGCCTTCAGAAGTAACTAGCCAGCTTCATAAATAAAATAACTGTCAGTATTTAGCCTTCAGAAGTAACTAGCCAGCTTCATAAATAAAATAACTGCCAGTATTTAGCCTTCAGAAGTAACTAGCCAACTTCATAAATAAAATAACTGCCAGTATTTAGCCTTCAGAAGTAACTAGCCAGCTTCATAAATAAAATAACTGCCAGTATTTAGCCTTCAGAAGTAACTAGCCAGCTTCATAAATAAAATAACTGCCAGTATTTAGTCTTCAGAAGTAACTAACCAGTCTCATAAATAAAATAACTACCAGTTTTTAGTCTTTAGAAGTAACTAGCCAGCTTTATAAATAAAATAACTACCAGAATTTAGCCTTTGAAAGTGATTTGACAGTTTCATTTGTCAAATAATATTCAGTATTTGACTGTTAGGAACCATCGGGGTGCATTGTTTGTGTTCTGGATTCTTAGCACTATGGTCCATGTTTCAACCAAAGTCCATAGATAACTGGGGATGAGAATTTTGAGGGGCTCTAACCCCCACCCCCAGGGAAAATAGAACATGACAGTACAAAGAAACTTCCAAAAAATTGAGAAAAGCAGATTTTCCAATTACATTAAAAATTGCTCCAATTGATTTGTATTGTGTTTTAGCATAAAATATCTTGTATCATTCTAGTCACAGGAAATGGGTATGAAAATATTTATCTACAAAATGATTTACTGTGCATCTTTTTGCAAATATGTAAGAAAACTGCAGATGAGTTTGTGTGCAAACTTTCCCACATTAAATCAGACCCATAAATTAATTAAGCCTAAGAGTGACTTTTTTATTATTCATTTGGTATTTAGTGAGTTTAACACAAATTAACCACTGGGGTGTGAAAATGAGTGATGTATTTGAAAATTATGCAACATCTGTGCTTTCAACGGGAGAGGAGCTTTTTTTTGTGTCAGGGCTTTGAACAGGCAGAATGTTTAACATATGTGGGTAACTCTGTGACATATGGCACACATTGTACACTAATGCTAATTTATTAGTGTCATTGCAGTTCTAAACATACTAGGAACATATATTTAAGAACGCATTTGAACAATATAAAACAAGACAGATTTTAGTACAATGTAAATCTAAACAGAATATGTAGAGTGGAAGCTTAATTTGGAGAATTTAAATGTATTGTTTTAAAGCCCAACACAATTTGAGAATTGAAAGTTAATTTGTCCAGATTGGTTTTTAAAGAAGACCTTGACTAGTATTTTTATTAACAAATAGAAAGGCAAAACATCAAATTAAAAAAAAATCAGTTTACAGTTTTGAAAAATGGTTTTTAAAAGAAAATCATTTGTAAAAAGGATTTGTTAATTTACTGTTTTAATTAAATTTAATAATTTTAAAAATGGTTTTAAAATTTGCTTAACATTTTTAAGTGATAAGGCAGTCAAATACTGAGTTCTAGAATTGTACACAATAAAATAGAAGTCTGTATACTTGTTGACACATTATAGACGTTCGACCAGCTTCAACTAGCCAAGTTTCAATGAGAAAGCACTTAGGCCAGGGGTGTGCAACCCTTTCTGGTTTGCTGAACAATATCTAGTTTGTTATTCCAGGATCTGCCATATCGGCTAACTGGGAGTTCTGAAGGGCTTCTTATATCAAAAGATATGTCTCATTTTTCTTCACATTTGTTTCATGATTAAAGATGCCATTAGATACTGTCCCCTCCGAGTCACAATTAGTTATGAACATGTGTTCAACTCGATTCTTCATCAAAGGTTTGATGTAATCATTTCCTCTTATCTCTGCTTAGCAACAGTTTACAGATTGGCTGCAATAGTTTGCTATATGATATTTTGTGAGCTCGGGTCAGTAACTATATTAATTTTAAACAGCTTAGTAGACCATTAAAAATGATTTACCTGTTCAGATCTGGCATCATGAGCTGTATGTTGCCCACTCCTAACTTGATATTAGCTCCAACAAAGATTTCAAATGTTTCCCCAATTATGTATAAAATGTGGAAACTAACGAAAAGAAAATTGTTATACATAATGATAGTTGCTATCCTCTGTACAGTTACCTGATACAGTGGTTTGCTAATATAATGTCAAGAGAGCTGTAGGTTTGAAACATTGAGATAAAAGATTAAACACCTAGAAAATTAGACAACAGACTATGCAATGTGATATATGTGTACCATATGTCATTATGTATAAATATAATTTTTTTCTTTGCTGCATTTGTGCACAAGAACATACACAGCTAACATTTTGACATGCTAAAGAAGGTCTTGGCAAGTCTTTTTTATTTTTAGTTTTGTTCTTCTAATTTATTTTTGCTGCTAGCATGTTTAGACTTTGTCTGTTAGCTCTCAATGTTCATTATTTCTCTATCTGCTTCCATTCATATAACCATATGTAGTAATTGTAAACAATTGTTGGGAATGATGCCTCTCTTCTGGTGCCCTTTTATTTATTTCATTTGGAAGCGCCTGTTGTAAATTGCGATATCCAAGAATAGTTTGGTAATACCTCTGTTCTGGACAGTATCATTGCCCCAATGTCATGCGCCAAGTGTAAGGAGAATGTTAAATGTGCTTTGTGTACATATTGAAAGATGAGTTCCTCAGGTATTTTCCTCCTGCTGAATGTTATAAGTTGTACATAATTCATGTAGTCTACAGCCAGGTTTTATTTGTTTTTCAACAGTTTTTATATTTTAACATGTTTATGAATAAGGAATCAATATGTATACTGAAAATAAATAATATGATTGAGGCCTATCCTGTAAAGGATTTTTCTGTAAATTGTCATAAACTGCTAAATATTTTAGCATCGCTAATACTTTTCTATAGCATTGCCAGAGCTATGAAATAATATGACCTTCACTATGTGTGAACCAGAATCAAGTTCTCGCAAGTCATACCTTTTTTAAAACTATTCTACTGATTGTCCAAAATTTGCTTCCATAAATCAGAATTAGTTATATATGACTTCTAAGAACTCTTTCTCACCTTAGTTGACAAGGATATATTACATAGGATACTAACACTACAATACAACTCAGATATTCATATTCACACATTAAACTATCACAAATTTTAAAGCTAAAAATGGGCATTTCAAATTGGTCTATATTTTCTTTTCACTTTTCTCACAATTACCCTCTTTGTGCATGATAGGTTTCACATTTTGATAATTCAGATACACATTTCAGGTTGTGGCTGACTTCTGCATGCTTGAAGCATTTAGTTGAGAGATGAAGGAAGAGATCACTGTCTGAGTACATAAATAGCTTTTGCTACCACCCACCGTGTTTCATTGCTGTTCAGAAAAAAGTACCTTTATCCGAGCTAACGAGAGGGCAGTAATAAGAATAGGTGCCAGGAGCACAGTATATGATGATCAGTAATGATAATAGCAAAACTTACTTGAGTCTGATCTGTCAAAAATGAGTATATCAGCTGCAGCACAGACATTCAGATTAACTGAAAAATACTATAGTACTTATGTAAAACAATCAGCTTTATCATGAACGCATGGACTCTAGGGTATGGGTATAAACAATACAGATAACAGTATATAATACAGTTTCAACCTTAAAGTCTTTTTCAAAGTACACTTGTTTTCCTTGCTTTCATTCTTAATTAACATGAAGATTTGTGCGATTTCCATCAGGATCATAAGTACCTTGTGCCACCATTATCTGCCATGTAGGCCCCATACATCTGATTTTGGCATGCATTGGCATTTCGGGTTTATTTGTCGGTTGATTAGTTGCTGATCCAGCGGTCCATGGGCTCATGCCCTTTGACCCAATGCCATTGTGTGATATATGCATGTGTTTGTGAGCTGTTTTGTTCCATATAAGGTGTTCCATTTATCTGGCTCTGAAAGGAGAAGCATTGACATATCAGGTGAGCTACCCTAGCCTGTGACAGCCTTCCTGTCTGTCGTCAAGTGGCGAATGTGTATTGACTCTACACCAAGACGATTTATCGTTCGCGTCCATCTTGCACGAGGTGTTCCGCAACCAATGAACTTGTCTCATGTAATTAGATGTATTGTGCCTGAGCCCATCGGGTGTTAAACATTTTCTTATCCACGAGCCTTGTTCCTGTTTAGAAAGAACTCGACAGAAGAGTTGTACCCAGGCTATTTAGCCTTCTTAGCCGAGGTGTCATTCACTGATGTCGTGAACCCCTCATCCAAGTCTGAGTCTATACACATTTTAAGGAGCACCAGGGACTAGAAGTTTGTTCTCTAGTTTAACAGAACTTGTCTCGCTAGACGTGTTGTGCTTGTGTCCATCGGATACTTAACCTTTTTTCTCCACAAGCAAGATTCTGGTATAGGAAAAACTCAATAATAGAGTTGGACCATTGCTCATTTGCCTTCTTAACCAAGCATCCAGGACTGCGACTCTACCTATATTTTGGATCACTGGGAACTGGAAGCTTGTTCCCGAGCTGAACAAAACTTTAGTTCTGTTTTCCATGCATCGTTTTTACCATTCTAATTGAAAATGGCGCTGTGTTTTTCTCGTTGTGGTCATGGGATCGGAGACTTGACCACGACTCTCCATATTGATGGCATCAGCCCATTTCAGGACATGTGTTTTGGCCGTCCCTCCAATGCATCTGCCTTATGAATGCCCAAACTGGAATGCTGTGCGTCCTTGTGTGTCGACAGTGACGTTGTATGGTTTGGCACAGTAGTATCAAAGATATAGTCTATCTTTTGCAGTCAATTCTCTTTTCATCCACATTCACGGAGATGATCGCCCAAAGTGTTAGCCAGAAACAGCACAAGCAGCTGTATTTCAGTTTCCAGGGTGCACCACGTGGAGGTACTTTTGGAATCTTGGTTATCTGCTAACCCTGGGTATGCCGAGAGTGATGCAGTACTCTTTGCAACCCTCAAGAACATATAAGACACAAAACAAGGCACTTTTACAAAAGCATAAGACAGCAGACATTTATCAGTAGAGACTTCCAAGGTAACAATGATGTACGTATACACTAGTGTTGCCATAGAGACGCGCATTTAAAAATATTGAGAATCTGAACAAAATTAAACAACTATTGGTGTGCATGAAGACAAAATGAATGACACCACAATCAAGGCCCCACCATGCAAATCTAAATAAATGAATGATCTGTATTAGACCAAAAGGCTTAAGATTACCAAACTGCAATATATAGTCTATATATAGTGATTTTCAAGTTCGTGCCTAGCTCTATCATCTGTGGTGCAAGAACAATTGCAGTGACCGTAATGTCATGGGCACCATGATTATCAGCACCATTGAAATGCATAGTGACAGTAGTAGTTGTTCTGTTGTTAATGACATGAAGATAATGGCAGGAACAGTCGCAGTTTTTTTTCCAAAGAAAACATTCACGGTCACATTAAGGATAAGTTTGGTACCCTTAATACATTTGGTCTCAATACAGATCATTGATTTATTTAGATTTCTGTGTCATGGCCTTGGTTGTGTTGTCATTCTTGTTTTCTTTATACATAGTTGTTTTATTTTGTTCTCATTCCCTATATTTTTTTTAATGCACCTTCCTATAACAATAATTGTGTATACATGTCATTATTACCTTGAATGTTTCTACTGTTAAATGTGTCATCTAATGTTTTCTTGATAGTCTTCAAATCTAATGTTTGTCTTGTATTTTCTTGAAAAAGACCTTAAGGTTGAAACTATCTTGTATACTGTTATCTGTATATGTTCATACTCTTTAGATTGTGTGTTCATTGTTAGGGAGATCGACCTTGTATTTTACATAAGTGCTGTTATACAATTTTACAGCATTCTGACTTATTATCAAATGTCTGAAAAATACAAGGATATGAGCATGTGGTAATCATATCTATATTTTAAATGCTGCTCTTCTCTGCCACAACCAGATAGAGATGTAGTCACCTTCATTTATGATGTAGTCACCTCGACTTGGAGAAAATAGCATATATTGTGCAGGCCTCGAGCTTGATGGTGTAAAGTGACAGATGACCGAGTGCACGAGAATAAGTTATTATTTTTAATAAATGATTATATTTTGTTCTACTATGATTAATTTGAAGTAAACTTTATTCTTCCATGTTATATGTCATATTACAGATATGTAATAACTATACGAAAACAGAATATAGCCACACAGATAACAGAATAAGCATAAGGATAAGTAAAAAAAAAATATAGAAATACTCAAAAATGTAATTTACTCTTTTTACTGCTTTAATAGTCATATTAGAAACCAATGACCTATACTATCAGATCACTATAATTATAACAAACATATATCATTATAATTATCAAATTACTATAATTACCATAGTACTATATTGCCAAGTAATAATAATTACCAAAGAAGCATGACATGAAATATCTACAATTAGTATCAATCATATAAACATTTAGCAAAAGTTGTTATGTCTTAAATATTAATTGAGGTGTTCTCATTCAAAATAAAACATAAGTTATAAATCCACTAGATTTTATTCCATTATTCTCTTAAGAGTGGCCATTTCATACTTACTCTTTCTCATTTCCTATCTGCTAGTGACATGTTTGTAAGATATTTCATAACATTGTATCAGTTTTTGTATTCTGGTCAGACGTCCATTCATTTTTTTCTTTACTCTCAATAGTCTAGTCTAACAAATACTGTTTCAACATCTGGGGTATCCTACTAGTTTTTGTTATAGAATCTTGCCAAATGGATTTTTTAACATAGAATAGAAACTTTTTACTTATGTTGCTACTATAGTGTGTCAGTTGAGTTTACTATTTTAACTCGAAATGAATAGAAAACAGAATTGGAATCTGTGAAAAACTAGGTACCTTGTGTTTTGCGCAAGTGATTTATGTAATGAGTGACACAAGTTACAAAGACAGCAGGAGAGGGTACCAAGGTCTCAGCCTTACTCAAAGGAGAAAAAAGTACTTAATTTATGAGATCATGGCAGACTTTCACATTATGATAGCTCAGCTCCTATGGGTGTGTAATGAAATCACTTTATAGTCAATAACTATATTGTTAGTCACTGTTCATACACAGTACATATAAAATGGGAAGTAAATTATAGTAAAGCTATACAAGAGAGGTTGTTAGTTTATGAACCAAACATAGCACTGCAAGTAAACTCAGGTGCACAGTCTGCTGCAGCAATTGTTCAAGTATTTTTTTCTTTACTGTCAATAGTCTAGTCTAACAAAAACTCATACTATTGTTATGCAGTTTGATTAAGCACACTTCTTATTCTGCCCTACAGATGACGAATCCTATTGATGCCACATTTAATGTGGAATTCCTTCAATTTAAACACAGGTGCATCGTCAGATTGCAGTATCCATTTCCTTTAGACTCACTAAAGCATTCAGAATATCCCACTCATCCCTCACGAACTCAACTACAGACACCTTGAGTTCAAGCTTTCCTATTCTCATATTATTTTCTTTTAGTTTTTATGTGCTCCCTTTTTGTTCCTGTGAAGTAATTTCACATGAATTTGACACAGCAGAACTGTGTATCCTTCTGTCAGTTGTTGATAAATAAGAAGTGGTTGGACAAATTTACTTTAATGTGAAAATACTGAAAACTTCTACTCTGATTCCTTTTGTGTTGATTCCTTTTGTGTAAATGCATGCATATGTTTACTTTATTTTGCCAAGCTAATTTGGTCCAGAAATCTAAAACTGTATCATGTTTGCATTCATTGGCTTTGTTTTTTTTTTCTGTGTCTGTTAGTTTGATATACAGACTCTCATTCTTTTGTATATTTAATTCTTTGCTAAATTCCAATGAGAAATATAAAAGTCATACATTAATCCAGAGAAATGATATTGATGAATATAATTATGTACTAATAACTATTGAATATGTATTTATTGTATGTACTTGTGATAGCTGAACTAGTTGGCACATATTCATTATTATCTTCTGTGTATGTTTCTCAGCTCTGTGTTCAGAAGCTGCGTATTCTGATTGAAGACTCTGATCAAAATTGTAAGTATCCATGAAACAAATTTTATCTTTGTATATGTTATCAATTATAACCATATATAATCAGTGAACGTGAAAGTTATTAATGACAATAGTCAGTATACAAATTCATATTTAGAGAATCATATGAACAACAAATGTAGTCATTAATCATATAAATTCAAGTAGGAAGCAAGAGGATAAATAAAAAATTATTGAGACTAACGGGAATTGAACTAATCCGTTTCAACGGCACCGAATCGCCTGGCAAATTAAGTAAATGGGTCTTTCCGAACTTGACTAACCGCATCTCTAAAAATAGGTGCAATTTTTTTCAAGACATTCAAACTGTGTACTCAAGTCACTGTAAACACACCAATCGAGACAAGGACTATTACAACAACAATGAAAACCCGTACACGTATTGAAGTATCCTCAGTAACACAAACATATAACATCCATATTCGTACTACGATGGCCAATATGTCTTCTTGTAAACATAAAAAAACAAATAGACAGTACAATTTTGCTTCAAATAAGTGCTTATTCAAGTAGGAAGCAAGAGGATAAATTAAATTAAATTAAAAATTCTTGAGACTAATGGGAATTGAACTAATCCGTTTCAACAGCACAGAATCGCCTGGCAACTTGAGTAAACGGGTTTTTATAATCATGTGAACAACAAATATATACATTAATCATATGAAAAAAATGACCAAAAAATGTTAACTATATACACAACAAATGTTGAAATTGATATTATGAACAACAAATGTTGAAATTGATCATATTTTCATTATAATAGTAAATGTAATAATTGTATGATACTATTTCTATTCAGTAAAATACCTTGGTCTCCTGGCCATGTCTCGTATTTTGGCAACACACCCAAAGTCTGTTCAGGGCCATAAGGACCTTATTCTGCAGTGTCTGGATGACCGGGATGAGTCCATTCGTCTCAGAGCTTTAGATTTACTTTATGGAATGGTATGTGATACATTTAAATGTACTGTTTTGAATAGCTTTTTATATTTATATTGACACTTGCATAAGAAGTCTTTCAGAGGTATTCACATCATTCAGTGGAACAGACAAGGAGTCCTGTCAGTGACATGTCCAAATCACATTAACTTTCTTCGTTTAACTGTTAGGTTCTATAATCGCAAAGAAAAGAATACCCCCTATATTTTGTTAATATAGCGGGATGTGGACGAAACAAGATTCAGTGCACATGTTCATTGTTCACAACTGCAGGATACTGTTAGATTTTAGAACGGAGAGGGGGGGGGGCCACAAGAAAGACTCTTCGCAGAACAACCATTAAAGATGGTATGGGTATGGATCTCAACAAAATACAAGAATTACACACAGTACCATTACATCGATTGAACTGGAGAGCTCTGGTTTTTGTCCTATTCACCGTATTCTGCGTTGAAGGAAAATAGATCGTAATATTAACTGTTGCTATATCTATTCTATATTAATGTATGATTCAGAAACATGGACACTAAATAAACAATTATAAGACAGAATTGATGCCTTTGAGATTTTGATATTTAGAAGAATAGGGAGAACATCATAGAAAGAGAAGAAAACAAACAGAGATTCGGACAACACTTAATATGAAGAAAGAATTATTAAAGGAAATAAAGATCAAGTAATTAAAATATTTTGGATACATTAAAAGACATAACACCTTGTTGAAGATCTTACTTGAGAGTAAAGTTGAAGAAAAGCAAGGAAGAGGTAGACAGAGATACAAATGGAAGAGTAACATCACAAGATGGACAAGTTACAGTCTAGCAGAGTGCACCACCACAACAAGAGAAGGGATGTTGGAGGTCTGTTGCAGCCAACCTTTGTTATGGAGATGGCACTTGATGGTGATGAATATTAGTTTTTGTATGTAGTATGTATACTCGTAATAATATGCATAATAATTGATTGTAGTTCTCCAAACTACACGTAAGAGAAGATTTATAGGTTAATTCACTTGGGATGTTTACACTTAATAAGTAATGTGCAGAGGCTAGAGTTGCAGGTGTCTAGCATTTAATCACATTTGTGGTCATCACAAATGTACAATGGTTTAGAAAGATTAATCAAGAAAGACGGGGTTCCAGAAAAGAGAACAAGAGGCAGACTAAGACTATCATGGATACAGGATTTTGAAGACCTTCTGAACATGATACTGATCGGATACAGGGTAGGACAGCTTGCACAGAACTGAGAGTCGTACAGTGACAGTGAGAACAATGTTCTACAAAGGACAAGTCATATAGATGATGATGATGATGGTGTGTCATTTGGTCACACTCTAAAATTTGTTGATGATCTGTAAGGCACGTTCAAAATAATCCCATACGTGCTGCGTCACCTATGCCAACACATGAGCAGCATGAAGATGTCCTCATTGATGTAATAAGTACACATCAATGGACAAGTGATTACGTGGTCATTCTCTTCATAATCTTAATGTCCTTTACAGGCAGTCAACAACATAGCCAGTGTGATAACGAATTTGTCCAAATCTGACCAAATAGTAATGATTCAGTTTTTACAGCCAATGGATGTCGACCAACATTCATCAAATAATGCAGGCGGTGAATGATGAAAAATATGTTTCACAGTCATCAGTGAAAGACTGAGCAGGAATGTTTTGGTAAGGGCGATAGGTAACAAATGATCTTCCATGACTGCGTCAGGCACATGTTGTGACAGAAAACCTAACTTTTGCGATGTGCTGGTGAGCATTATCATGCAACAGAATTTATCATTTGACGGCATGCCAAGTCACTTATTCTTGATGGCTATATGCAGCTTGTCTAGTGTGTTCTTGTATTAGTAGCATTGATGTTCATACTAAATTCATGAAAGTTCAGCAACAAGAGTCCTTCTCGGTTTTAAAAAAAAAGCAGTAACCATAAACTTTCCTGTAGTAATGCGTGATTAATAATTTGCTGGTGATGCCACTATTCGCAGCAGAAATGCATCACATTCCACATGGTAATGCTGCAAATGGTTCAAAATCCATCCCATTCATTCTTTCTTATGATGTTCAGTCAATAACTGGGGTACCCAATGAGAACACACCTTTCGATAACTTCAGTTTCTTCTGCACAATCATTTGAACTGTTCTAAAATGAGACAGAGAATTCATTAGCTAGTGAAAAATGCAAACTCTCACAACAGTCAAAATTTTGCTGATGGCTTCTTCTGGCATAACATCATGTGCCTGACCCAGCTGCAATTGTTACCTGTCGCCCTTTCTGAAACATTCTTGCTCAATCCTTCATTTTTTTTTCTTCTTCAGTGTTCATATGAGGATGGAAAATGTGTTTTATTTTCATCACACACTGCCTGCATTCTTTGATGAATGTTGGTTAGTCAATATCCTTAGGCTGTAAGTAACTGAATCACTGCTCGTTACTCAAATTTGTATGGATTTGTTATCACACCATCCATGTTGTACTGCATGCACAGAACACTGAATATATGAAGAGATTGACCCCACAAGCCCATTTATTCATTGATGTGTATTTAATGCATCAATGACGCTATCTTCATGCTTCCCACATGTTGCCATATGTGACACAGCACAGGAGGGGGGTGGTCATTTCAACACACCTCATAGTAAAAGCATGAAACATAAAATTGATGCCATTGACATCACAGAACAGTATCGCATATTTGCCTGGACTCTGATGGCACTAATTTTCCAACATTTCTGTTGAAACACTATGGATGAAGTAAATACTACATTTCATAACCAATTGAATTCAGTTTACAATTCTGTTGTTTCTATTTTCCATCATTGGTGATAGTTATTCTGTCCCTTGGAGGCCTATTTAATCTCTTGTGTTTTTTGTTGTTGTTATTAGGTGACCAAGAAGAACCTGATGGAGATTGTGAAGAAGCTGATGGTCCACATGGACAAAGCTGAAGGATCACACTACAGGGATGAACTGTTGTCCAAGACTGTAGAGATTTGCAGCCAGTCCAACTATCAATATGTTACAAACTTTGAGTGGTAAGCAACATTTATAACTTAATCATATAGTAGGTTGAAAAAGATTGAAACAAATTATAACAGTTTTGTTTATCAACAGACTAAATCAGTATTTTGACCTCAGTTTTCATTATCAAGTGCAAGGCAAGTAAAGAATGCACATTACAATGATAACATACCAACACCTGTTGCACACAAACAAGTTATATTTTTGGTGGTTTGTAATGTGCACAATTTTGAAACATTATAAGCAGAATTCCACACTCTAAATGATAACATCGTGGGATCAAATTGTCAGCTGCATGTGTTCCGTCTTGCATTAGGATAAGATCTTTAGGGATAGGATTAGAGGCTTTCCGAATGCACAAATAAAAAGATAACAGAAAGACAGCATTGCAACTTTAAAAAAAGTTTAAAGTGCAATTTATTTCATTTAATGAAATAAAAGTATACCCATACGAGAGATGGAAGAGATGATGATATGAAATGTGTGGGAAATATATGTGAAAACTGCAAGAAGTTAAATAATTTTCAATGGCAGAATCAGTTCCAGTTATTAGAAAAAATATATATCATTTATTTTGTTCTAAACAATATTGGCTCCATTACGGTCTCTGATGTTTAATTGTGAACACATGGGTAGACTTTTCACTGTGATGAGGGAAATATGGGGTCAACCTATTTTTTTTATGACCAATATCATTCTGGAGATGATATGAACAGTTTCATACACACTAATGTTATTTTCCTATATTTAATCTGGTATCCATTTCCAGAAGCTGAGTCGATATTGATTGAAACCATTTGTGGTAAAAAAAATATTTCCATCTGAATTGGAAATAAAAATGAATTTCTGGGTAGGAAGCCAGTACACTAATCTACTGTAACTTCCATATGGGTAGATCTCATAAATGTTGTCAGTAATTGGGACCAAATCTCTTGCCATTAACATCTACTAAACAAGTCATATCACCAAAGGACTACATTAGGGGCAAGTAAGACAATTTAATAGTGACAGCTCACATGAACATGGTTAGGATTTCAATGTCCAGCATATAACGAGCCTTTTACTTACCTCTGACAAAGTTAGAAATGTAAGTGATGTCTAGACATTAATTCAATAATAATTCAAAAGCAGTGTTCTATACGGGATATGCTCATTTATTAAGTCATATCACAATAGGATGTGATATGTTAGGAACCTCCTACTCGGAGTGTAAGTGTATATATAGAAGACAATTTCCATCATTTTATATGCAGACATCCAACCACATGAAAGAATGAAGTCATTTTTTAATACTTATGTTCACCACTATTGGTCATTATTCTTCAGGGTAATAATATATCACCAAAATATGAACTAGTTATCTGAAACTATTTTATGCATTCTTAAACACAGGTATGTCAGTATTCTGGTGGAACTAACACGAATGGAAGGTACAAAACATGGAAAATTGATAGCTAACCAAATGCTTGATGTGGCTATTCGTGTGCAAGCTATTCGACATTTTGCAGTCTCACAAATGGTGAGTAAACTGTACATTGGTATAATTGAACTCCTTTCTCTACTTGACATGTTCTTGTTATAGTTTTATGCTATGTTTTACACCTTGAGTGTTTTTATATTATTAGTTAATAGAAATGTTAGTTATATTTTTCATTTCACATATTGTAACAATACAATTTATTTTTGACCAAAATTTCATAGTAAGGTCAATCAGTAGTGAACCTTCTTAGTCAATCAGTAGTGAACAAAATTCCATAGTAAAGTCTAGCCTAATAAAAGTAAACTAACTGAAATCTAATCAATTTATAGTCAATCAACTGTCAACAAAATTCTATTGTGATGTCTAACCTACTCAGTCATTCCAACAGTAAAGTCTAGCCTACTCATAATCACTCAACTGTGAAATCTTAACCTTCCCAGTCACCCAACATGCAATCAATGGTTAACTTGTACCAAAATTTAGAACTAAAATCCATCATGTTATCACTTTCTAGTCCATGACAGTAATTCATGCAGTACCATGGGAATTTGAGGCCAGTATGGATGACATCCACTCATGCTATAACCATTCCATTAGACCCCATAAAGTATGAACTAAAAGTGATAAAATAGCTGCTTAAACAGTATTTCAACATTTTTATTGAGTTATTCAAGTCCATTTGTTTTACCGTGTTTTTAAAATTAAAATAACTCAAATTTTGTTCAGTTGTGTTTAAAACTTAGTGTTTATTGCAAATCTATTCTTTTTCAGGCTATCTTACTAGAAAATTCACATATCCTGGCAAACAACTCACAGAGAAATGGTATCTGTGAAGTGTTACATGCAGCAGCTTGGATTTGTGGAGAATTTTCAGAGTAAGTACTAATTATATTAGTGCTTCTGTGGTGCAGTGGTTAATGAACTGGCTTCCTAGTCCAGTGTCTGCGATAATTTTCAGCTGAGGGAGATTTGTTCATAGATGTCACAAGAGTCATCTTGGCCACAGGAAATTGGAACCAGAATCACCATGTGTTGCCTGGGCTCATCAGGGAAGAAGAAAATAGTAACATTGTCATGCATTTCATAGGAGGTGAATGAGGATGTTGGGGATGGAGCTGGCTGTCCCAGCCTATGAAGGGTCAAAGTGACCCAAATGTCATGCAGTAGTTGAAAGTGTCAAACGAAAAGGTGCATATATTACAGCTATCTTTCAATACATTTTTCAAAACTACATTCCATTCTCTTGACTGTATATTTTTGGTACTGTCTAGTTATCCTCCTCACACTTATTCTAGATCTTCTACTGCAATATGTGAAAAATGTCCATTAATTGAGGGTTCACTCTTAAGAGCTAATTGATAAATCAGAAGATAGAAAGCAAGATGGTTAGCTAATTCTCAGTTAATTAGTCAACTGGTTAGCATCACAGCACAAGGAACCATAAATGATCAGATCTCTTTCTAAAAATATCCCTCAGAGTGTAGCAACTAACAACAACTCTGTGTTGGCTATTAGTCTCCTCTGTCTACCTGCATGATATTCATGTCTAGCCAAAACCTACTGAAAATTCAAAATTCATGCAGTTTTTTTTCAAGGTTACAAGTTTACAAACATGTGTTATATTATTCACTCTTCCTACACTCTCCAAATGAGAGCATTCAGAAAATCAGCTGATTTTATTCATGCTCATTTTCATAGTAGCCATGCCAGAAAGCCTATATATACATTCCCTTGAACACCAGTAACATGCAATGGCACATTCATCCACACTACCTCACTCAATCTTCTTTCACGTTTAGGCTACCTTCTAATTTTTACAGTAAGCCCTCATAGCTTCCCTACAAATTCACACATAAAATCTTTTTCTGTGTTTGTTCTTGAACTCCAGCAGATTAGTAGGATGTAGCCCAGAGAATAGAATGTGTTGTGTCATGGTTTACAGCTTTGCTGCGATATCTGTGCCTTTCGGTCTGCAACATCAGCATTACCTAAAATTATATTAAAGATTCCTAGAACAGATGATATATTTTAATAATTTGAGCATGTTTCTCCCACTTCTTAGGAATTCCAATACACAAACACACAATTAATTGCACATTTTTCAAATCCCTTCAAGTAGAGAAACACAGTAAACAGTATTGATAAATTGGCAATGAAACTGTTAGGTGGTAAACATAAATAGCATAAAGTGTTTGTTCTCATACTCTGTCTCAGAATCTCTCATGTAGTAGGACAATGATCCTACTAAATTTCCAGCAGGATGTAATCCAGAGAACAGGTGTGTTTTTTCACTGGTTTATTTGCACCAGCCCATCTGAAAGACAGCATAAATGATATATAAATGTTAAGGAAGCATATAGAATGATAATAAAAGAAAACTCAGAGGTTATTCTTTAGTGGCTGAGTTAACACTCTTAGTAACACACTCTTAGTAAACACACTCTTTTCTGTAGCAAAACACAGTGTCAGCTGTATAGATCATTATCAATTCCTTGTTTACTGCCTATCTCAATTTTTACAGTATTAACCTTGGTGCTTCCCCTTTTTTTAGCCTTAATATATAAGATGTTTGAATTTGGCTTTTTAGTTTGTGAATCTTTGTTGTATATGAGTAGTTTATTTATTTAGTCATTTAACACCTGCATAGTGCTTGAACCTTCCATGGTTCAGTGTACGAGGAAGACCATCAGAGAGTAAGCAGAGCTTATTCTGTAACCACAAGAAGCATGATGATGAAAGTTATAAGTGATCAAGATCTTTGCCTAGATGGAAACTCACAATGTTATGTTTGCATTCTCAATTCATTCATTCATTTTCCTTTTGTGCTGAAGTTAGCGCATAGGGCAGAGGTCAGATCTCTCCAATTCTGCCTGTTCAAAGCTATTCTGTGCAGTTCTTGAATAGTATGAATATTGGTTGTTTTACTTTCTCTAAGTATTGTTCTTCTGAGTGTTTCTTTTGGTCTACCCCTTGCTCTTTTGCCTGTAGGTATCCATTCAAGAGATTGGTGGTGTATTCTGTTGGTGTCTGCACACAGGACATGCCCGATATAGGACCAACGGCGTTATTGGAATGAACTGACTTCTGTTATACAAATCGGTATGGACTTTACAATGTTAGTTGATTAATCCAACGATCGAGCATTCTCAATAGCTATAGCATAATCATAAAAACACAAACAAGCTGTGATTATCAACAGTGGCTCAAAGCAGGGAAATACTCAAAGCTATAAGAAGTCTTCATTTATGTATCCAATTTTCTAGGTGTCTCTGGAGCAATGAGAGAGCAGACAGTATGGTGTGTTCTGGCCTGTCTCAAGCTGTAGAGCAATTGACTGGGCTCATATACTGAACATCATATAATAAATAACCTGGACAAACAAAACGAATTCCTCTTCATTCTTCACATTTGTGGTGATTCCTCTTCATTATCTTAAATGAAGGAGACGAGCTTTAGATGTGATGTTACCAGAAATGAGAATCAGTGTGGGATTGCAAAAATTATCTTTAATCAGCACAGAGAACTGGAACTTTCAGTGATATTGTGATGGTGAATGTACTTAAGTAGTAAAGTAAAGTAACCCATAGCATTTATTAATGCCGTAGGGGTATGAGATGTTAGCGATCTCACATTTCGGAAGCTCTGCAAATGAAGGCGGTAGCCATCTCCTCTCTCTCGTAGTCTTTACTTCCCGGATTAATCCGGTACCTATTTAAGGCTGTGTCGACCCGGGAGCCGTTGTGATCTGAAAAACATTTCCTCCTCAACTGGGAAATGAACTTAGAACCACTCATGTGAAGCCAGTGTGCTAACCACTGAGCTAACGCGGCTCCCTAATGTACTTAGGAGGACATCAGAGCACCACCTATAGGCATATCCTGCGTGCATCGATGGTGATGTGATTACAAATTACTAACTTATTTTATTTTTCCTGTTTTAAGACATCTCAGCAATCCAAAGACCACCTTAGAAGCCATGCTCAAGCCAAAAATCACATCCCTCCCAGGTCACATCCAGTCAATCTTTGTACAAAATATCTTAAAACTATATGGCAAGATTCTGAAGGCTGCTGAAGCTAAGGAGGATGAGGATTTAAAGAAAGAAGTCCATGCTTTGCTGCAGGAAAAGCTTCCAGTGTTCATTCAAAGTGGCGACCTAGAGGTTCAAGAGAGGGTAAGCACATTTTCTAAGTAGTGGAAGGACACAGTACATTTTCAGTACAAATATTTATTGTAATTATAGTCACATTTGATTATTTTTATCCGACTCGTGGCAGGGAGATACAGAGCATGTCTATTACTGCCAATACTGGTACAGAGTTAAATCTAGTATGTCAATACTGTATGTTTCTCATTAGGGAGTTGCAAATGGTGGTACTTGTGGCTATGTGATAAAGGCCACATGCCCTTACTGTCATCACATTATGTATACAGGGTTTTTTTAATTTAACCTCTGACAGGAAAAAAAAACCCAGTCCTCACCTGAAGTTGAACCTTGGACCTCATGGGTGTGAGATCAAAGCTCAAACCTCTCGTCTATGTCCCAGCTCAAATTCTTGGTTGATCTTTTTCCTGAATATGATATTCTACTTTTTTACAATTCATTTTACTTCAATAATAGTCAAATATAAATTGGTAGACACTTCTCTACTACACCGACAAGCGACTGCTTGAGTAATGAGAAATATGGTTTTTGTATAAAGAGACACCTGCAATTTAAATGTTGTTTGGAAAATGTAGAGATGTTGTTGTATCGGTCCCCAATAATTACTAGCAAAGATATGAGCTACTGATGAGTATGACTGAAAGAAACACATTGACCAACATCCCTCTAAATTGCGCAGCGATGCATGCAGTTTAACACTCTGTGCACAAAATCCAGTATTACAGACTTAAAAAAGGACCTGATCATCCTCCTTAGCTTCTGCAGCCTTCAGAACCTTGCCATCAAGAGAGTTTTGTGTATGCCCAAACCACTGTCTGAACTGTGCATGTAAATTGTAAGAGGGAACATAGATAAACGGATTGCAAAATCCAATTTTTGAAGTGAACTAAAGATGAGGAACAGCTTACTGTGGTTGTCAACTTTACCATTTCAGAACAATCTGTTTGGAAATGTTGACAATTTGTGACTGACAACTGCATTGTTTACGCCTATTTCAGATAATATCTGAGAGTTTACACAAAGGAAGAATCTAGACATCTATATGTTTGATGTTTGAATTCAGTGCACTAACCACTACAACAAACAGAACAATAACCTACACAGACTTACACTTGTCCCTTTGCCCATGTGTAACAGTGCAGACAGCTGAACACATAATGCAGGGGTGTCATGTTCTTGATATCATAATGATCGAATATGGCTACAGATTTTTTGCTCAAAACTTTATGACATACCGTCTTCCATAATTTAAAAAAACTTGACTTTTTGTAAGAATTTAATTAACATAGACTGCAGTAAAACTGCGATATGATAAATAAATGTATGAAAAGATATATACAATTCTTTGAATAGTAGTTTTACATGTAACAAATACATGGAATCATTTCAACCAAACAGGTCTTTATTAATTTTCCAAATAGGTATTTATTCTGTGTTTGTTTGCAGCATAAGCACAGAACGAGACAACAAAGTAGACCAAAGATTACAGTTATAAGAAAATGTACTTTTTGTAAGATAATCTCTAAAAATGCAGTGAACAAAAGAAGCAACTACTACATTCAAGTTGACCTCTGTAATATAGTTCATTCTTTACCATAGCTATCACGTTTTATGTAATTTTTTATCACTTTTTTAAACAGTTGTTGAAAACCTCCAGATACCTACTTGATAAATTTATAATGAATTGATAGAACTTTACATTTTTTGTCCATTGTTTCGCACTCAGGCATGCAGTATCCTACAGATAGTAAAGTTCATTGTAAAACTGGAAGAAAAGGGTGCTGTTGTTGCTGATGAGGTGGAAAATCTTTATGCAGGAGAGTTAAACCCAGTTGCTCCTAAAGCTCAACGAAAGGTTCCAGTCCCTGATGGGTAAGTTTTAATTAGGTAATGGAACCAGCTTCAATGCATTCATGGATTCTCAGTCCTTTTTCAGCAGATTTCACAGAATGTGCATACATAAGAAGCATTTAGTAGGTTAAGTTCAGTAGAAATATGTAGATGTTGCTGATAACATATAGAATGTTCCAATGCATGGATTCAACATTGGTTGGTGCTTCGTTTTTCATGCCCTCCATTTATATGTCCTACCAAGCTAGATAGTGATGTGATAATTAAAAAAAAGGTAGAGAACTGTACTTTTCTGGATAGCAGAACTGGAGGAACATATAAACATGTAGAAAGTCCACCCACACATGAGTCATCAAGTCATCAAACAATGGCAGTTTTGAGGTGTCTTAATTTTAACAAATTTGAGGTACCCATCATACAGTACCAACCTGGCACCTTGTTGCTTCTTCCTTAAAAAAAACGATATTCAGAGCTTTCAGAAAATGTACAGCTTTTGTGTGAATCTTTCACACTTCTCAAATAACACTTTTGTAAATCATTTCTGTGTCTAAAACACACATGGAGAGAAAACAATAATAGCTTCACACAAAATTCATGATCCTCAACACAAATGTGAAGACAGTACTGCTGTATGTCTTTGGTATGTGGGACAAAATTTAAGACATTTGTAAATAACTACTTAAGACCTACCTAAATGGTCACAGCCTAAATGGTAAGAATAAATATTAAGACTTGCACTAGTGTACACTCAGATCAAAGAAACAGGATAGAAATAAATTGTGTGCACACCCTAATCTAGGAAAGAGAATAAAGATGGATTTGGGGCACACCCAGAAAGCTGGAAAATCATATAGCAAGGCAATCAATGACATGAATAGGGAAAGGATAAAAGAAGTACCATTGACATGATGTCACTAGGGAAGAAGAAAAAGACAATGGAAACCTAGAATAATTATGAGATGCCATTAAGTAACTGGCCGAAATGTGCTGAAAATCTAATTATAGGAATTATTGGACATGGAGTCATGTTTGTCACCTTAAAGATGTTTATCTTTAACAAATTGAGATATTTGTAGAAGGCCATATCTAGCTTAGATAACATCTTACTTGTGTGTGATATTATGAAACAGACATGTGGCCGATGATTATTCCCAAATAAGTAAACTTAAACTCGAAAATTTGAACCTGGATCACCAAAATAGTAATCCAGTGCACAGATCAATGAGTTACCATGACTAATATAAATAAACTTGACTTGGAGCTTGCAATGAAGGGTCTGATAGGATAGCAGCACTATCCTGTCATGCATGTTGTATGAGGTGACTAAGGAGGTTTTGGGTGACTGGAATTGAATGTACCAACTTATAGAGGTTTAAAGTGACCCAAAAGCCATGCTAAAGTCTGATGTGTCCAGCTGAAAGGCACAAATATTGTAAACTAAACTTAAATCATGACACATTGCATTCCATTCTCTGAACCACCTTCCAGCTACCTAGCAGGAGTTTGAGAATGAATAGAAGAAGAAGAAGAATTATAACCTGGTAGAAGACATTTGTACTGTGAAATACACACTTCAAGACACACTTCAAATATTTGTGTAACATAAAAAGGCCTGCTGTTGTGCTTCTAAACTGAACTTATAGTGTGATAGAACTTATTTTATTATATTAAAATGTAACATCTTTCTTTAAAATCTTTAGTCTAGACCTGGATAAGTGGATTAATGAAGCTCCAGAGGACAGTTCAGATGAGGAAGTGACAGGAAATGCGTTCTTCCTGACAACAGATGACATACACAGGTAATGTTGTTAACCTTATGGGCTCTGTAGACACATATAGCCCCTGATACTATTACGTAACTAGCGCTGATAGATGTCTTCATTCACCCCCGTTGTTATGCGCCGATTCATCTGTACACAATCACACAAAGTTAAGCTCATATGGCATAGAATTCCTACCACACAAAGCTAGGAATATGTCACAGCCTAAAGGTAAAATTCCTTTACACATTACGATAGTAAGAAAGAAGAAGGTCAACTGATTTTGTCAACTAATTTATGGAAGGACTTTGTCCATTTTCGACGCCATATTTTACTATCAAATGTAATACCACATGGTCTGGTAAGTGATCATCATGGAAAGTAATATTTACATGTTTTAGTTTTTGTGTGTTTTAGTTGCTGTTATATTATAAGAATATTCATTTATTCATTGAGAAACACAAAAACAATATGTATTAGGGTTGCCATGTGTCAACATGGAATATTATTATCTTGTATGTAGTTCGAGACCTATTGTTGGACGTATGGACATTGTATGTGATTTCTTCACGTTCAAGTTTGTTCAGTCTATATTATATTAATTTGGATATGAAACAACATATTCTTCTTCAGCGTTCGCTCTCAAATAACCACAACAAATATTTCGTTTGATTTCCGCCAGGTAGCGTGAAGTACGTTGTGCTGCAAGTTCCACAGTAAAACTGATTATTTGCACCCGGTTGGCCACTTGTGGTCTGGACGTCTAAGGTGCAGCACATCCGTTTTTGTCATTCCTTTATTTCAGGTTTGGTCCCTAAAACAACATATGAAATCCAGATTCATTCATTCATTCATTTTCCTTTTGCGCTGATGTTACCGCATAGGGCAGAGGTCAGATCTCTCCAATTCTGTCTGTTCAAAGCTATTCTGTGCAGTTCTTGAATAGTATGGATATTGATTGTTTTATTTCCTCTAAGTATTGTTCTTCTGAGTGTTAAATTACATGTGCTATCTTAAATATCCAGTGTTGTAATACACAGTTTGTCACAAAATAATTTGTTTGAATGAAAAAGAATTGGAATGAACTGACTTCTGTTACACAAATCGGTCTGGACTTTACGATGTTAGTTGATTGATCCAACGATCAACGGAATGACCCAGACTTGATTAGAGAAACACCCTCCATCAATGGCGTCACTACCGGAATTCCCTTAATCCAGATCTCTAATGATTAATTCATTTGTTTCATGCTGTTTATATTTATCTTTACTGTTTATTGCTTCCTTACTAAATATGTGACTCAGAAACTAGAGTGTATGCGGTAAATCTGAAGCTAAGTGAATTAAAAGTGCATCTAAAGTTAAATGCAGAAATGTGTATTATTTTCCTTTGTCTTTGTAAAAATAATAAAAGACCCATTGAGACATATGACAAATGCTGTAGTAGGCTATATTTAGTGAACAACAACATGCTATTTGTTATGTCGGTATCTGCCAGGATTTCTTATGTAGATTAGTTCTGGTACTCATTTCCTGAGTTTTCGCATATAAATCATTTGTGGTATACAAAAAAATTCCAGCTCAACTGGAAACTGAAACTAGAGACACATAGATAAGAACTCAGTATGTTATAGCACTGTAGTAATACTTTTGCTGAACCATTTATCCTTAACATGCACAAAATCTTCATAGAATCAATCTGTGTGCTGACTGAACATACATATTTGTTTAAACCATCTTAGCTGTTACAGAATGTCAGTATCATTTACCAGCTTTATCCATCAAGCTAAACGACTCTGTAGACAACTTACGGACCTACCTGAAGTTGACAGCCCCTTAAGGTCTGTACCAGAACAAACCCCATGGAGTGAAAGGCATGGAATGCCAATATACATTCAGACCCATGTGAAAGGAATACTAATCGAGGACGAACAGAACAGTGTGCAGCAAAGGACAGTCACCCTCAGTTTCCTGGATGAGGAGTATCCACAAGATATGTGGGTCAGAGTATACACAGATGGGTCAGCACAGAATGCAGTGAGGAATGGAGCTGCCGGTGTTTATATAAAATATCCAAACAAGCCTAAAAATACAATCAGAACACCGACAGGGAAATTCTGCACTAATTATGATGCAGAAATCCAGGCAATTAGTGTGGCAGCTAAAATACTGCTGAACTCAAACTCTGACCTTAGCCTGTGGTATTTCTGACAGATGCAAGGTCAGTGCTTCAAGCTCTCCAGTCTGGAAAATACTAACAGACTTGAAAAAAACTATTTAGTGAATTGTCTTACCAGTATAGGGTAACCATGCAGTGGATACCCTCTCACTGTGGAATACCAGGAAATGAAAAAGCAGACCAACTGGCTAAGGAAGGTGCTGCCGAAAACCAACAAGATGTACCAATCACCTACCATCAGAGAAAACCGATGATCAAATCAATAAGAAAGCCACAAACACCAACACAATATGACTATCACACTATGAACAGATCAGAACAAGTTATAATTCTACGTCTCAGAACAGGACACAACCGAATCCGCAGTCACATGTATACAAAGTTCAAGATTGGCAACACTGCCATGTGTACATGTGGAGAGGCAGCACAGAGTGCCAAACATAGACTTCAAGAGTGTTCTGAGCATGAAACGCTGAGGCAGACATATTGGCCAGAGGAAACAACACTGGAATCAAAGCTCTATGGGCCACTGTATGAACTACAAAAGACAGTGAGTTTTATTCAGGAGACAGAATTACAGATATAGACATGTTTCAAGTGAACGAAAGAAGAAGAATTTACACAATTGTATCACAATTACATAGTAGCTCTAGAAATGTTTCAGCACAAGGTGATTTGTAACATAGACCTGGCCACAGAACTAGGGACCTATTATAGAAAGTTCTAGAAATAAAGTTATGCCTTATGAAATTACTTGTATCAGAGCAGAGTGTATTAATATAATTTTAATAAACACTGTTCATAACTCATATAGATCTAGAGTCACTTTGAGATTTTGCAGAATACTCGCAACTCTGAATAGTTTGAGAAGAGGCCTCCTATGCAGAAAGAATAGCAACATAATTGTATAGTTAGGTACTATGAGGCGTACACAACAGAGAAGTCTCATTATGCAGACATGTCATTTACATGTCAGACATGTCATCTACATGTGTTTTGCTTTTGCACTTTAGTAGGTCTGTGCATCACGAGTGAGCTCTTCCGCATGTAGTTTTGTAACAATAATAAAGTGTAAATTGCTCAATTGCAGGTCATCTTATCAGTATGGAGAAGAATCCAGACCAACTTATGAGCCAACAGAAGAAGAGATTGAACAGGTATTGCTGCTAGTAGTGTTAATCATATCCAGCAAGTTCCTTTGGTACCTGGTACTATTTTTGTATGTTGTAGTTTTGTTTCCGAATTCTATTGGTTTTCCTTATGAGTTTTTTCTCTCTCCCCCCCCCCCCCCTCTCTGTTATTCACACTGCGGCGACCACATTTTCTGACCTGATGGTGTTCAGTCTAATGCTGCTGAAACAGACATCGACATCAGGACACATGAAATAGTAATCCTTATGACAGTTTTTTTGTTGTTCCGGCCGCCCACGCTGTGCCCATCCACGAACTGTGAGGGCTGAAGCTCTAGCATTGTTATTATATCTAACAGATATTTCCGAATATACTGGACAGCGAGTTGTCATTCACCTTTGCAGGAATTTCCATTCAATAGTGAAAAGTTAATGGGAGTATCTAGAGGTGAGGGAAGGAAAAGTAAATTTTTTGAAAAGTTCCAATGATCACACAATCACCATCTGACTGGGACTCTGAGTCTACATACACTGGGATGGCTGCTGGAGTGGAGGGTGGAGCACTTATGAGCGTGCTGTGAAGCCAGTTTCTAATCAAGAAGAAATGTGGTATTTTTGCTCACAATATGGTTCAATTTTTACCATTGTCCTTAACTACATCACACTAAAATTATATTAATGTGATGCTCTGTTTCATTTGGGCAATGGTAGCTTAGTTGTTAGTGAACTGACTTCTTGTTTTGTTGATCCAAGGTTCAATTTCCAATTCTGTTGGAAATATTTTTAAATCATTAACTGCTCCTAAGTGGACAGTGCCTAAGAATAATGCGTACCAAATCTTCTGAGAAGTAAAGGTGGCAAGCTTGATGTGACCATATCATTCATAGGTATGCCAATGGTCACTAACAACACAATCCTAAGACACTATTCCCCAATGTAATTCAGTGGCATGGAAAAGTTTTACTTATTTAACTTTACTATTTCATTCTGCAAAGGAGTATAAGATTTCACTATATATTTTATGGTAGTGTTTAGTGTTTGTGACTTGACCAACATTAATGGATATTGTACTGATTTACTAAGTACAGACAATGTCATACATGCATTAACAACTAGTTGGCAGCACTTATATCTTGGACTTGATAGTCTCCCATATTATAATATTCAACAGCATGATGAATGGGCACATTAATATGGTTTTTAGCACCAGTATACAGAATGTCTTTGAGAAGTATGGTTGAGATACAGAGAGCATCACGGACAGTCAAGCTACCAGGTACAATTTCAGCTGCAAGCAATTGTGCATGTGAACCATTCATAAAGTAATGACAACCTATTGAATTAAAACATTTCTAGAAATCACTACAATGACAAATGGTTGGTTGATTGCTATACCTTGAATAGGATATGCTACCAACTTTATATACAGAGTGCTGTATTGATAAAGGATTGGTTCCATAGTTCTGACTGCTCTATAAACATGGCAAAGATTCTTTATTGCTCACTAGCTATTTTATAAGCACTTTGCAAAATGTATATGGCAAATTACCAGTGGAAATCCACCAGCATACTTCTAGAGCACAAAAGTGGAGCAGAGAATAACAACACTGTGACATTCTGTGCATGTGGACTGAGAAGGTTTATGGGTAGATTTGAATGTTCCATTCTAGAAGCCAATGACCCACAAGACATGCTGAAGTTGGATGCATCAGGCTAAAAGGAGCAGATATCGCAGCCAAGCTTTAATCTGTGACACATCGCTTTCTGTTCTCTCAACAACATTCTGCTAATCAGCAGAAGTTTGAAAACAAATGTAGAAGATCGTGACTAGAGAGATAATACTTTCCTGAAGAGGCAGCAGATCTATATTTACAAATATGAACTCCATTAATCTGAATTCTACTGATGGGGATTATTGTCTACATCGATAGATCATTAACTTGACATTAATTCAGTGTGTTAGTTTTTATATCTGAATGCTGAAGGAAATGTATTGAGATGACTGGTATATATGGAATCAAAAACACAATCTAAACGGCCAGTTACTGTGTGCTGAAGGAAATACTAAATAGAAGATCGGATCAGCTATGGAAGTGTCCAGAGTGCGATGATGATGATCTGACGACTAACACTAACTTATGTGTGTATTATTTAAAGGCTTGTTGACAAAATGCACTGAAATATATGTCATCTAAATATATTTGTTGACAGAAATATCATGTGTGTATGTTATCTAAACATAAATTTGACGTAACATAAAAACTTGATGATTCGTTTCTCTAGAGAAAAGCTATGAGAAAGACAGAAGTAGAACATAACCCACACTATTTGAAGGATGATGGGAAAGGACACAAGAAAAAGAACAAGGATTCAGTTGATACAAAAGACATTCCAGTGGCTGAGATTGACCTCTCTGTCCCATTACATGTTCCAGGTATATAATTATTAATAAGGATAATATTCACAATGACAAACATGACCAGCTGTACATTAATGTGGTGCATTTGTGATTGGTTTTCTTGTATGGAAGCTTATGGAGCCGCGTTAGCGCAGTGGTTAGCGCACTGGCTTCGCATATGAGCGGTCCTGGGATCATTCCCCAGTTGAGGCTGAAATGTTTTTCAGATCACAACAGCTCCCTGGTCGACCAGCCTTAAATGGGTACCGGATTAATCCAGGAAGTAAAGACTGTGAGGAAGAGGAGATGGCTACCGCCCTCATTTGCAGAGCCTCTGAAATGTGAGGTCGCTAACATCTCACACCCCTACGACATTAATAAATGCTATGGGTTACTTTACTTTTTTTTAAATTGAAGTTTCATGTTTTTGTAACCTTTGAAAACCGTTACTATGATTTTCCATTAAACTAATGTGTTGTCTGAACGTAAAAGCCGAACTAAAAGGGCAATCAACAGTGATAAAGAATTGTAAGTGACCAAGGGTAAAGGGAGAAACTTTGTCCTATCGGAAAAGATCAGAAGATCATATCATCAATACCTCACTGAGATTTTGAGTGTGCATACTTTTTGATGGCTTCTGTAACAGAGATCAAGGCACATATGGGAATGTTGTGTGTTATGATGCCTCTAATCAAGACTTAATAAAGTTGTCACCTACTTCCTTTATTTAATTTTATGTATTTCCTTTTTTTTAAGTTTATTCTCAAATTCCTGCAGATTTTCAGGATGTAGTCCAGAAAAAAAATTCATTATGTCATAGTATACTGGTTGACTACAATATCTGCACCTTTCAGTCCAATACATCTGACTTCAGCATGGATTTTGCATTACTTTGACCCTCTATAGGATGGGATGGGACCCCCACTACCAAAACCTCCTTAGTCATCTCTTACGATATGCGTGGCAGGTGTATCTATGTGACATATCCTTTGCAAAATATTGTCCTCACTGCTGCTCTGTAAGCCTCTCGGTTCTGTTCAAGCTGTCCAGCCTCTTCCAATATCATGTTCAGAAGGTCTTTGATATTCTTTGTCCATCATAGTTGTGGTTTGCCTCTTGTTCTCTTTCCTGGATACTTTCCCTCCATTATTAATTTATCTAAATCATTGTGTTTTTTTTATAAGGTTTTTCATTGTATCTTTTTCATGGCATGTGACAATGTTGCTATTATTTACCCCTGTATCAGATCCTGGCAGACATGTTCCCATTGTGTTTTGTACGTGGCATCCTGATTATCCGTGCACCTTTTGGCTGGTTGCCTCCGTCTTCAGCACTCTGATTACTTGGGCCGAACTATAGTGACAAAAAGTGCCATTTAAAAGTCATAGAGAAAACTTATTTTATGAAAATGTATATAGAAAACCTATATATGTATTCTTCTTCATTTATTTATTCACTTGAAATACGCTGTTTTGTATCTACATTGTTGTCCCATGTATAAACACTGACGTGTTGTAGTCTGTACAAAATAGGGCTAAATGATGCTATACAGTCAAAACAAGTGCAGCATCTTGTGTCAAAAGGAGAAATCACAATATGCTGTACCTTTTGAGATTCGGAGGAGGAGTAAACAGATCCGAAAAAGGAGTAAACAGATCCGAAGAAAGAGTAAACAGATCTGAAGAAGGAGTAAACAAATCTGAAGAAGAACTCGAACATATAACAGTGAAATTGCTGCTTCCTGTCGGAGAAACATCAATCACAAACTGCTACAACCCTCCTGCCACAAAAATATAACTATATAAAAAGATAGAGGAATCGAGACACCTAATAGTCGGTAACTTTCATGGTCACTCACCAAGCTGGGGCTTGATCTACAAGGATATAGATCAAAGAGGTGAAGAGATATACTGTATGATGGAAAATAAACTAATGCTAATAAATCACAATTCACAGCAGCCAACAGTGATGAGTAGCTAGAAAGTACTGGGTCAAAAAACTATCCACAGTGGTCATCCCATGCACGAACTGTCCAAGGACATATGCAGCCAAAATAGGGTTTATTAGCCATCTAATACTCGTAGTAAGGACAAAACTAACTTATTTTCAAAAGTAGATGCAATAAATGATCATCATCACTTGTAATGTACAACAACAAAGTCTGTACAATCTGAATGTTGTTATATTCTGTATTATAAAATAATGATGGGCGATTGTATCTGCAGGTTTATCCTCATCCGACAAGTATATGATGCTTCAGCAGAAAGCAGAGAAGGTTCAAAAGAATAAGAAGGAAAAGAACAAGAAGAAAAAGAAGAAAGGCAAGGGCAAAACTCAAGATGTGGAGTCTGATGATGATGTACCTACAGCTCATACTGTTAGCACAGTTGTGGATGCCCCTGAGGTAGTTAATGAAAGTTACTCCCTTTTTTTATCATCTCTTGTCCAGAAAGCAAATCATTTATAACTTGTATTGTTATTGCTTGTAAAACTGTTGTTACAGTACTCCACAGAACAACATGTATTCAATCTTCCACAGCAGATGTCAAAATAGTCGCCTTATGTAAATTTGTGGTTAAAAACACTTCTTATGCAACCCCCCAAGTTGTTAGATAGATTGAAAACAGTGCAGATTAAGTTTGCAGCAAGAAGGCCACCAGAAAGCAGTGTTCTGAAATCCATAGGGAAAGAAAAAGAGGAAGACTAAGAAATACCTGGAGGAAATAATTTGATAAAATTGGTAGCAAATGCTATACAGGATGTAGCCATCAACCCACCATTTTTTGGCTGTAGTGATTTTCTTGGCAGTATTTACGTACAGTAGTTTGCCATTGCTTTTTGAATGGTCTGGATAATTTGATGCAAATACAAAAAAAGGTTTATTAGGACATGGAAAAGAACTCACAGCATGAGTAGCTTTTGTGTTTTCATAATTTATTTATTTGTAAGACTACAATGATGTAATATGCATGAAAATGTGCAGAACTGATTGAAATTATCAGAAAATGTGTTTAGGATTTTATGTTGACAGAAAAAATGCATAAAGTGTGAGGAAAGTTCTAACAAGAACTAAAAGTGACCAAATTTTGATAAAAAATAATATATTTAAGTATAATACTTACAGTTTAAAACATGATACTGGCTCCACATATTTGGTACGTTTCAATCATTTACACATAAGAGTATTTTCAATAGTTTGGTTGTTTTGTGGCACATGTTGAAAATCTTGAAAAGAATTATTTGCTGTTTACTGATGAATATTTATATTTGTTGAAACACCAGTAAAATTATCCTTTATTTTTTGTAAAACATTTATTTTCAAGCATGACCATTTTTTGCAATCTGTACAATACATTTACATTGTATCACATCTCTACCACTAGTTCTACCACTACTACAGCTGGAAACAGTCATAAGAAACACTTCCCTTGTTACCGCTGTCTTTTGTTTGTTAATTGAAAACATATGCAACCAAATAATCAGAACCTAAACTTATATAAATGCTTGATAATTCATTTATACTGTTTGCAAATTCCAGCGATGACAGAATAATATATATATTGCTTCATTCACCGAAAATAATTGAATGCATAAGAGATGAATTCATTCATTTTCCTTTTGCGCTGAAGTTAGCGCATAGGGCAGAGGTCAGATCTCTCCAATTCTGTCTATTCAAAGCTATTCTGTGCAGTTCTTGAATAGTACGAATATTGGTTGTTTTACTTTCTCTAAGTATTGTTCTTCTGAGTGTTTCTTTTGGTCTACCCCTTGCTCTTTTGCCTGTAGATATCCATTCAAGAGATTGTTAAGAGATGAATAAACCATATTCTTCTTCGTCGTGCGCCTTGCGGCGGACCCTCTGAAAGCATTCCGCTGACCGTCCTGAGAAGGACGTATGAGGGTGATCTGCGTTGTGTCATGTTTTACAGCAAGCTGCGTTATCTGCGCCTTTCGACCTGACACATCCGTCTTCAGCCAGCATTTTTTTGGGCCGGGTTGGCATTCCCGTATCTTCGATCCCTAGTACTTGGCCAGGCTACAGCAGGATTGCTGCACTCCTGTTTCCAGGCCCACTGCGTGGAAGTGTACTGAGGGTCTTGGCCAGCTGTGGTTCGCTGACCCTGATGCTCGACCAGCTATGTAGCGCCGGCCTGTGCACTCTGGTGTGCATGACATCTCTGGGCCCGAATAAACCATATTAATTCAAGAATATTTTCACTTTTCACCACTAAATTTGTTGAAGAAGTATTGTATTGTGTACATCTAAAATACACCATGTGTAATCATGGAAGTAGACTTTCAGAAGGAAATACTTATAACGAATTGATTGGATGAAATACTTTGATAACTCTTTAAATGAAGATTCATCTCTATAGCGTCTGTTTGATAGATGATCCGTACACACAAAAATTAAACTGGAAATTGAACCTCGGATAAGTGGAATAGGAAGCCAGCTCACTAACCTCTAAGCTACAGTGGCCCCCAATTTTCCAAATAATAAAAGTGTTTTTTTCCCCAAATGCATAACATTCATTCAACATGATGGCAAGGATAACCTTAACTTTGTATGTCTGTAATTATTTGCAGGGAATGGGTGGATCCGATAATGAAGATGACAAGAAAAACAATGATGTATACAAAGCTCTGGACATTAATCTGGATGAGTAAGTTATGTTGCTAATATTGTATCCATCAGATTGAGTGTGTGCAGGACTTGTCCTAAAGTAAAACATTGCTCACTAATATGTTGCTGATGCCTAAAAGGGAAGCAAAAAATAGTAATATTGTGACCTGCCACATATTAGATAAATAATACAAATAAGAGGTGGCTGAGGAGTTTTTGGGGTGTTGCTGGTGGTCTCATCCCATAAAGGATCAAAGTGACACAGAAGCCACTCTGAAGTGACAAATGTCAGGCCATAATGGAGAGATATCACAGCCCAGCTGGAAACTGTGGTACACTGTATTTTGTTCTCTGGACTAAATCCTGCTATTCTGCAGAAGTTTGAGAACTAGCGAATGATACTGTTGATGCTATCAATATATTCATAGAACATTTCATTGAATGATACTGCTGATGCTATCAATATATTCATAGAACATTTCATTGAATGATACTGTTGATGCTATCAATATATTCATAGAACATTTCATTGAATGATACTGCTGATACTATCAATATATTCATAGAACATTTCATTGAATGATACTGTTGATGCTATCAATATATTCATAGAACATTTCATTGAATGATACTGCTGATGCTATCAATATATTCATAGAACATTTCATTGAATGATACTGTTGATGCTATCAATATATTCATAGAACATTTCATTGAATGATACTGCTGATGCTATCAATATATTCATAGAACATTTCATTGAATGATACTGTTGATGCTATAAATATATTCATAGAACATTTTATTGAATGATACTGCTGATACTATCAATATATTCATAGAACATTTCATTGAATGATACTGTTGATGCTATAAATATATTCATAGAACATTTCATTGAATGATACTGCTGATGCTATCAATATATCTTCATAAAACTTGTTTGAATGATATTAGTGATGGGTCATATGTTGTGTACTTTTGTAACAAATGTTTGCCTTTTGCTTTATTAGTGCTAAATCTGCACACACTATAGATAGAAATGTCTATCTTTGTATCCCATCTCTGTAGTACTCACACAAAACACAAGTTTGGTCAGCTTTACAATGAATGCACAAACTATTAGACTATTGCGTATGGATAGGAAAAATATAGTTAACAGTATACAAGACAGTTTCAACATTAAGGTCTTTTTCAAGAAAATGCAAGACAAACTGTAAAAATAAAAACAATATCACAAAAGCATTAGACGGCAGACATTTAACAGCAGAGACATCTAAGGTAACAATAATGTACGTATACACAAGTATTGTTGTAGAGAGACACCTCAAAAAAATTAGGAATGAGAACAAAATAAAACAACTGTGACTGAAAACAACAATTCAACAAAGGTCCTACCACCCAATTCTAAATAATTGAATTATTAGATAGTTAGTTAGTCGTTGGATCATCATCACTGCACTCCGGACAAGTCCATAGGCGCTCAGATCTCTCCTAAAGTGTAGCCGCCATTATACGTTGACTTACGGTCCCAGTATGCAGTTGATTGACCATCATTCTTTCTTGCCCACGAAACCGCTCCTTTCTAGCGACACATTTCAAACCAAATTCCCGCCCGTGTGTTGCTGGGGCCCGAAAGGGGAGCAAAGAACAGCAACACTGTTTACCTTCCGCACATGTCGTAAAAGGCGACTAAGGAGGTTATGGGATAGAGTTGGCTGTCCCATCCCATATAGGGTCAGTGACCCAAAGCCATGCTGAAGTCGGATGTCTCAGGCCAAAAGGCGCAGATATCGCAGCAATGCTGTAAACCATGATCCAACGCATTCCATTCTCCGGACTACATCCTGCTAATCTGCAGGAGTATGAGAACGAATGCAGAAGAAGAAGAAGATACCAAATTCCTTTATTCTAATCATAGAACAAGAGCCATCATCACTTATATAGTCATTTGTTCGTGCGTTTTCCGTAGGGTGTTTAAACTGTCTGCTTGATCCATCGCTTCACCAACAGCCGTAGTAGCAGCATGGGTGGCCAACCTATCTGCTCTGTCATTACCCCGGACTCCCGCATGTCCCGGCACAAAAATGAAAGTCACTTTACACATACAAGAATTCTTCACTGCATCCAGCAACTGTACCCGAATGTATCCGTCTGAACTTTCACAATAATGCTCATCGAGTCACTGAGTATGCAGGCATGCTCGCAGACAGTTACTGCCAAAATCTCCATTGCCATGCTGCTTGTCGTCTGAACAAATGCACCATTTTCCTCTCTGATGGTTTCCCCCAACCTTTGAGCCATGAAGGCCCTGGCACATCTGATGTCTCTCTGAACCGACCCATCTGTATATTTAATCATATCACATTTCCTGGAATTTTCATCGATTAGAGCGAGTACCTTCGATCCACCACTGTCTGCACCATTCCCTGCATTCTTTACTGAGTGTTATTATTACTTTGAAAGCTGTCTGACAATCTAAGGGCACACAACTCCATTCCGCACCAGGTAGCACATCCTCCAATCTGCACACACTCTGTATAATATCCTCTGTGCACCCCATCCACGACTTTCCTCTCTTAAGTCAACTTCCTTTCACTTTGAGAGTTTCAGGGTGTATAGGGTGTTCTTTATAAGCGGTTATTTGTAGGTAGTCCCGCACCCTGCAGCTTTGTATCCTTTGCTCTGCAGTTAGGCAATCCAGTAAGTATCGCATAGCCCATGCCGACGTATCTCTCGTACACCCCGAAATGATTCGCATTGCCTCATTCTGGATTCTATCCAATCTTTCTGTTTGAGTCTGACTCAGTGTTAGAATCGCCAGTGCGTACTCTACCACCACCACCACCAATCCTTGATACAGCAGAAATAGCAGCCTCTGTTCACATTGAACAGCAGCCATAATTTTCATCGCTGCAAGACCTTTATAAGTCTTTACAATGATGTGGTCAACATGATCTTTGAAACTCAGACTGCGGTCCAACATAACCCCTAAGTACTTCATTGTGCTGGTTCTCTCCAGGACATCCCCTCTCAAAGTAACCGATGGCGTGATCATGTTTACTATGTGATTATTTATGGAAAACCATGCTATCGATGCTTTTGATGGATTAACAAAAGCTCCAGAATTACTGCACCAATCCCCTATACTATCAAGCTCTCTCTGCAAATTTCTGGCGATCGTTTTTCTATCTCTGTCCTACCTATATACCAAGATGTCATCAGCATAAGACATAGTTCTCCACAGACCTGCAATCTGACAGCTTGTAATTTGAACTGCATACACATTAAATAATACTGGGGACAGAGGTGACCTTTGTAGTAGTCCCGGGTTTATGACTTGGTTCCGAAGAACAACTCCCACACTTAAGAACAACCTGTCTCTGAAAAAGTGCTGAGATAATCCACCACGTACAATAAAAGGACTAACCTGGAGTTGCTGTATACAGAATTATCTGTATCAAGACCAAATGAATTAGGGGTACCAACTGCAATAGTTGAAGAAATGTTGCAACAAATGCACAGTGAAAGAAGAAATAGTTGAAAATGTGACAATACTAATTCTAAAACAGTAAAAAATACTTCCATGACAAGTAGTTGTAATTTGATATAATACAACAAATTCTGTAAAACTTTATTATAATAGTAAAACACAGTTCGATTAGCTTTACAATGAATACACAAACTATCAGATTATTGGTGTATATATTTTTTTCATGCATAATTGACAACACTTGTGTATACATACTTTGTTACCTTGGATGATTCTGCTGTTAAATGTCTTCCATCTAGTGATAATAGTGCCATTTATTTTTACTGTTTGTTCACTGCTTATCTTGTATTATCTTGAAAAAGACCTTAAGGTTGAAATGTTGAAACTGTCTTGTATACTGTTATCTGTATTTTTTCATACCCATACTTAATAGTTTGATGGTGTATTCGTTGTAAAACTGATTGAACTTGTGTTTTACGTAAGTACTTTTGTTATACAGTTTTACAGCAGTCTCACTTATTATTGATTATTCCATCTTTATCATTACTCCACTGCCTTACTTTCTGCTTTTCTGAAGAAAAAACTGCTTAAGTATTTGTTTCATTAACTAATAATATATATCTCACATACTGAGATAATGTCATAATATGTATTCAGAAGTATGCAATGAAATATTTGTAACAGCAGTTTCTCTATAGTTGGAACACAAGAAACATCAAAATAAAAGTCAATATATCTCAACCAATATAGAACCACATCTCTATTGCCTCTAATTTTCCACTTTCTTGTTTGTTTATTGTCCAAGACTTGCATCCATATTTCGTATAGCAGTTATATAGCACTGCAGAACTCTCTTTCTCACCTCTAATGACAAGGTCATATTATGCAATATATTCTTCATTTTTCTGAATATTGTTTTTGCCTGCCCTATTCTGCTTCTTATGTCCGTTGAACTTCTTTCGTCTGCTGTAATCGTTGTCATTCATTCATTTTCATTTTGCGCTGAAGTTAGCGCATAGGGCAGAGGTCAGATCTTAAGCTATTCTGTGCAGTTCTTGAATAGTAAGAATAGTGGTTGTTTTACTTTCTCTAAGTATTGTTCTTCCGAGTGTTTCTTTTGGTCTACCCCTTGCTTTTTTGCCTGTCGGTATCCATTCAAGAGATTGGTGGTGTATTCTGTTGGATTCTGTCATTGTACCTAAATATTAATTGGTGTACCTGTTTTAATATTATATCATTCACTTTGATCTTGCAAGGTGTGTTATTTTGTTTCTTTGAAATAACCACTACTTCTGTTTTCTTGATATTTAGGAAGAGGCCTTTCTCTTTACTATCTGTGACTACTACATTAATTAAATCTTGAAGGTCTTCCTCACTTTTAGCAATCAGAACAGTGTCATCCGCTATCTCAAATTATTTATGTTATATCCTCCCACAGATATTCCTGGGATATCAACTGTTGCATGCATTATGTTTTCACTGTATAAAGAGAACAGGTCTGGTGAAAGTAGTCTCCCTGTCTAACTCCTTGCTTTATTTGTTGAAAAAGGACAAATTGATTTCCTACTTTTATTGCTGCTGTTTGTTGCCAGTACATGTTCTTGATGATTCTTAAATCCTTAATATCGATGTTCAAATTCTCTAGTATATGTACTAGCAGGATACAGTAAAACAAGATAAAATTAAATAAATTATAGAACCTGGTTATATCTCCCAAAGAACATGAACATTCAACAATTTGCACTTGTACACATTTTTTTCATAGACCTCTGCGAGCTGATGAAGTTTTACCAGTGAGAACCCACCATATTGTGACAGATGCTCCAAAGAACTCAGAAGATGCTGGTGAAGAGAAGACAAAAAAGAAACACAAAAAAGACAGAGACAAGAAAGGCAAAGATAAAGAAAAGAAGTCAAAGGTATATTTGTCACTGTCATTTAGGGATTTTATTTTTTGTCTTCCATATAATTTTTTTTCATGTTATTCATCAATATCATGCCGACTAAATAAATAATAACCAATGTATTTTATCCGGCTCTGTGGCAATGAAGTACAGTGAGCATCTATTGTGACTAAGGTACATGGCTCAAAATCCTACTGCAAGCGATTGTTAAAGATAAACCACAAACAAACTCAACTAAATATTAATACTTTAATTAATATTGTTAATCTTCACAAGTTCCTAGTGTTGGTAACCGTTTCTTTGTTTGTTCATTCTATACAGTTAAGCTGTTCATCTTTACTTTTGTTGCCTCTTTAAATGTTGTCTGCTACCATAATGATATCCAATAATTCTCATTAAAAAAATAGATAGCATATCCTATTCAGAATGAAGCCATCAACCCATCATGTTTTGTGTGGGATTTTGTGTGTGTAGTATTTTTCTTTTAATTGTGTGAATCTATAATCCTCAGAAAGAAAAGAAGAAGCGCAAAAAATCAGAGAGCAAAGAAAATGGGCCTTCCCTTCTCATAACAGAGTCCACAGAGGTCCCCAGTGATATAGAAAAGTCAACTGTCAATAGCACTGTACTAGAAATCAAAGAAAAAGTGCTAGATGCAGCACCTAAGGAGGTGAGTAATTTTTGAACTCTTTGTATACACCAACATACTCTGAGATTTATATATTATATTTTATTGTAATTTCTAAATTACTCCAAAGCTGTTTTGTTTTTTAAATGCAATGATGTGTGTGTTTTGATGATTGATTATTGGTTATGAACTGACATCATTCCCCTTGGACAAGCCAATAAGTGCCCAATTTCTATTAATCAATCAAGCCCTTGGGCACCTAGGCTGTGTAAACATCCTCAGTGTAAATGTCACATTCAGGTATTTTTTGTCTCTATCCTTGGATGTGTTTGAGCCTCATTCCATGTGACTCCAATCTATCTCACATTTTTCATGGTATCTTTTTTCTTTGTATTCCTAAGTCTTCCATGTTTTATTATTCCCTGCGAGTCCTTGTTTATCTTCTAGCTATATCTTTTTCCGGTTTCCAGAGTGTGTACCCAATTCATCTTCGTTGTCTCTCTTTAATCTGGTGTCCACCAGATCAGTTTTTCCCCAACATATTTGTTTCCCTTATCTACAGTTGTTATTTTGTTTATCTCCTTTCCAGCCCCACAACACACCAGAGGGTTTCACGTCTAAGAGAAGAAGAAAAAAATTATATATTTTAAATACTTTACATAATTCTGTTTATATATTTTTTATTATTTGATGATCTATTAATATATAACAATCTATCACAATATTCTTCCATTTTTAGGCAAAAGATGACTTGTCATTCTGGCTATCAAATGATAGTACAGTAGGTAATGTTAGCCAGGTACAAGCAGAAGTAAGTCCAGTGTTGGCAAATGGTCCATCACAAAACACAGCATCACCTGTCACATCACCTGTTCTTCAGAAACCAAAGATTGCTCTTGAAAACATCATACTCACATCTGATGATGAGCCTTCACCTCATGAAGAGGTAAATTATTGTATGTATTAAGTACTTCTGATCTAGCTTTTCAATACAGGTTAAAATGCAGTTGTATGTTACACATATATAATGTAAAACTGAATTTCAACCCATTTTTGGTGTCTTTAGATTACATTAATTTATCATTGGATACACTGTATACTGAAGTCTCTCTTTCAAGCATTAAATATAGGGAAAATTAGCTGATCTCCTAGTCAAAACTGGAAGACTCTGCCAACATCAGGAAATCAAACCATTATTGCTTCCAGTAACAACAGATAAAAGACATGGTATCATTTCCAGAAATTAAATTCTTCATCTAAAGTGTTAGGGAAATAAATGGAACTCAATACATCATGTGGATAAAAAGATGCCAACATTATCTTGAGAGTGGAGCAGTCATTTTTAGATTGAGAACAGACTAAAACAAACCATAAGAAAATATGTATAAGGAGATTTTAGATTTGCAACACCAATTTGTAAATATGTGTACAATTTGCAGAAAACAGAATCTATTTTATAGAATTGATCACTGAATAGCACTGCAAGAAGAAATCTATATCTATTGGAAGCAGTTCAGATGAACAAGCTATACTTCTCTGCCCAAGGCTGGTGACCACAGTACAATTCATTGAAGAAATCAATATTTCTCAGACAGGAGAATAGTGAAAATGAAAGACTGGTCTAAAGATTCTTGATTAGGAACAAGTGTCACATCACTGGGGATATTCCCATATATGCTCTGCTTACCGTTCCGTCAGCCATCTAAAAGTATATAAGCTGAGTGTTCCAGTCAGTTGCTGATTACGCGTTCTGATCTTTCCGGAGAGGGAGCACTTTCTCCCACCGTCTCTAAAGATGCCTCTAAAGTCTAAAGGGTAAACTGAGCATTGACAGGTCAGATGAAAAGGTTCTTTTAAAGATATAGGTACTTGTAGATAACTACTGAAACTGGTGCAAACAGTGTAGTTGTTGGTCACAATGAAACCACTGTATTTGCTATAGAAAATATTTGAAGAGACAAATCATTTCAGATAGTCTTTGTTGCTGACTGTGTTATCAATCCTGAGGCCTTAACCTGGTGATGATGGTGAAGATAGCAGTGCACAATGGAATGTCAAGAAATAATCAGGTGACTTTATCACCAGCCTAATCTGGGAGCTTTCAAACTGACGGATATTTCCTCTCACTCCCTCTGAAGTTAATTTAGATTGTATAGTTTTATTGTGGGATGGGGATTTTTAACTTTCACTGATGGAAGTGGCAGGACTCGTAAATTTTACAGACATAGATTACATCGCCACGCCAGAATAAAATCCACCTCATTAAATTCATATTGATTTATTAAATTTGATATTCAATTATTAAATTGTTAATCTATTGAATTTTGTTATTCCTATCAATTTGATAAAACTCATCAAAAAAATAGTTGTAAGCTTGTGTGCATGCCTATTTCAGTCAGAAAATCTTGGAAATAAAGAGCGTGGAGAGATGATATGCCAAAATAGGGGCGTGGCATTATGGGTTGAGCCTAATATTGATTGCCAAAAATTGTACACATTGTTTTATTGATGAATGTGTCATCAACGAACTATAGTAATAGTTAAGACTAAGTAAAGGTATGTGTAATTGATCCTTATGAAGTTCCCAATACTTGGAGAAAACATGTATATTATTCACTACCACTATTCTGTAAATCTCTATGGAGACAACAGGCAAAATTTGGAACACGGTAATGATGGTTTGCTAATCACTTGTAACACATAACCACACACACTCATTGACGTTTCAACCAAAAGGCATTTAGCAATATCACATTGGCGACATAATATCATGAGTAAGAATGGCACTATCTACTTTCATATGACAATGACAGAACTAAATATAGATACCCACTGAAAGAGTAAAAAATTAGAAGGTCTGAGGTGAAATACACAACAGAAAATTAACAGAACACAACCAAATATTGATGAAACAAAACAAACAGAAAATTGACAGAACAACATGATATTTACCCATAGAACAGTCAGGCATTGATCTCAAAAGGGCTATATAGTGTCAAACTGACCTATCTACTATCTAAAGAGCTTTTTCCAAAAAGGCTATTGGCTGTCAAAAGTTACCTTCTCACAAGTAACTGGATTACTTCATTATCATTATGCACATTTTTATAGCAATGTCTCCATTTTTAAATTCTTAGAAAACTAAAAAGAAGAAGGACAAGAAATCAAAGAAGGAAAAGGAAAGAGAGAAAAAGGAGAAGAAGAAAGAGAAGAAAAAACTGAAGGAAAAACGTAGTGAGTATGAAGAAGCAGAAGGCATTACAACACCATCTAAAGAGGCTCTAAGTATTTCTCAGCAGGCCACACCAAGCACAGAAGCTGCACTACCGGTACGTACTACCAGTTCTGATGTGTCTTTTATTTATGTATTGTAATGTTTCTAACTAAATATTTTTTACAGTCGTGCGATACTGCTGTAGGATAGATAGTATCTTAAACATAATGTATCACCGAATTTTGGATGTGTTAATCTTTTGGCACATATAAAATTGCAACAAAATTTCTTCATCTCTGGATTACATCCTGCTGAGAAAAGTATAATAAGGTAGTTCCTTATTAAAAAAATATGTTTTTTTATCTGTTCATGTTAGATTGTTCTACAACTATATTATATTTTTCCATATGCTAGTTTTTGACATGCAAATATTTTTTACTTACTCTTCTGTAATAAATCATTCGTCATACTAGATCTTCAAGCTTGTTATTATTGCAGCCCTTTAGATCATCCCTAAGTAATCATGAGTTAAATATTTCTATTATTTTCTGTGTTTTTTGTTGTTTAAATGTCTCTTGAAAAAGGTCCCAGTTGGACCGTAACGGGGAGAAAATGTCCTTGTTCTTTTGTTTATTGTTACTTATTGATTTTTGTATTTGATATTTAGAATAGGCCTACCGTAACATTATATTATAACTCAATATAGTAATTATCACTTATTTGTACTGCAGAACTCTTCACTTTGTCAGACATCCTCTGACATTTTAGTTATTTATATTTCAAAAATATAATGATCCAAGGGGGGTCCAAGATATTTGTTTTCTGGTTCTCTCTCTTGTGGTAAATGGTGTTTATCATCCTCCTCTCTGGATATATCCAGTAGAGATAGTTGTTGTAGTCTTTTTGTTTGTTTCCAAATGTCAGTAAGTATTGTATTTGTATGGTCATTCTTTTGTAGCCATTGGCCATACCAGATCTTCAAGCTTATCATTATTGAAATCTTTTAGGTCCAGAAGGCAGCATCATGAAATAATTACATTTCTTCTACCTGGATGTAACTGATGGGAACTATTCCTGATGTTAGATCAAAGTGTCACATGTCTACTTCTCAGTATTTCAATGTGGACCCTGATTGATCATATCCAGCTTTCTGTCCATGGCTGTCATGTTCTGTCCTCGGAAGAGTTATAGATATGAAATGTTATAGATAGAATAATTCTAAAAATATCATGGATGATCCAACCAACACAGACGTCTTCAAAGACCTAAACATAGAAGAATACTAAAAAAAATATCAAAAAATGCAAACTAACTTATTTTGGACATATTAAAAAATAGTGGTTTAGAAAGATTCAAAAGATTAATCATGGAGGGAACGGTTCTAAGATGTGTTTGTGTGTTGTTCGTCCATCACAAGTGATGATGACCATTTGTTACATCCACTTTTGAAAATTCAATTTTAGTTATGTCCTTGATTATGAGTTCGTAGATGGCTAATGAGCCCTATTCGAGCTGTAAATGTCCTTGGACAGTTTGGACATGAAATGACTGACTGTAGACGGATGTTGGTCTATCTGTGACTTTCTAGCTGCTCTCCGCTGTTGATCTGCTGCATTTCTCTTCTTTTCACAAGATGATGCGCTCTTTTTTATTTTAGAACGCCATGTATATCTATTTTGTGCAAGTTCTTCCCATGTATCGTGGTCTATTTCAAAGGCTTTCAGTGAGTTCTTTAACGAGTCCTTGTAGCGCTTCCTTTGGCCACCTTGAGATCGTATACCCTTCTCTAGCTCACCATAGAGAAGTATCTTTGGCAGACGATGGTCTGGCATACGCACCAAATGACCTGCCTAACGAATCTGTGTCTGCATCAGGATCGTGTCAATGCTTGGGATACCAGCTCTATCAAGGACAGTGGTATCTGGAATCTTGTCTTGCCATCTGATGTTCATAACTTTTCTGAGACAATTTGTATGAAATTGATTGAGTTTTTTCACATGACGTCTATATACAGTCCATGTTTCACTAGCGTATAGCAGCATCACTAAGATAGAAAACAAGAGGCAGACCAAGACTACAATTAACACAGGATATTGAAGCATTTCTGAATATGACACTGGAAGAAGCTAGATATCTTGCACAGAACCGAGAGGTTTTCAGAGTGGCAGTGAGGACAGCATTCTTCAGAGGACATGCCACATAGATATACAGCTAGTCTTTTGACAACTAGGATGAAAAGAGGGTTCAAAAAATCATAGAGGATTGATGTCATTGTACTCATATTTCCCCAGGTGTTCTCCACCCCTTTCAATGAAGCACACCACTCACGGTACATAACTTGATATTTGATAGCTGCAAGAAATAATTCCCAGGGATATTTGAAAAAGTGCATTGTAAAAAAAAATGTAATGATTTGGTATCGAACTTCTTGAACTCAAGACAAATGGCTTAGCTGCCATAATACACTGTATATAGCCAGGAAGATATTTCTTGTTATTCCCATAATTGAACATATGTGGAACTTCTTCACCTGTTGCACCATCACATGCTACTGGAAGAGCATCATTGTTGAAACACATAGATCACACAACAGGTAGATCTGCAACGAAACTATGATCAGACAGACAATCACGCATGAGTTTTGTCTTAATATCAACCTGCTATGCTACACTTGTAAACAAGGCTAGTTGGGGTTAGTTGCTCTTTCTGATGCATCAGCTGGGTTGACAATAATTGTTTATTCCTGTTTTTGTAGCTGTCTGGATGTTGGAATGTTCCCTTTTTCTACAGTTGTTTCTAATATATGAAAGAGATGCTTTGCTTTGTGTATTAATTTACAAAATCAATACTTGTGAAATGTACTACATAGACCAACAATTTAGCTTATATTCCATGGTAGAAACACATTAGTGATCTTACAGTATTTTGTATATAATATATACTTCTTCAACAATGAACAGACTAACAAAAAGGGTCTTGGGAAACAAAAAAATAACTATGAAAACTAAACTCCTGATTGACAAGCCCATCCTGACTCAGGTGGCTGTGGCACACTAAATGAATGGAAGATGGTAGAATACTGAAGAATAATGGATATTGGAGAATTAAAATTTGGGTAAAGGACTCAGGGACAACCTCTACTTTGGTACAGGGACGTATGCAAATGGATATGCGTAATACAGGCATTTATATGAAATCATAGAAATAAAATGCCATGGGTTGTTGTTGTATGGAGGGGAAAGATTAAGAATGGTACAAAGACAAATAAGAAAGTGACAGCAGATAGTTCGAGCTGAATGTCTAAGAAGGCACTCATTGGCACATGATGGTATAAGTGGGCCTGTGATTCCTTGTACATACTTTAGAAGACTCTTTGTGGCTCAGGTTGGTTTTGTGAGTCACATTCATCATTGTTTTAGATCATAGATTATATTTCTTATAGCACAACAATAACGCTATCACCTGGAAAGACAGAAAGTGCTTACTACTGTACTTGTACAGTTTTTAGTGTGAGAATTATTGTCCATATAAACACTGATAGTATGTAAATGTTTTTAATGATTCTGATAATTGTTTCTGTATTGTTTTTTTCCAGCCTATGTCTAGCTACTCAACATTAGCAAAAAATTCAGCAATAAATTTGGTGAGTATTTGCAGCTGACTTTCTGTGAAAAAACATATAAATATGTCATTATTTATTGTCTAGATTGTCACAATTATTTGTGCATGTTACATTACCATCATAACATTTTAATTGAATAAAATGTATTGAGCATTTTATTGAGAAAGACAGCAAGTAAAATGGTTTAGTCACCTTATGAGAATAAACCCAAACCAAATACCAGTAAGAGCATATAACAAAAGAATATCTGGGCATAAAGCCAAAGGTAGACGAAGAAAACAGTGGATAGAAAACATCAAGATAACCTTGAACAAACATGGACTAAATGCAACCACACCGACACTTCTGGCCTTGGGACAAAAGCTTAAGCTCCCAGCCCTACGCTTAACGGCAAGTGTGAACCATCTTTCATCTGGGGATAGAAAATAGACATTTTAATTACAGATCTCACTATTATTGATCATGATCAGTTAATATTTGTAACTGGAAAAACTTGATTTACCTAAACATTCAGGAATTATAAACACTCTATTTAAAATGGCATTTCATCTCTCTCTCTTTCTCTGTCTTTCTGTTTGTGCATAGTTCTGCGCAATACTCTTCTTTTTTATCCTATGGATTTCTTGCCATCTATGCTGTCTTTTTCTCCAAGTATGCCCAATTTATTTTCCTAGACAAGATTACAAGCTAAGCTGATCTTGTTGTGTTATCATTCAAACATATTCATTCCTGATCTTATCATGCCATTTAATGTTCAAAATCATTCTCAAGCAACAAAAGACCCAAACAACACATGTATAGGAAGTTTGAAGTTGGCGACACCGAGATGTAACCCTGTGGAAAGTCTCCAGAGAACACAGAACATATTCTGTAGAATATTGCTCACTTGACCACACCACAAGAAGAAAACTATGACTATCGGAAACAGCTCTGATGGATAAGCTCCACTGTCCCCTCTTAGGGATAGTGACCACAGTACAGTTCATTCATAAAATCTACATCAGGGTCTGACCTTGGCTGGAGAATGAGAAAGAAGTTCCCAAACATCTGTTCACAATTGTTCAATGTATGTTGGGTTGTCTTTGATATCTCTGAGCCATACAATAGAACAGTATTTACATTTCTAATATTTGTTTGTATATGTTTGCTCTCAAACAACCAGCATGAATTTTCATGTAATTTGAGCCAGGGAGTATGAAGTACATTGTGCTTATTTAAGTTGCATTATATAGGCCTAGCACATCTGTTTTCAGTGTGCCTTGAATTCAGGTGGGCTTCACTAGTCTGTGGCAGCCTTCTGATCTGTTGCCAGGCATACATCTGTATCAAATCTCTATGCTCTTAAGGTTTAACATTACTGTTCTCATGGACTTGGTAGAACAAAAATATTTCCCTCAGTGACAGTTTTCAGGGTGAAAACTGTAGGCAGGAAGTTGGACTATATATCTGTATATATATATATATCTAATCTAAAATCTAATAAATCTGTAATATATATACATACATATATATATATGTAATTTTTATAATCTTTATAATTTTTATAAAGGTATAAAAATATATATATACACACACACAGAAGCTCCACTTTTATGTCAAACCGTAACCAAAATTTGTGAATATTTGTTTTCATAGATTTATGAAACTCACATCAACCACCAGAGGAAGGATCAGATTATTGTGTCTGTTGTATTTTCAAACCTCACCAAAGACACCATCAAAGACCTTGAGTTCAGTGTGCTGGATACCCTCAATACAAAACTCATCAGAGGGGTATGTGTATATTTTGTTGTTTTCATATATATTTTTTAAACAATTGAATAACAATATCTAACGCACTAGCTCCAAACTACTATTTCCCAGGCAAAGCAGGCCAGATCAATGGAGGAGGATACCCATAATTATAAAATGTATCAGATCCGCCACTATTAGCATATCTTGTACAGGTGCACAAAAGATAGCAATGGCCATAAGCTAGCAAAAACAAACAGACCATTCTAAAACTTGCCCTAACTAAAAGGCACAAAAATTACACTTTTGCAATAAAATAACAGCACAACATAACTGAAATGGTTCAAATTACAAAAAGAAATATCACATTTGTTATACTAAGGTGGATGCAGAAAAACAAGAAGTAGTTGATAAGATTCCAATCAATCTGACTCGACTACACTGATTCAATTTCTTGTCGTGCGAGCATTAAATTCATCAATGTTTGTATACTTATTTAGATTGGCCACAAATCACACGATGCTGTCAAGGTTCCATTTGTCCTGCTACCTGAAGCCCAGAATGAAGGCCAGTTTGCATTTACAGTAGATCAAATTACAGTTCCACAGAAACTGAGAGGTACTCTCACCTATATCCGGAAGGTATTATTTATATCACATTTAGATATTTAGAGATAGTCATGGGAGGAATGTTGACTGGTTGAAAAACTTCTACAATTAAATTTTAAATATTAACACATGAAAGAAAGAAACTTAGCAAAATATTGAAGTAAATCAAATATATTTATAAAAAAGACATGATGGGATAAGCACCAAATCTGCCACCTTTACTTTACAAAATTTGTTCTGGTGTCCTTTTCTTGATGATTGGTCAACTTGAGGGTTTTTTTTATTGTTGAATAATTTCAGCTTAACTGAGAATTGAATCCTACAAGGGCTCATACACAGGGCTGCATTTAAGTGATAACCCAACTGTCAGGAAATGGAGACTTGCCCATAACCTCCAAGAATAAAGACTGTCTCACCTACTAGAAAAAGGAATGGACCACAGACCTCAATGCAGAAGATGAAAGAATTCAGAAGGAAGAAAAATGCAGTAACATCAGAATTCTATAAGTTGAAAAATTGTCTTTATGACTTAGAGAAAACATAGATACGTAAGATGCAGTTGAGTGGACAGTGAGTCCACCTCACAAACCCAACTTGGTTGAATTAGCTCATGGTTCAAAGAAAGATCAATGGTACACATTGTACTGGTCGTATAATTGGATGTATTAGTGGCTACTGAAATTGCAATAATAGTTGAATAGCTATGTCCTGTATAGGATATTCTTCAATTATATTATCTAGAATGTTGAATATATAATGTTAATAATAAAATATGCCGGTTTTGTGCCAGCATATAAGTTTGTCCTGCTCTGTGACGGAGTGGTACAAATAGTTTTTACCCCCCCCCCCCCCCATGTCAACAATTGCCACAAATTCAGGTGTTTCCCCTTTCTCTCTTTCCCCCCCCCCACCCCATACACTTCAGTGTATGGAAACAATTTCCTCTTTCCTCTCTTCCCCCCCCCTCCCAAGTTAACAACTGCCACACTTTTTTCAGACCCCCTACTCCCGATTGTTGATGTCATTTTTGGACTGCCTGTGTGCATCGTGCTCCTGGAGAAATTTATATACTTTTTTCTGATGATAATGTTATGTTTGATGTTGTAGCATGATATTAGATATAAAATACCATCAATCAGAACTCATGCAAACTAGGTTGAGGTTCAAGTACCGTAGAAGTCATCCATTCACAATATGCTCTCCATGCTAATGAACATATTCGTGAAATATAAACATTTCAACAATAGTTGAAAGTCACTGTTCAATATGGGATTAGCTTCAGTCATTTTTTTGTATGCTTGTTCTCAAACTTCCCACGGCCATGTGTTATCAGGGCCTGAAAGAGAAGCAAAGAATAGCAATATGGTTTACTTTCATACATGTCACAAACAAGTGACAACTAATGAAAAGTTTACTTTCACACATCACAAGTGACAACTAATGAGGTTATTAGGTGAAGTTGACTGCCCCATTCCATATGAGGTCAAAGTGACTTGCTTAAGATGGATGCATCAGGCTAAATGGCAAAGCTATAAACCATGATACAACACATTCCGTTCTCCTGACTACATCCTGATAATCTACTACAGGAGTTTGAGAACGAATGCAGAAGAAGAAGAAACTCCCACTGGATCTCTCTTATAATAGGACAATATTAGTTATAGATTTCCAACATCATGATGTAGTCCATAGAATGGATATACATTATGTCACCTTTTTATTTACACCAATGGTATAACATATCAAGCTTCTGCCTTATTATTATTATTATTATTATTATTCTATAAGAGTAAATGTAGAATAAAAAACAGAAGAATATGTACATCCAGATCGGCTGTTCTTGTATATTCTTTGTAGACTGCAGATGGTGCCACGCAGGACAAAGTGGATTTCAAGATCAACCTTCCTTGCAGCACTTACCTGGTTGCAACATCCTTCACAAGGTATTTAGAGAATGCAATCACATAGCAGTTAACATCTAAACTTATATTTTGTAACATTTAGTTTCTCATTAGTTATTTGTATTCATTTTCTTGAAGACATTCATATTCAAAATTACCATACTTTAAAAGTTGGATGTGTAGGCCATAAGCGCAAATAAGATTCTAGCACAACACTTCTCCATTCTCTGGATTACATCTTTCTGTAGACCATTGTCCTGCTACAAGAGAGATCCAGTGGGGGATGGAGAACCACCACTAAAAACATTTTATACTGGTGGGTTTATTTACAAGTTTCAACTTATTTCCTTGATGCCTGAAAGGGAGCCATGGTCTGAAAGAGGAGCAAATAAATTGCAGCACCAACCAAGAGTGGGGGTTGGTTGTCGTCCACCCCATAGTTCAAAGTGACCCAAGAACCACGCTGAAATTAGATGTGTCAAACTGAAAAGCAAAGATATCGCAGCAAAGCTATAAACCATGTCAAGAATTCCATTCTCAGGACATGACCTATCCTGCTAACCAGCAGGAGTTTAAGAATCAACACAAAAGAAGAACTTTCTTGAAGACAATATGAAATGAATTCATTACGTCCTCGTAAGGACAGCTATATATTTGCTACAGAGTGAAGAAGACATGTTGTTGTTGTTCGTCCATCACATGATGATGATGACCATTTGTTACATCCACTTTTGAAAATTCAATTTTAGTTATGTCCTTGATTATGAGTTCGTAGATGGCTAATGAGCCCTATTCGAGCTGTAAATGTCCTTGGACAGTTTGGACATGGAATAACGACTGTAGACGGATCTTTTCAAAGGCTTAGAAGAAGACATGTGAGCATGAACACCAAAACTGTACTATATAAAACAATCATCATACCATCACTATGCTACCAATGTCAAACATGGACATTTAACAGCAGAATCCAAATGAAAACTTGTTACAACAGAAATTACTTGCCTACATTGAATCTTTGAAGTAACAATAATAGACAGAATCAGAAAACAAAACAACAGAAGACTAACAAACACAATTTCAATTCTGAATTACATCAGAAGACAACAGATTAAGTGGTTTTCGCATGTTTCCAGACTACCATCAGACAGTGCCTCTCAAAAAAGCATTATTATACACACACAATGGATACAAAGTCGGGGGAAGGGGGGATTTTGTAAATGATGGATTACAGAAATAAAAGAGTCAACGAAAACAAACATATATGAATCACACAAGTATATGTGTGATGGGATTGATATATTAAAAAAAATATTTTATGGATTTTTTTAGCTCATTCATTCATTTTAAAACAGTAGAAACCTACATAGGCCTAATATTATTTAAGGCCCAATTAAAATACTGAGAGTATATTCCTATTACTTTTACAGTTAGGTTATTATTTTTTTATTTCGACTGATCAATTAAATAAATTAGGAGTTCAGTATACATAATGGTTTAAAGTTTTTAGTCTTTGTGATACTCTAAAAGGTAGTGTTTCTTTTATTATTGAAACATAATTATATATCACAGATTTAACTCTACTCTTTCTTTCAATTTTTTAATTTTATAACAACAAAGTTTTTAATTTTTCTGTTGACTTGTAAATTCTGGATCCATTGCATGATGTGAGAAAGTAGCCGGCTTTCCTGTGACTGGAGCATCATCATATATTCCCTAACTAGTTCCTCTGTAAAATTTAAATGATTATATCGGCCGTGTGTTGCCGAGGCCCGAAAGGGGAGCAAAGAATAGCAACACTGTTTACCTTCCACGCATGTCATAAAAGGCAACTAAGGAGGTTATGGGATGGAGTTGGCTGTCTCATTCATATAGGGTCAGTGACCCAAAGCCATGCTGAAGTCGGATGTGTCAGGCCGAAAGGCGCAGATATCGCAGCAATGCTGTAAACCATGATACAACGCATTCCGTTCTCCGGACTACATCCTGCTAATCTGCAGGAGTTTGAGAACGAACGCAGAAGAAGAAGAAGAAAATGATTATCTCTATTTGGTTCTTTTAAAGCCTCTACATCAACATTCTTTCTTTGACAATCTTGGAACAATGTATAGGCATTTCAATATATCAATGAGATGAAAAAAATTGTTTTCCAGCATTCATTAGTTTTCCTATAACCCGTAACCCATTCCACAATGGCTTTTTTTACCAGGCCAGGAGAGGTTTGAATTTGGGGCATCTATTAGTCCTGCATACATAAGCAAGCTACAGAATCTCTAGAATTCTGTGGTTGTAAGCTCATAACAAATTTGAATAAACTTTGGGGTATTTCTGTTCATGTCGGCTCATATAGGCATTTACGCTATTTGTATAGGCCTATGTCTTAGTTAATAAATTATAAAGGTCTTGTACATTACCTGGCATCCTCTATAGTAAGAACTACAGATAGCTGCAGTCCATGCACTCTCTCATGAAAAATAATTGGTTGGATAGTGATCCCTCATCTGTGTCACTATCCATAACACCTGTTAACATAATATAAAGAAAACAGTTTTGAACTTGATAGAAAGCAATTATTTACAAGAACATTTATAGTATAAAATCATCACACTCAAATATTGTTGTTATAATTACATCTACTGCAAAAAAGTACGAGGCGTGTTCAAATGAAAACGGGACTTGTGGATTTATTTAAAAAGTATCATACGCAATTTAATATTTTCAACGGAATTGAACAAAGCAACCACTTGTGAATAAGAATGCACCTGGGTTCATCAGAAAAAATCTCCGTATGCATTTAGGCAAGCATCCCACTGTTTAGGTAGACGTCGAATGCCGTCCGAGAAAAAGTTGCGTGGCTGTTCTCTGAACCATGTGGTCACCGCTGTCTTCACGTCTGCGTCGCTGTTGAATCGCTGTCCCTTTAGTGCTTTCTTCAACGGTCCGAACAAATGGAAATCACACGGGGATAAATCGGGACTATAGGCTGGGTGATGAAGAACTTCCCAATTCTTCTTTGCCAATGTTTCCTGCACAATTTTTGCGACGTGCGGACGAGCGTTGTCGTGGAGAAGAATCACACCTTGAGAAAGTCTGCCTGGTCGCTTAGCCTTGATGGCCTTATGCAGCTTGTCTAAAGTGTCTTTATAATGGGCGGCATTGATGTTGACACCAGGTTCCTTAAAATCAGTCAACAAAAGCCCTTCATGGTCAAAAAATGCAGTCACCATAACCTTCCCAGCAGAAACCTGTGTCTTGAATTTTTTGGGTTTTGGTGAACCTGGATGTTTCCATTGCATGCTGTCAATTTTGCTGCTCGGTTCATAGTGGTGGCACCACGATTCATCACCTGCCACAATGCTCAACAGAAATGCATCACCCTCTGCCCTGTAACGCATCAGGTGGTTCAAACTCCACCCCATCCGTTCTTCCTTATGGTGGTCAGTCAACATCCGTGGGACCCACTGTGAACACACCTTCCGATAGTTCAATTTCTTCCGAACAACCATGTGGGTTGTCCCAATTGACATATGGAATTCTTCTGCAAGCGAACGAATGCTCCGACGACGGTCAGTCAGTACTGCTTTATCAAGCACGGCTATGGCTTCTTCTGTTGCAACAATATGCGCCTGACCTGGCCGTGCAAGATCTGCCGTTAACTCACGTCCGTCTTTAAACATACGCACCCACTCCATCACTCTGGTCCTCGACAAACATTTGTCACCATATGCTGCCTTCATTCTCCGATGAATGTCTACTGCTTGACATCCTTCAAATGAAAGAAACTGGATCACAGCACGCTGATTCACTTTGGACGGGATCGGAATCACACCCGCCATATTGTTAACAGTCTTCTGCAGCACATATGCATGCTGGGAAGATGAACACGTGACCGTATGTAAATTATTGGATACTCATTACTAGTGCAAAATGTCATCAATATCAGTGCGCTCTATCACGCGTGGTGTAACAAGTCCCGTTTTCATTTGAACACGCCTCGTAATAAAGAACATATTATCACGAAATTATATTTCACAAAAAATGTAAACAGAAAACAGCTGATCACTTTTTACTCAAGATGGTACATGTTTCAAAAAATGCAATTCCTATTATGGCTATATCTAATTTATAGATATTCTTAATATTATGAATATAGAATAATTTTTAAATATAGGCCTACTAATTAATACAAATAACCATTACAAGCAGTACCCAAAAAAAAATTATTTATATTGTAAACTATCGGCAACCTGAAATTGAAAGTTGAAACCTACCTTGGTGTTGAAATTGGAGTATCATCGTAATTCAAGTTATTGGACATAAAAAAACACCAGATTCACTAGAATAATGACTGCTTTGTGAAGAATCACTGCTAATATCCATTTTGTGTGTTGAAATTAGTGACAAATTGCGATAGAGCTTCTGAACTTGCATGAGTCTAGCGAGTATAGGCTTAGTTGGCTGCCCCATTAAGGAAATGCCTCATTAAGTTGCTTTGGGAATTTTACTACAGATATGGGTAGTAAAGTGTCACCGACACTTCCTGGCCATATTATTCCTCGTGAGTTTTCAGGCATAATTTTAAATATCAAAATCAATATTTTGACATTATTTTTAAGTTTCTATAGGCAGTATGACCATTTTTTATACAATATTAATAGTTTGCTGAAATAGTGAGAAAAAAACCAGATTTATAGTCTCATAATACTCGTAAAAATAGTAAATGATGGTTAAGTTTCCTTGTCAAATTATTTATCACGAGTTTCAGTGGGTCAAAAGGTTGCCTTCAATTATCATTTTAGGAACTTATTAATGTGAATGTCAAATAATATACCTTAATTGGCCCCTGCTCATGAATTTGACTTTGACTCACACTAACATTTGCCTTGATACAGCTCTCTATGAAAGACATACAGTAAAATAATTTTACTTGTGAACGGAACACTAGAAGTTTCCATTTAATTTGTATACCTGAAGTACTACTTGCTGCAAGTCGTGAAAAAAATGTAGGTTTAAATTAATGTTTTAATTATTACACCAAATAAGCACCTGTAAGATAAAGTGCAACATTAAATTGTGTTCTCTCATCAGTTAGAACTGCTGAATTATTGTTTATATTTAACAATACTGTGAATTTAATTTCTAGTGAACAGCTTGCATCACTTCTCAGTAGTGGGGAAATGACAGAGAAATCATCGCAGAAATTCACACCAGTAGATGTGCAGTTGACCCACATATTAGCTAAAGTTTGCTTTTATTTACACTTCAGAGGTAAGATGTAGTCAAATTATCAGTTTTATTCTATTGTTTTCATTGTATAACTTTCAGATTTGGTACTAGAAAATATTTACTGGTTTCTCTGAACATACTCAACTTTTTAGTTGTCAAAAACCACTGTTCACTTTCAGCTATTGGTAGTAATTTACAAAACATGAACAAGATGAGGTCATTATCCTTCAGCATCCCATTGGTGCAAAAAAATACAAACTTCACAGCCTATCCCACTTAATACTGTGTTAGCATAATTGCAGCGTATAACTGCAATTTGGTAACTATAATCAAAAATATTTTATTCAGCTTTTTCTTTCAGGAAAAATGGAAATACTGTTAGCATTTAATCTAGCTTCCTTTTCCTACAAGTCCGTGTGCAACGCAGACGGTAAATCCGTAATTTTATATTTGTACTCATGTGTTTCAATCATTGCAAATTGAGTTGAAATGGAAGCCTTATTTGGTGAAATTCTTTTGAATTGTGTTTTTAATGGTAAGGAATTATTGAGAATTTTCAAAGAAGATATGAACATGTTAGATTTGTTATGAAATGACATTGGGAAGAATAGACCAAGTGAAATTTTGCCACATTATATTTGACATTGAATATATTTACATTGTGTGTTCCTTAACCTAGTAGAGAACTCGACACGGTAAGTGACATCTGCATATTTGGTTTGTTTTCACAGATGGTATTATGAGAGCATTAGCTTAGTTATGAAATAACATTATAATAAACCTAGGCATTTAGCAGCATTTTTTCGTGGATTCCATAGATTGAGCACTTGAGTCAATCATTAATTAATTTTTTTTAATGCATTTTTCGTCACAATTTTATCATTTATCACATTTCATACAGCAACAAACTCACATCATCAGATTCAATTCTTTGCTTCTAATAAAAATATTTTTTTTTAAATCTCTAAAAACAAAAAAATCTATTGCATTCTCCACCGACCAAGATTACACAAATTGTCAAAAAGAATCCGGCTGCAGGGGAAAATTTACTCAATTTTTATTGGGCATGGTAAAGGGTAACACATAGTACCTACTACTCGGGTATGAAATTCAAACTTGGATTTATATACTCAGGTATGGGTCTCCTACTCAAGCATGGGTGTACTACTCTAGGATCAGATCTATCTACTCAGGCATGGGTCTACTACTCTAGGGTCAGATCTACCTACTCTGGCATGGGTCTACTACACCCTGCTGGAAATCTAGAATGGATCATGGTCCTGCTACAAGAGAGATCCAGCAGGAGTTTGAGAATGAACGCTGAAGAAGTCTCACATGATCTTTTCCAATCAAGATTTTATAATAACTCTTTCCTAGAAGGATTCTCCCTGAATTTTGCAACAGTATTTGAAAGACCCAGGAAAATATGTCATTATGTGCATGTGTTTTTTTTATTCTCTATGTTTGTAGTCCCACTGACACACACAGAAACAAACAACACCACCATATCCAGCATCCTCTTATCTTTGTTGTCTCTGAATTATAAATCAATAATTCAATAAATAAAAACGTTATGCCAAAAAAGCAAACACTTGCAGAAAAATCAAGTCATAAAAATGGCCGGGTGCCAGAGGAAGTATGCATTATTTTTCTTAGAGCTGCTACATGTTAAGTATGTATTTTTAAAATATAGATATCTTTTCCTTGTCTTCAATACTTCATCTTCTAAATGGAAAACAGTGCTTGTAAATATAGTATTTATTATGTTTTATGTGTTTTTCAGTTGTGGAGCAAGTAGACAATAGTGCCTCCCTATACAGCAGGTCCATCCAGGGGCACCCTGTTTGCTTACTGGTTAAACTTGTAAGTTTAATACGTTTTCTGCCTTTTTAATTTCACAAAGGCAGTTGATCATGTGTGACACCAAGGTGTGTGGAAGTTACTAAGACAATATAACTTCAACACAAATATCATAGAAGTTCTTAAAACACTGTATAAAGATGCAAGCATTGCTGTTTTCATAAATAATGAATTTTTCAAGACAGATACATACCTGTCAACCTGTTGAGACTGAAAACCATAAAAAAGTTATGAAAAACCATAAATGGACATGAAAAACCATAAACAATTTCAAAGGTTGCTCCACACCGCTCACAAACAAAAAAATCCTTCAGGTTTGTTTGCCACCCTTTCTGACTGTGTCAATTAACAGTAAAAAAAGGTAAAGGTAGGTCCCATGGCATCTGCCGTCGGGGATGAAGATAACTCTTCATGTACTAAGCCACAGCAACTATTAGGTGGGGTGGCCAGTTCCCTTCCTTGCTGTTTTTTACCTTCCCTAACTCATGCGTCAGGTACTCATTTACAGCGGAGTCGACTGGAGGAGTGGTCGTGTCAAGTGAGAAATCACAACCCGGATTTTTTTTTTAATGTCCGGACGTGGTTTCGAACCTGGCACGCTGTAACCAGATGACAGCAAGCAAGCTCACTATCCACTAGGCTACCGCGCTCCTCAATTAACAGTAGCATGCTCAAATTCATAATCTGTTTTGCTAGGAGAGTGTGAACATCCTCCTCCTATCTACGGCCTTGTCGTCAGCATCAGCAGGACGTAATAAGCAATTTATTATTCTTAGAACCCTATTATTTTATTTTTAGTGGAATGTATATTTATTCACATTTGTTTGTGAAAGTTTAGTTGTTTGTGCAGGTTTACCCCTTACTTGTTGCTATGTGTAAATTTCATGATTTACCTTTACCCCCCCCCACCCCCATCCCTTTTACAAACAAGGGTTTGATTGACGCAACCAAGCATCACAACAAACTCCTTTATCGGATGTTTTTGTTACACACTGCTAATACATACACAAAACTGATTTAGGCCCTAATATAAAAAAATAGGTTGTATATCCCATTCAGGACGTAGCCATCAACCCATCCTTTTTTTTTAATGTAGTGATCTTCTAGGAATATGGACTTTTTTCTAGACTAGGAATATATTCTTTTCAAAGAATATACACTGGATATAAATATCAAAAACCGTGATAATCAGCAAAGACACAGAAGTACAAGAGCTAAATATAAACATACATGGAGAAACTACAACTAGTAAAACATTATCAATATCTTGGACACATAGCCACAAATGGTGGCAGATGTGAAACAGAAGTTGAAAGGAAAATAGGAATGGCTTACAGTACCTTCAATGATATGAGAAAAATAGTAACATCTAAATAAATTACAGAGGTAGGAAGAGATACAAGTGGGAGAGTAATATCACAAGATGGACAGGTTACAGTCTATCAGAGTGCACCACCAAAAGAGGCAGGGGATGTTACAGTCGACTTCGTTGTGGGGATGACACTTGATGATGATTATTATTTTCTAGGCAATTATAAATACGTTCAATAGTTTGCCTTTGTTTAACAGACAGTCATAGTGTCGGAAAATTATAGACTACAAAGACTAGGCTTATGTATCTTTAATACGAAAAAAAGATATATGAAAAAAAAATTAATACAGAGAATGGATGCTTAGATCCGTTTGAAACTATAACAACTTTTTGGAGTGCTCTATAAAGCATTCGACTATAGTTTCAATTATCCATGAATAGCGCACATCATGCATTTATGATCAGCGGAGATTGTACAACTATGACAGGCAGAGATCGTGAAAATATGACAGGCAGGGATCATGCATCTATGACCGGCGGAGATCGTGCATTTATGACCAACAGCGATCATGCATATATGTCTGGCAGAGATTTGCAACTATGACCGGCGGAGAATGTGCATCTATGAACGGCGGAGAATGTGCATCTATGATGGGCAGAGATCACGCATCTATTACCAGCAGCGATCATGCATATATGTTGGCAGAGATCGTGCAACTATGACCGGCAGAGAATGTGCATTTATGATGGGCAGAGATCGTGCAACTTTGAATAGCGGAGAATGTGCATCTATGAATAGCGCAGATCGTGCATTTATGAATAGCAGAGAACGTGCATCTATGAATATCGCAAATCGTGCATCTATGAATAGCGAATATCGTGCATCTATGAATAGCGGAGATTGTGCATCTATGAATAGCGGAGATTGTGCATCTATTATTGGCGGAGATTGTGCATCTATTATTGGTGGAGGTCGTACAACTATGACCCATGGAGATTGTGCATCTGTGATCGGAAGGGATCGTGCATCTATGACCCAAGGAGATCGTGCATCTATAGCAGCGACAGCTTCATTTTCAGTCAGCTGCATCATTTTCTCATTTTCCGTTTGTAATTCCTAAAAAGAAACATAATGTGACAATAAAATATTGGTTTAAGATAAGTCTAAAGATCAGATTTAGGCCTACATAAACAAATAACATATTCTATTTTTTAACTATAGGCCTACCTACACTATCTAGGTCTAGGAGGCAAACAAAAACTTACAATATAAATTAAACGATGTATATTATAGTAGGCCTAGAAACAAAATACCTGTGTTACTAGTATTTGTGTACTGTAGATACACTGAGTAAGTTTGGTATAAAGACAACATCCCCAGCACAGAGAATAATTAAAGTACTGGTAGTGTGTTAAAAGCATTGTTTCCAACAAGACTTCACCACGAGACCAGATCAAATAAATCCCGCAAACGACACTATTGTGAATAAAACCACACAAATCACTGTCGCCACTAAAATATATACAAAAATATCAGTGTCACCACTAAATTTAGTTTTAAAAAACCCAAAATGTACAGAACTGCAGAAATTCACGTAAAAACCCGTAAATTCTGGTGCACGCCCATACAGCCATGAAGTTTGAAAAAAACGTTAAAATTACAGCTATTTACAGGCAGTTGACAGGTATGCAGATATAGGAGTATGTTAGGGTTGCATACTTTTCCCAGTACTTTTTTTAACTTATATCTTGAATATATAATACATGTGGCATTACATGATCACCGGACAACAATTACTATTGGCGGTAGACCACTTTGTAGCTTGCATTATGTTAATGCATTGCGATCTCTTGGCTGGTTCTGAATCTGAACTCCAGGAACTCACTTCAAAGTTGGAAGATGTTAGTCTGAAATATGGCATAGAAATTAGCATTGATAAAACAAAATATTGGTGATTAGTGATACAAAACAAGATTCCATGAATATCCGTTTGAACAGTCACAAACTTAAAGAAGTTACCACCTTCAAATATCTTGGGTTTACAATAAGATATGATAACAACTCACGAAATGAGATTCAGCTAAACTTGAAATAACGATGGCTGACATGGCAAGGCTTAATATGATTTGGAAAAGTAAGATCAGTATTACAGTATCCATCTATTCAGATTGCTAATGTTCAGTATTATTTTATCCCGATATGACTGTTGGACACTCAATGCATACATAGAAAGAGGAATTTAAACATACAAGTGCTACAGACGTTTGTTAAGAATTAGCTATATAGAACACATGACAAATATATTTGCCGGTAGCAAATAAACAAACTTGCCAGTTATCAGGAACCACTTTTGACCTTGATGAAACGGCATAAACTTGTGTGGTTTGGACATGTAACAAGACACGATTCATTTTCTAAATTTATTTTGCAAGGAACAGTCAAGGGTGGAAGGAGGAAATGAGAACAGAAAATCATGGATTGATAACTAGCAATGGTCTGGGTTTCGAGTGCAAGTACTACAGACAAATTCTGTGAATTACCTATAGAGAGCATACGACAAATTTGTATGTAAGAAATAAAATAGAAATGTATGCAGGTGTACAGGAACCATTGCTTTCAATAGCAACAACAAAAACTAGCATGGTTTGGACATGTATGCAGACATGATTCCTTGTCAAAAATAATACTGCTAGGAACCGTCAAAGGGAGGAGAAGCTGAGGAGGGCAAATAAAAACATGGACAAACAACATCAAGGAATAGACAGTATAAGATTTTTTCTCGCTCATCTGCATCATTGAAGATATAAATCGCTGGATGACTCTGTGTGCTGAAGCATCCAGCGTGGTACACCTACGACGACCCTGACGGGTTATATGCTTAGATATAGATAGTTAGTTGTATTATAGTCTTATTGGAACATATTAAAGTATGTTGAATATAGTTGTATTATACTTCAGAGTAGTACTTCTCAAAGTGTTAGACTGTCAAATATTCAGAATCTGTCTTATCTATCGTTTGTCTTTTCTCTGCTTTTGCCCTAGGTGTCGCAGGATTGAATGATGATCATTTTTTTTTTGTTATGGTACTTTGGTCACTTAGTATGCAGTTAATATTGTAGTGTCTCTGGATTTTGGTATCTATACAAATAATTAACAATAAGGGTGATTGGGAGACACTCCTATTACTGAAAACCACTTTGTAAGTCTTTCACTTGCTCTAGTTGCACTTTCACTATCTTTGCATATGGCTCTTAAACAATAGTAATGGTCCTTTTATTCCATAAGTTTCAAGGATACTTGAGGGTAGTTCTTGATTTATTCGTTCGAAAGCTTTCTCGTGATCTATAAAAGCAATATTCAATCGTTGTCAAAATCTCCATGCTTACAGGAAAATGTTATTTATTTTATTTTCAAACCTATGTGCTCTTGTAATATTCACAGCTAGAGTGATGTTGTAAGTACAGCTGGAGTGATGTATTCATGGCTAGGGTGATATACTCGTTGCTGGAGTGATATTCTATTCATAGTTAAAGCTATGTTGTATTTGCTATGTTGTATTTATGACTGGGAGTGATGTTCGACTCACAACTGAACAATGTTGTACTCACAGCTGGAGTGATGTTGTCAAATGGGTAGAGGTCTTAGTTTTCAGTTTTATTTTTGTTTAAACATCCTATGTTCCCAACTTAATCACACTCCTGTATACTCAACATTAATTGTCATCTTCAAGTGTTAGAGCCTTGTAGCATAAAAATCTTACACTCTGTGTTTAACATTGTATGCTGATTATCTCTACTTTCCAACAGAATTTACTTTCATTCTTCTTTTCTACTTTCAGATTGAGGGCAGCTTGAGTGTTGAAGGCAAAAGCTCAGACCAAACTTTTCTGTCTAACATTCTGGATGAAGTGAAAACTATGCTGACACAGACTTCTTAACACTGACAGTCTCGCTGCTGCACGTCTGTGATATTAGAATTTAGAAGTGCATGCAAGCTTCCATTTATTGTTTGCGTTTCTAAATATTTTTCTCCTTGTTTCACTTCATGTTTAGCATATAATTAATTTTTGTTTCGTATGTTTGTTAGTGTGTTTGGAATTTTTCTGTACCTCTTCTTTAACTTTATCATTGTTTCAGTTTTTACATACATTCATTATTACTTCTAATATTTTAAGATGTGTCTGTGACATTTTTGCTAACAAAAAAAATTATCATATCATTTACTTCAGTTTGTATATTTGTGCTCTTATGCTTGATTTAGTTTGTGTGTACAAGTATTGCGAACTCATGTATTTCAGTGGTTTTTCTTAATCAGACACAAGTACAGTAGCTCGAGCTTTGAATATTTTCTAAGAATCTTTAAACATATTTAATAATCAGAAATACATCTGAAGAAACTAAACTAAAATTATTAAAGTATACATTTTATAGGTTATATTTTGGAACACAATGTTTAGTAAACAAGAAACTATTGAGCAAATCTATCTCAAGAGAGAATTTAATGCATTCGCTTATTGAATGGTGGTTTGAAATTAGATTTTGTATGTTTTGGTTATTCAATACCATTGTGCAGATATATTTCCTGCTTTAAGTCTCAAACTTGATTCTTGAGTATGAACCAGCATCATTGCACTAGGGACATTCCCTCAAATGCTCATCTTACAAATTCATTGGTCATCTAAGGGTGTACAAGTGCCTCAATCAGTTGTATATTCTTCGATCTTTCCAGAGAGGATACACTTTCTCCACTCTCTATTGGTCACTTCCCCTGTGAGATATGATATGGTACAATTGTGAAAGAAAATTTTGAGCAATGTTGCGAAAATTGGGACAAATTAAAGCCAAGAAAATAATAATTAAAGGTGATTATTTTATTAGCTAAACTATAAAGGTGAGATTAAAGGATATGCTCCACCTATTTTAGCTTTTAAGCACAGACGCCAGGTCATTTTTGTTATGTCAGTGTTAGACAATTAAAAAATACGGGATGTTCAGGTAATTTTATCACAACAACTAAGTGTTGAAAAAAATATATGTATAAAGTTAGCTGGTGAATTTGTCTTGATGGTCCTAGACATGCCCATTTCAACTTTGGATGTTACTCCCTGTGGCAATATTGGGGCTAAAGGTGGTAAGCATCATCTTCTGCAACTATTTTCAAACTAACGCAGATTTCCAGGACGTAGACCAGAGAAAGTAATGTGTTCACACTTGGAACTTGTAGTTAATATGTTAATCTCTTAGTCTTCTATAGTAGGTGAAGACGGATGTCTCTGACCATTGATGCAAATAAAAGGAGACACAACACATTTCCATTCTCTGTACACATTTCCATTCTCTATAATATGTGAATTGTCTCTTTCAGCCTTCTCTTCAACACATTGTAGTGTATACATTTCTAGCCAAATTTACTCAGTTCTGCATATATGGGGCAACTGTTTTTACACTTTTGCAATTTATTTTTGGCTGTTGTTTTGTCTGTGTCCACTCACACTCATCAGAAGTTTCTGTTCAACTTGTTCAACAGATTGTAGAGTTGTAACCTGTGGCACATCTGAAGTTTCTGTTTAACTTGTTCAACAGATTGTAGAGTAAATTGTAGAGTTGTAACCTGTGCCACATCTGAAGATCTTGACATGTTCTTCTAATTGAGCTATTATCTATTCAAGTGGCATGTGAAAGGAATCATTTTTATAATGTTCATTCTCAAACTCCTACTAGATCTCCAGAGCATTAGATATGATGTGCCATAGTTTTAATTGCACCAGTGACCCAACACATCTAACTTCAGCATGATATGTAATATACATTCAGTGTTTTACCAATTTCACTGAGCAATGAACATCTATACCATTTCCCTAGTAGCCCATTTTGAATGGTGTGAACTGTTTATCAGATTTGCTCACACAGCACACTACCTTTTTGGTCACCAATTACAGTTGTTTCCACTATCATCATTGCTAGACCTTTTTTGCAGCTGTATGATTTGCTATTGACTTGACTACAAGGAATTGATTGTCATTGCCATGATATTGATGCTGAGATATAGAGAACTTTAAAAGATTACCATTTATGGAATGAACTTTACACTCATAAGATTTGACATTTAATAGTGTATGGTTATTCTTATTTTTCTTCTGTGTTCATTCTCAAACTTCTTGAGATTAACAGTATGTAGCAGAATGCATTGTATCATTGTTTACAGCCTGGCTGTGACATATGTGGCTTTTTGCTTGACACATTCGACTTCCACATGGTTTTTTTGGGGGTCACATTGTCCTTTGAGTAGGGACAGAAAATCCATCCCCAAACCTCCTTAGTTACCTCCTGTGACAGTCATGGCAGGTCACAGTGTTGCCATTCTTTGCTGCCCTTTTGAGCCCATGCAACGCACAGGATATGTGAAGTTATTATTTCTGTTTTGTTTTTATGATCTAATCTAAGCAAGTTTTCTTTGATGTCAATTCAGTTCATATTTAATTTATTTTCTTGTTTATAGGTACTGTACAATTCTTGTATATTGTCCATTATTTTGAGTTCACTGTGCATCTTCGTATTTCCATTGTCTAAGTTTGTGAAATGAAACTTAGTTGAACAGTTAATCCCACCAAAGACGGATGTGTCAGGCCATTGGCGCAAAAAAAAACGGCGACACAACGCATTTCCATTCTCCGGACTACATCCTGCTGAAAATCTAATAGGACCATGGTCCTGCTACAAGAGAAATTAGCAGGAGTTTGAGAATGTACGCTGAAGAAGAAGAAGAACAGTTAATAAGTTTAAAAGTCATTAAAGAAGTTAATCTGTCAGACTCCCAGTCCATGCTACGAAATATCCATAATGGCTGGTGTCGATATGAGTGTATGGCATGTACAGCTCTATAAAACCTCCAGGGTGTCACATGGATCTACTGACCATGACACACCAGTGTTCAGCGTTATGAAAGAGCATACAGGCTTTCATCCAATGCACCAATAGAAGTATATATATCAAAACTGTCCGAGGATATCCGACAAGATGGAAAATGCCACATAAACTCAATCACACGTATATATTTATTGAGTTATCGCACCAATAAATGGGAAGTTGACAATTGATGTGAGGGATACTGAAACTAATTGAGGTCTGGATGCAGACACTAAGATTGATGAAACATCGAGGCTGAGATTTGAGAAATTTGGTATTAAACATGGAACTAGTAGATCTGGAAACCAGAGCTGCAGAATAATAAGCATGGTCAATCAGAGATCTATGGGAACCATTAGCACATATACACTTTGTCATCTGCTAGGGGAGACTGAGCACCAAATGGGTCTGCCCGGAATGCAGTGATGTCAGTTCATACCTAATAGTCTATCAATGAAGGATAATTTTATCTTACTCAAATTGTTAAAGATAACTGATTTAGTCAAATAAGGTTAGCTTTGACTTAGTTATAATGTTTAAATTTGAATTAGTCAAATACAAGGGATGATCAAAAAAGTAATGCCTCCTAAATGTTATCTATGTGAATACTGCATCGGTGTGCAATATGTTAATTTTGTAAGAATCCCTAAACACTCTTCTCCACTGTATAGCATAACCAACCTGTTTCATTAAATGATTGAAAAATAGTAACCATTTAAAAATGGCTGCCAAAGAAGTATGGTTAAAACAGAATATAATTTCTCAATGCTTAAGGCGAGATGCCAATTCGCATCCACAAACGTTTGAAGAATGTTTATGGAGATTCAATAGTGGATGTTTGTACTGTTCAACATTTGGTACATCGTTGTGACGAAGCTGAAATAGGTCAATCCTAATGGATGACGAGAGACAGATTGGTCATCTGTATACAGTCTAACAAGAAAAACAATAGCCATTAACCTTCTGCACAGAGATAAGTTTTTGTTGAATATTGTGACTGGCGATGAGACTTCATTTTTTTAAAAACCAGAATCCAAGAGGCAGTCAATGAAATGGTATCACATAACATCGTCAACAAGAAGTTCACCATCTGTAGGGAAAGCTATGGCCTCTGTGTTTTGGAATGAGATTGGTATAATTCTTCTCGACTTTTAGGAACACAGTGAATGCAGACCATTATATTGAAACTTTGAAGAAGCTTAGAGGTCGTCTTCGACGACTTTACCCATTAAAAATTAGAGGACTGCACCACTGTTGCACGGTACACAGACCGCTAAACACACCACTGATGCGATTGGAGAATTTGGCTGGACAGTATTACAACATCACCCTTACAGTCCTGATCTTGCATGTTCAGATTTCCATCTGTTTGGACCACTAAAAGATCTATGCGGACATCACTTTAAGGATACCAACAACCTTAAACATGCCGTACGTAATTGGTTTAGAAAAAAAGACATATTTTTACCGTGCAGGGATACATACCCTTGTGTAAACAAAGTAACACTCAAACACAAGCTGTGTTAAAGGCATGGTTGTATTGAGGGGGTTTATGGCTGCATTTTTAGTTCCCGAATGGAAAGAATCTCAGTGTCCCAGGAGGAAAACATACCTACGTCTGGGCCAAATAGTTCATCATTCTTCTGTCAGAACTGTTGACCCATCATCATTGATGGCATACCTAGCATTCCTCACCACCTAGGAGTCTGCAACAAATGTACAATGTTCACTAGTCTGCATCTCCCCATCAACCATGAGGACCATTTGACAGAAGACAAAAGTAAGAAATTGAGACATGACATGCAGCAACAATAACTTTTTACAGATGACATGTTGTCAACCCATCCCCCCATTTGCCATTAGTCGCCTCCTATAACATACCTGGAAAGAAGACGTTGGCCCTATTGTTTGTACCCTGAACTAGAAATCTAGCTTCCAGTTGCCACTCAGGTAAATTATATTAATGAAAAATTCCACACTCTTTAACAGAGACGTATCTGCAATGTGACCTCTGTAACATACATATAAAGAGAACTATATTTGATAAATGGTAAACTGAGGAGAATTATTGAGTAAAATTAGAAAGTTGACTTAAGGTAACTTTGAATAGACTCTTGTTTATTAAGTTAATTAAGTATTCAGTGCAGACCAAAATATATTTCCTATTATGTCTTTAGTAATAACCCAAATAAATTGTTGAAATTTCCACATTCACTTGATTTTTGCGTGAAAGCTAATAGATGTAATTGACATATTTATGAGGGATTGTTACATATTTATTTGTTTACATTTATGTTCTGAATTCTTTACATGTACACACAAAGACTATTCCTTCTTATTATTTACTTTGTAGTTACACTCTGTAACAAACTGACATGTCATTTAGAGGAGCACTTCTAGCATTAAGCAGGAAGTATTGTTACAAGTCATATGAAAGTGTTCATTAATTAGAATTACATAAATTCGTTGATCCTATTCTTAAGATGCAATATTTGTTTATGAAGTTATCTTCAGATCCTGGCATTGGCGATGTGTATAATTCAGTGAGGTGATTGAAAAATGTCAATGAGAATTAACATTTGAATACCATATAATCTACCTACAGATGAATGACATACTTAGTTGATCATCTTCCTTTAGTTGACTCTAGGGATTGGCCAGTAGGCCTACTCTACTATCCTGAAGTCATGATTGGTTCACTTCTTTTCTGAACTTATTGTTGGTACTCTTCTATCCTGAAGTCAGTGTTGGTTCTTTCATTTTATAAAGTCAAAATTAGTTTCTTCTGCCCTGAAGTTATAGTTGGTCATATCATGAAATAATAATTAGTTCTATTCTGCCTTTAAGTATAGTTGATCTTTTCATACCGTAAAGTCATGGTTTATTCTCTTCTGCCCTGAAGTTATAGTTGGTCATATCATATAATTAATTCATAATTGGCTCTCTTCTGCCCTGAAGTTTCTTGATTCTTGATTAGAAACTAGCATTACAGCACACAGGACATTCCCATAAGTGCTCCGTTCCAGCAGCCATCCCAGTGTATATGGACTCAGAGTCCCAGTCAGGTGTTGATTATGCAATCTTCTGGACTTTCCAAAAAGACTTCTCCTGCCCTCACCTCTAGACACTACCATTTCTGACATTCTTTGTATGTGTACGTTCTCAGCCTCTTTATCCTCATCTTCATTTTACAATGAATGTATGACTGCCTTAATCATGTTTGCTTTATCTCTTCTCAGAATTGTGCCATCTAATTGCCTACCAATAAGTCGGCTCTCTCATTTCCTCAGACCCCGGCATGACCAGGGCCAACTTCATGCTGTTTCTATAAACAACAAAACCCCAACTGCTTTTATTTGTATTTTTGTTGACTAAGCCATCTGTGTATAAAAATATGTCTTGCAGTTTCAAGTGCAACTGGGCAAGCTCATGTACTGTAACTTGGGCTACATTTCCGGCACACTTTATCTAGTTGTATTATTACATTGGTCAATGATTTTTTTCTCAGTGTCTACCTCCACCCATTCACTGCCCTTTCCTATTTCTTCTAATTCACATACTCTTTGCAATGTGTCTTCAGTCTCTGCCATCCACGATCTGCCCTGCTTGTTTCATTCTGAAGTTATAGTTGTGTAGATTATTGTAAGTCATAATTAGTTCTTCTGCCCTAAATTTATAGTTGGTCATATCAGCATCATCATGTGACATATTCTTTCCAGAACCTGGTCTTCCTTATGGATTCTCTGAACACTCTGCAAATACTGGAAATTTGTTACATCCTCTGTTGGTTATATCATAAGTCATAACTAGTTCCCTTCAGCTTTAAAGTTATAGTTGATCATATCATAAGTCATAATTAATTCTCTTCTGCCCTGAAGTTATAGTTGGTCCTTTCATAATATGACTTCATAAAATTGATCGACCAAGACTATGAGAGTATGAGAAAAAGCTTTAACAAGAAATGGAATTAATCAAGGACACTGACAGTTAACCTATCTATCTATGTTCCCTAGCACTGAACACAGTGCGTAGGGCAGAAAACAGAGCTCTCCTATTTAATCGATGTGATGCTACTGTGTGTAATTTGTGTATGTTATTGAGACCCATAGTCATTCATACCCTCTTTGATGGTTGTTCTGCAAAGAGTCTCTCTTGGTCTTCCTCTTTTTCTGTTGCCATCTGGTACCCATTGCTTGTATGCAAACAATGTTGTTTGTAGTGGCCGTCTGTTTTCATTCATTCTAAGTACATGTCCGATACGAGTCCAGAATCAGTTTTTTACAATAACAGCTTCTTAGGCTGTTGATAAACCCTGGACAGTTAATAGTCAAACAATAACATTGTCATTAAAATATAAACTCAGCACATTTGTTGAGGAGACGTTTTGTCAAGCAGCAATCCCAAATAACTGTTTAGTTTTGAAGATATTATTGAGGGAAAGACTTGGTAGCATGTGTGTGTTTGGGGTGGTAGAGTAGTGGTGTTGTAAATGTTTGATCTTTACCTTGAACCAATATTTAACATTTCATGAATAATTATTATTATATTGATTTCTTGTTTTTGCAGAGCTATTCATTGTGCAACACAACATTTGTTTTGTTATGATTTCTGTTATTTTCTTTGAACTTATATGAATTGTCTAAATTGTGTTTACATATTAAAATTCAGATAAATGCATTATATAGACAAATTTGTTTGTGTGCAATATGCTAACTATATCGAGAAATGTTCAAATGTAATGGGAGAAAAAAAAACAGAAAAAAATGTATGTTATTAATTTCTATTTGAAGTCTTGTTTAAGTGTTATTGCCATCAAATGATGTGGATTTGTATTGCGTGGTCTATACATATATTATATCTGCTGCATTATATGCTGTGAGGTTGCCTAAGTGAGTGTCAATAATCTATTTGTATGTGTGTAAACTGTCAACAGTTACTGAAAGATCACAAGAAGTCTGTATTAATGTCAATCTTCAAAATAACATTTACTTTCAGTCAAATTGGTATTATGATTGCTGCCAATTTTGTGTGTTTTTTAATATTGAGTTGAAGCAGATGATGATTATCACAAGCTGGATTATATAAAAATGATCAAGGATTTCTTGATAATATATTCTGTATTTCGTGCTTTTTGTTGAAAATGTATGCATTTCTTCAGAATTTGGATTATTCCTTGACTCTAACAAACAATGTGTGATAATCCATTTATGAAATTTGAAACATCAGATACTGTAACTTTGCATTAAAGTTTATGCACCTCAGTCACACGAGAAATTTATCATTATTTGACCATTGTGTTTTTCAATAAGAGTTTAATGTGTGTTGTTTTGTAGAATATATTAATTTACATACACCTATATGGTTCATTGCCTTCTGGAATGCTCATGACAACATATAGAAATTCCTCCTGTATTTTGATCATTGATTCAAATTTCAATTGGTTGTGAGGTTACATAACTCTTGAGTTGTGTAAGACATGTCGTTTTTATGATGATGGCCTGAACTTTGTAAAACTTAATTTTAATTGGATAAAAATAAAGAGAAAGGAAGAGTTGGTGTAGAGATTAAGACTCTTGTATGTCATTCCTGATAGTGCAGTTTAAAATTTGTACTGGGAAAAAATAAAATTAATCTTGTACACTGTGTTAGGTAACTGTTTGGACACATGCCCTATACCACTAAATTGTCTCCCTAGACCACTCTCTTCTGTTTTCTCACACTCCTGCCAGTTAACAGGATATAGTATAGAAGTAGAAGGAGCTGTGTCATAGCTTGCAGCTTTACTGGAATATCTGTGCCTTTCGGCTCTGCATCTGACCACAGCATGACATTTTAATCCACTTTAGATTAATATACAGGATGGGGTAGCCAATGTTATACTTATTCTTTTTGGACATCTCTTTTGACATGCATGGCAGGTTATGGTCTTAATCTTTGCTCCCTCATCCGTCCCCGGAAACACAAAGATAACACTTGCCTGTAACCACATTATGCTATGTGAAACTTGTGTTAATACAAGAAAATATTGTTACTATATTAATATGAATATATCGGTGAATTAATTCACTAATATAACAATTCTTGTGTTTTGTCAAGTTGGTCCATTCTTTAACTTTCACAATTGTATTTTGCATATGTTTTTTTGGGAGTCAACTACATAAATATTTTCTATTTTCTTATGAGACTATTATGTTGGTTTAAATTATATATGAGACTATTATGTTGGTTTAAAGTGTTTTCTCATGTTAGGTCAAGTCACAGCTTTAGCTATTGTCATCATCTCAGGGATCCCTAACATGGTACCTGTCAGGTCATCATATGTCTATGTCCTAACTGACAATCTGCTAGCCAGTTCCTAAACTAGTCTGGTGGCTCTATATTTATTTACCTTTAAAACATAAATGAATTTTTAGAAATTATAATCACTCTGCTCAACTCATTTTTTTAAAATTTCTTGGCCACAAAAGCTTGGGGACCCCAGAAAAATATATCTCAGCATTTCATTTTTGTTGGTCACAAGTTTCTTGCATCAAATTAGAGACAGCATGTAATCATATGCTGGCTGATTTGAAAACATCTTTTCATGTTTGGTTTGTTTTTGTCAAAACTTGCATCTATAAAGTTTATCTTCATTGTTTGCTTTGATCTATAAATATTTTGCAACATTCATTCTATTTAAATGTGTAGAGCTACTGTGATCCACAAAACCCCAAAAAGTGGGTTAAGATTGATGTCCTGCTCCCTTTGTCCTCTAGACCCAACACATGTGGGTTGTAGAAGTGTCAAGATACTGTGATGCTCTATACCCAAAAAATGTGTTTTGTTGTGGTGTAGAGCTACTGTGGTCCTCTAGACTCAACAAATGTGTTTTGTTGTGGTGTAGAGCTACTGTGGTCCTCTAGACTCAACAAATGTGTTTTGTTGTGGTGTAGAGCTACTGTGGTCCTCTAGACTCAACAAATATGTATTTTTGTGGTGTAGAGCTACTGTGGTCCTCTAGACTCAACAAATGTGTTTTGTTGTGGTGTAGAGCTACTGTGGTCCTCTAGACTCAACAAATATGTATTTTTGTGGTGTAGAGCTACTCTGGTTCTCTAGACCCAACAAATGTGGGTTGTATGTGGTGTAGAGCTACTGTGGTTCTCTAGACCTAACAAATGTGGGTTGTAAGTGGTGAGGAGATACTGTAATCTTCTAGACTCAACAAATGTGTTTTATAGTGGTGGAGAGCTACTTTGGTCCTCTAGACCAAACACATGTGGTCTGTATGTGGTGTAAAGCTACTGTGGTCCTTTAAACCCAACAAGTGTGTTGATAACATAAGAATTTAAAATGTCAAATATTTTGAAATAAATGCAATGCACACCCATCTTTGCTTTAATTGTATATAAAAGTGGATCCCCCTTTTCGCACATGTCTTGGTTTTGTCATCTAATACTCACATACCATAAACTCACTATTAAAATGATCAGTTTACTCTCATTGAGCTAATACAGGTGCAGAGCCACAAAATACTACACAAGTTTTTAATCAGTTATTTACTTTTCTTTCAACTTAACAACTTAAACAACTGTCTCAAATTATTGTAGGGAAGGATATATAGTTCCAGACTGATTTTATGTTTTTGTCTATGATCTGTTTTCTGTCTAAGAAATGTTTTTACCAGTTTAAAAATTGTTCTTTCCTGTTTGTAAAGAATAGACCTGTTTTTGTACCAGTATGTGTTGTAATAGGTCAGTGGTAGGAGATCTAACTCCTGGACAGCAGAGGAGACATAAGACTCAACCTTCTGCTTCTTCTAATAGATTTGTTCTCAAATACTTGCTGGTTGGGAGGATGTTGTACAGAGAAATGAATGCCTTTGTCCTTCACAGATGTGCTGTGATTTCTACACCTTTATACCCTACTTACAGATCTGACAGAAGAAAGTTGGCAGAGATGTGTGTTTTGTGCTTCTAACAGGATGTGTAAACTAACTGGATCACTGGAATGTCTACCTTTGGGGACATTCATACATAAACCTCCTTACACATCTATGCCTTTGAGACCTTGATACAAAGCCGAGGTGTCGCCTCAGTTACACATCTGAGAAGAACCTATGATTTTGTTAGAAAGGCTTTGGAATGTCAAGAGAAATCTGCTCACAAGTAAAGGGATTATTTCATCATCATCTTATCCGGCTTCAGTATGGCTTTTGTGGATCACCTGTGACCAATGAAATGGGATAGCCAACTCATTTCACAGGCTTTCTTAGTTGCCTCTTACAACATGCATAACAAGTCACTGGGGTTGCTATCCTTTACTAAACTTTCAGACCCTGGCAGTGCTCTGTGAGGACAAAGTTAAAATGTGCCATAGCATGTGTGCTATATGGAATCCTACTAAATTTATCTGTCTTGCTGTATACACATGCATACATTCCCCATCTCTCTCTCTCTCTGTCTGTGAAGAGAAAAAATAACAGTACATGTAGTTGAATAGTATTTCATGCCATAAGTGTCTGAGGCATATGTCTACCTGACAATACTGGGTTTCAGCTTCCTTTGATGTGAAAGAAGAGCCAGTGATTTACCTGGCGTGTTTACCTACCCCAACTGCTGTGCTGGTTCAATATTCATTTATACAACTGTATATAGACTACCGACATATAACATGCCACAAATGACCATGACACATAGACATAACGGTTATAAAGCCAGAGGCAGACCATGTAAAAGATGAATCACAGAAATCAAAGAAGCCACAGAAACAAGCTTACATACAGCACACAAGAAGGCCATCTCCAGAGAACTCTTCCACCCCTGACGCCGCAAGGCAAACAAGGGACACAGCGTATAGATAGATAGACAACTGTATCAACTAGGGTGACCATCCTGGAGCTTGAATCCAGATCATATAAATGATAAGCCAGTGTACTAGCTACTTAACTAATCTTTCCTATGAGTAGAAGTCTTCGCCTGACAGTTTTGCACACATCTCAGAGTGTTGGGGTCCCCTATGTAAGAAAGCTAGCTCTTGAGTATTGAGGTCTCTTAGGTAAGAAAGAAAACTCTTGAGTGTTGGGGTCACCTGGATATAAATGAAAGCTCTTGAGTGTTAGGGTCTTCTGGGTATGAATGAAAGCCCTTGATGGTTGGGGGTCTCGTGGATATGAATGAAAGCCCTTGAGTGTTGGGGGTCTCCTGGGTATGAATGAAAGCCCTGGATGTTGGGGGTCTCCTGGGTATGAATGAAAGCCCTTGAATGTTGGGGGTCTCCTGGGTATGAATGAAAGCCCTTGAATGTTGGGGGTCTCCAGGTTATGAATGAAAGCCCTGGATGTTGGGGGTCTACTGGGTATGAATGAAAGCCCTTGAATGTTGGGGGTCTCCTGGGTATGAATGAAAGCCCTTGAATGTTGGGGGTCTCCTGGGTAAGAAAGAAAGCTCTTGAGTGTTGGGGGTCTCCAGGGTACAAACGAAAGCTCTTGTGTGTTAGGGTCTCCTAGGAATGAACGATATCTCTAGGGTGTTGACATCTCCTGGGTATGAAAGAAAACTTCAGAGAAAACAAACCTGACATGTAAGGAAAAGAGAATGAAAACTCATGCTTTTTTTAAGAGTTATATTGTATTGGTGTAACATGAACAGTTGAAGCTGTGGGATTGATGCAAGTCAAGTAAAGTATATTAAATATTATATTTAGGAATTCCCCTGATGTTAAGTCATTTGTTTTGTATTAACAATGTCGAAAGTTCAATTCTGGACCACTATATCCTGTTTACAGGTGAATTTTTTCAGAGATCCCTGGGGATTATTGATGCAGAGTTTCAACCTACAGGTAATACTTTCAGCTAGCTGCATGCTACTCTGTTGATAGGGATAGAGTAAATATGGAGAACCAAAGTATATTGAAGTCAATCCTCTACTCTGTTTGAACTCATTTTTGAGCCTTATTTAATTATTTTATTTGCTACCATGTAAACTTTTAATTCCAGTTGTTCAATCAGGCTCTAATAAATATTTGTTTAGATTGATAATTGGTTGATTGATAATTCTAAAAGATTTTGAGTTTGTTGCTCTTATTCTGTACACAAGATAGTGGAGTTTTACTTTTGGCTCCAGATTGCTGTTTCTCCTGCATTTTTTATGTGTAGATTTTCCAGAGCTTTTCGAAGTCTGTTTGACTTGATCTGGTTGTAGAGTCCAGTGCCATGAGCTGGGAAGTTGTCCACACAGGAATTGACTTGAGTGCTCGGGTCTCCTGGGTAGTAACAAAAAATTCTTGAATGTTGAGGTCTTAAAGGGCTAATTTCCATAAAAGTTCAGTCATGGGGATTCAACAGGCTTCATCACAGTAAAGATTATGTAAATATTTGCATCATTAGCATGACTAGTCTGTTACCAGAGTGCTCCATGGGGAGGAGAAGCAGGAATCTTGATTCCTGATCCCCAACTTGTTAAAGTCAACACTGCTCATCTCTACACTCCTCAATAAATATTTGTGTGCTAGTTTCTTCTTCTTCAGCGTTCATTCTCAAACTCTTGCTGAATTCTCTTGTAGCAGGACCATGGTCATATCAAGACCATGGTCCTACTAGATTTCCAGCAAGATGTAGTCCAGAGAATGGAAATGTGTTGTGTTACCGTTTTATTTGCACCAATGGCCCAACACATCCATCTTCAGCGGGTGTGCTAGTTTGACCTATAGCATCTAAACTTGTGTAATCTGACATTGGTGGCATCTTCTTGAAGACAAATATTGTTGCTGATAGAGTACATTTAAAAATCTCTAACATAATATAAAACTATTGTGAACTATTTTAACCTCTGTGTTTTGTACAGAAAATGCAGTACTCATTTCATTGACAATAATCCATATTTATTTTTAGTATTCACATTTAGTTACTAATGTTCTTCTTCTTCATCTGCGTTCATTCTCAAACTCCTGCAAATTAGCAGGATGTAGTCTGGAGAACAATGCATTGTTTCATGGTTTGCAGCATTACTGCAATATGTGCACATTTTTGCCTGACACATCTGACTTCAGCATGACTGTTAGTCACTTTCACCCTATATGGGATGTAACAGCCATTTCACTCCATAACCTCCTTAGCCACCTCTTGTGACATGCATGGAAAGTAAACAGTGTTGCTATTCTGTGCTCCCCTCTCTGTCACTGGCAACACATGTGCACCTAATGTTCTGGTTGGTTGGTTGGTTGCTGATCCAGCGGTCCATGGGCTCATGCCCTTTGACCTAATGCAATTAAATGGCATTATATTGCTGGGAAATCTGTGGATTTTCAGCCCACCCCTGTACAGAGCCAGAGAATAACTATCACACCTCCAGGAAGGTAGGTTTCAACCTATGCACTGCTCCCAGCCACTGTTGCCAAGATAGGGTTCACTGTGCTCATTCCCCGCCACCAATTGACTACTGGTTATGCCGAACTTCTCTATTGCTCCAGGCATGTAACCAAATGTTCAAGTCAAAAGGATTGTCACGTCCTGAGTCACTGTGCCTCTATGATGGGTCTCAGCCATAGGAAAAAACAGTGCTATCAGTTTCCTTCTCCCCAGTGCTGCACAGTACATCTCTGGCTCCCTCCGAACCACAGAGGGTGCATACATATATATTCAGGTAAACATGAAACACATTTCAATAACAAAATAAAATCATAATTGTATAGATGACGTGCCATGAAGCTTCTATAAGAAGATAACCTCAATATAACGACATGTCATCCATTAAGGTTTTCTGTTGCATGGTTTGTCTAGTGGGCCATTGGTGAGACCCAGACGCAACCACATGCGTGCCTAATGTTCTGAGATGTCACAAAATTACTGCATATCAAGCAACCAAGCGTGCTATAGCCTAAAAACATTCATCATTCAATCCTACAAAGCTTTACCTTAAAACTAGAGAAAAAACAATATGTAGGTAGGTAGTGGTATGTAGTTGGTCTGATTTATCTTTTGTGAAGTACTCTTCTTCTTCTTCTTTCGTTCGCTAATAATGTCTATATCTGCAGTGTTGTTTCTTGTATAAATTGGACAGTGTTTTCCATTTCTTGTTTTGTACCATAAAGTTTAACATTCATTGGTGTATCAGAAGGCCAGTATGTGCATCTTAATGTGTCATAGTTTGCACATTCTTGAAGGATATGTTCTGAAGTCTGGTTGACTTGTCCACAATTATACTTTGCTGTTGTGCCAATTTTAAATTTTGTATACATATGGCTGTTTAGTCTATTGTGTCCAGTTCTCAGTCGAAATATGATGACCTGTTCTTGTCTGCTAAGTAGGTAGTAGTCATCCCGTGGAGGTAAGTTAGGCTTTCGTTGTGCCTTTATCATGGATTTCTTTTGGTGATAGCTGATTGGTACATCCGGTTGCTGCATGTTAGCACCTTCCTTGGTGAGTTGATCAGCTCTCTCATTTCCTGCTATTCTACAGTGTGATGGAATCCATTGCAGTATAACTCTACACCTATTTTGTACTATGGACAGTACCTCTTTTAACTCTGGAAGTTTATTGGATTGTAATGCCTCTAGTACTGACCTTGCATCTGTAAGTATTACAATAGGCTGTGAGGTCCTGTCCAATGTTAACAGTTTCTCTGCAGCTGTATAAATAGCTTTGACTTCAGAGTCATAGTTGAAGTACTCTAATATGGATAGAACTTTGTCAAAATACAGAATATAAGAATTATTTTGGACTGAAATATTAAATTATTCTACTGGAAATTGACAGATATCAGTATCGGATACCATAACATGCATGAGAATCAAAGATCCAGAGTCATATTAGAAAACCCTGCAGAAGACGAATGTGTCAGGCCATTGGTGCAAAGAAAACAGTGACACAACGCATTTCCATTCTCTGGACTACATCCTCCTGGAAATCTAGTAGGACCATGGCCCTGCTACAAGAAAATTCAGCAGGAGTTTGAGAATGCAGTTTAAACGCTGAAGAAGAAGAAGAAGAATATTAGAAAACCACATTAGACAGTTCTTAAGAGACTAAAGATTGAAGTAGGGACAATCCAGATGGAAAACGATTGATAGGAACATCAAACTCTCTATCTTAAAAACCCTACAATTTACAGTGCAGAGGGAAAGACTAAAGTGAAAAAGTGAAGTGTACTAAGACTAGCATAATAGTGGCATATTATATTCAGGATGTAGCAATCAACCCAGATTATTTTATTGTATTTATTTTCTTATCATCATTATCAGGTGCCATGCCGGCTGGCGTAAGCAATCATGTCTCTCCACAGCTCTCTATTTCCAGTATTATGTATCAGGATCGCCGTAGTTTCCCTGCCATACCAGGTTGTTAAACTGTCTAATATTTCTCACATTGTCACCTTCTGTCTCTGTTGCCTTCATTCTTGCCTGTTGTGACTTCTCCAAACCTCATCCTATCTATGTATTCATTAAACCCTTTATTGCTTTTCAGCGTCAGGGGTAGAAGATTTTTCTCTGGGGATGGCTGTCCTGTGTGCTGAGTGTATTGTGGAATTTTTCACCTCTTTTATTTCGGTGGTCCATCGTTTTCGTGGTCGGCCTCTAGGTCTGCCATCACTGTATCTGTGTAGCATAGCTTGCTGTGGTATGCTGTCTGGTGGTAGTCTGCTGATGTGTGCAAATCATTTGATCTGTTGGCTCTTAATATAATTCCAAGGTTGAGGCAGCACTGGTTCTTTGTCTAATGTCTTAATTTCTCACTCTTTCTCTTAGCGATATTCATAGGATTCTGCGTAAGCTTGCCATTTCAGCTGTCACAAGTTTATGTTTGCTTCATCTTATGACATAGCCAAAAATTTAAGATTGCCTTTTTCTTATAATATTGATTAAGCTGTCTCGCATTTGACTCTTTCAACACCTCCACATTAGTTTTTCTTGCAGTTAATGGTATTCTCAGCATTCATCTGTAGAACTACATCTCTACTGCCTCAAATTTCCCACTTTCCTGTTTGTTTATTGTCCAAGACTCGCATCCATATGTTAGTATAGGAGTTATATAGCACTGTAGAATTCTCTAATGCCAAGGATTCGATTTTCTAGGAAATATCAATCAATCAATAAAACCCATAACCCTTCAGGGTCGTAGGGGTACCACATTGGAAGCTTCAGCACACAGAGTCCTCCAGAGAATTCTATCCTCGGCGATGCGGATGAGTGTGGAAATATCTAGCCCTGTCCATTCCTTGATGTTGTCTGTCCATGTCTTTATTTGTCCTCCTCTGCTTCTTCCACCCTCGACAGTTCCCTGCAGTATTATTTTTGACAAGGAATCGTGCCTGCATACATGTCCGAACCATGCTAGTTTTCGTCGTTTCACTATTGAAAGCAATGGCTCCTGAACACCTGCACACATCTCTACTTTATTTCTTACGTACACATTGGTCTTATGTTCCCTATAGGAAATTCGTAGAATTCTTCTGTAGCATTTATACTCGAAAGCCTGTAATCTTCTCTCCATGTCCACAGTGAGGAAATATAAATACATACAGTTGTTTGCTTTCTGAATGGTCCAAATGCACAATTGCTTGCAGCAGAATTTGAACCTGGTATCTTGGCCATCACAGATGTGCTCTGTACCTCTCCGCTACAGAGCCAGATAAAATTAGTATATATGTGCAATAAACAAAACATGGGAGTGTGAGTTACGAACATAAATGATGTCACTGTTCTCTGGGGATAGTCATGAATGGTTATTTCACTTTCAGCTAGTCCTGTGGACTTTTTTAAAAGATGGCTGTAATTGCTTGTTGCTGCCACCCTATGTAAAAGCTACAGTATTTTGTAGGTTCTTTTAGCTTTCATTATTGGTAATCAGTTTTAATATGATCTACACTTTTTATTTTATTGCTAAATAGTTCAAGAATTTCAGCCAAATTCAGTTATATACTACAGGCACTTTTAACCATAGATGAAAGTTCTTCTTCTCAAACTCCTGCAGATTAGCAGGATGTAGTCCAAAGAACAAAATGTGTTGTCATGATTTACAGCTTAGATGCAATATCTGTGTCTTTCAGCCTGAAAAATCTGACTTCAGCATGGTCTATGGGTCACTTTGACTCTTTATAGGATCAACTCCATAATCTGTCACAAATCGCCTCTTACGACATGCCTGGTAGGTTAGTGTGTCATTATTCTTTTCTCCCTTTTTGGACATAGACAACACACAGGCAATACAAGTTCAATTTGGTTATACTAGGACAATAACAAATTGTGTGGTATATGGTCACTAACTAAGCATTCAAACATATTGCTACTGTGATCATACAGTAAATGTTACTGCAATGTTCGGAACTCATCTATAGAAGTACACATAACTTTGGCATTAAGTAAGCTTTAACACTTCATAATTGTTCTGCTTAAGATTAAGATTTTGTGTGGTCAAATTTATAATGGTTGGTTGGTTGGTTGCTGATCCAGCGGTCCATGGGCTCATGCCCTTTAACCTAATGCCATTAGATGGCATTATATTGCTGGGAAGTCTGTGGATTTTCTGCCCACCCCGGGACAGAGCCAGAGAATAACTATCACACCTCCAGGAAGGTAGGTTTAAACCTATGCACTGTTCCTAGCCACTGTAGCCAAGATAGGGTTCACTGTGCTCATTCCCCGCCACCAGTTGACTACTGGTTATGCCGAACTTCTCTATTGCTCCAGGCATGCAACCAAATGTTCAAGTCAAAAGGATTGTCACGTCCTGAGTCACTGTGCCTCTATGATGGGCCTCAGCCATAGGAAAAACAGTGATGTCAGTTTCCTCCTCCTCAGTGCTGCACAGTACATCTCTGGCTCCCTCCCAACCACAGAGGGTGCATACATATATATTCTGGCAAACATGTAAAACATTTCAACAACAAAACAAAATCATAATTGTATAGATGACGTGCCATGAAGCTTCTATGAGAAGATAACCTCAATATAACGGCATGTCATCCACTAAGGTTTTCTGTTGCATGGATGGTATGTCTAGTGGGCCATTGGTGAGACCCACAGACGCTACTACATGCGTATCAAATTTATAATGAAAAAATTGTATTGATTAGTGAATCTACCTTACAAGACCCTGGACAAATGCTCATTCTTCCCGGAGATGTTTAAATGGCAGGCATGCTGGTGGTCCCTGTAGTTCACTATTTCAACACACCTGTTATTCTTACTGTAATGTGCCCAGTACTACTCATGTAACATTTTATTTCAAATTCCAGTATAAATGTGCAATTTAAATTCAATATCATCATTTATCTTTTAGCTTACTGCTCCTCTGACACTTCGGCTGCATCAAAAGCGCCATTCCTCTCTGTCTTGGCTATTTTCTGCACTGTGCTCCAACTATGGTTCATTTCTTTACATTCTTATTTAACAGAAATACATCATATGGAAAGACAGCAAAAATATTCTGCTAGAATGTATTACACTAAACCAGTCACGAAGACAGTACCGGCCCACTGAAACACGTATCCACATAAAACTGTGCTGTAGGCTGTATTAACTTTAAAATATATCAACATTAATCCAGAGAACCATGTAGACAATTAAACAACAGCAAATACGAAGAATAGGATCCAACAAAATTCTCTAAGCAACTGCAGTATGTCCCATTTATTTTTCTTAACCTGAAATATTTATTTAAGTCTTTTCTCTCATTAACATAAACACTTTACTGACAGAGAGGTTAGTGGGATAGTCTCACAGCCCAAACTGGCATGAACTTTGTTGTGGTTTGAGCACAGAGACAGTAGTAAAGTAGAATCCCTCTATAGCACATCCTTCTTCTTCTTCAGCGTTCACTCTCAAACTTTGCTGGTTCTATCTTGTAGCAGGACCATGGTCCTACTAGATTTCCAGCAGGATGTAGTCCAGAGAATGGAAATGCGTTGTGTCTCCATTTTATTTGTGCAAATGGCCCGACACATCCATCTTCGGCGGGGAGCACATCCTTATTTTATAACAAATTTCCCTATTTAACACTTCAAAATCCCCCAAATACTTTTATTTTTTACAATTTGTAGTGTTTCTTTTGCATTCGCTCCATAATAGTCAACACAGATATTCGTACGATTTCCGCCAGGAGCATAGTTACGTTGTTCCACCGTTGTACACCTTGTAGGTCCAGCACAGCCGATTTCGGTATGAGTAGTGTGTATATAGAAAATTTCTGCACCAAGTTGTTATAATGGGATTTGACTGTACCATTTAATGTTAGCAGCTCTACTGAAATATAGTGTGTGTCTAAAACTGGTACAATAATTGAATATATCTTATACAGGTTTCATTCATTGGTGACTTTGTCTGTATGAGATTATACATGTTTCACCTTTGGAGTATTAGTTATGCAGGTAAACAGTGACTGCTGTAGTTGTAAAGACCATTCTATGACATAACATTTTATTTCTACAACATTTTGTGATAAGCAAATCGGGCTTCAATTGCACACTTCTTTCTGTTTTCCGAATTGACGGCCAGTTGATCTCTCCTCTCATCACCAATTGATATTCCTGCGTACTGACTATTTGTCTCTAGGAGCCTCTGTCCATTGCCAGCTCTTCCAAGTTTTTAACTACGTCACATCTTCAAGTCCCTTTTGCATCTTTTAACCAAAGTTAATGGCAGCCAACTTTTCTTGTGCCAGTGACTAGCTGTCCATGTAGAATATCCTTAAGCATTCTCACCACCATGCATTTCCCCTAACCACCTAAGATGATATTGACTTACTCTATTCAGAGTAGATGCTTGGAATATTTTTGTGCTCAAAATATCCCTTTTGTGTGATGTAATCTCCAACTAATTTTAACAAAAAGTATCTCTTGATGAGCACAACCTAACTAGTCCATAAGTTCTTGCAAGATTTATTTATTTTACCTATTATACTTCATGTGTACAAAAATACCCTCATTGGATGAATCAAAGGTGTGCATCTGAATAAGGGAGGAAGAAGATGATCATAAAAATGGCAGTCACTGTCACATAGCCTTGTTTCACACTGCTGTTAATTAGGAATAAATTTTAAGATGATTGGTCAGACAATACTATTGCCTTCATATTAACATTCCACCAAAAACAGATGTGTCGGGCCATTGGCGCAAATAAAACGCATTTCCATTCTCCATCCAGAATGAACACTGAAAAAGAATAATAATATCAATATAAATTGAAATGATAAAACTGCAGTTTTGAAAACCTGTTTTTCATTATAATAAATATGCTTCTATAATTACTACAAAGATCTACAAGTCCAGAGGACCACACTGAATGTTGGAAGCACTTATCCTCTCACCTGAAATATATGTTTTTGACCTTTTGAAGCATGGACTAAAAATTGTAGCAATTAAAATAAGTATGTTCAGGGCCTATGAGATGAATGATGGTAGAAATCCATGTAAGCAAATCAGAGCTCACCTACTCTATCTGAGTGTTGATGCTAGTAACAGGTCACAAAGATAAGGCAAAACCAATCACATAAATGATGTGCTGGAAACACATGAGCTGTGTGGAATTAAATATTGCTGATATAGGGTAACAGGGAGTAAAGTTTTTCACAGGGTAAAATGTCACAGTTGTTTTTTTCCGGAACCTAGGGTTTGTCCGATACAGCACATGACTAGGTCAGATACTAACATTCCAATCTTTGACACAGTGTAGTTTGATAGGTTAAGAACAAATACAAAGAGCTATTGATGTCTTAACGCTATGGGCAAATAGATGGTGCATCAGCATTAACACAGATAAGTACATCACTACACTCTTTTCCCTCTCACCAAAACAAACAGCCAATGTTATCAAGATAGATGGAGAACTTTTGAAAGAAGACAAACAACCCACATATCTCGGAGTTACTTTTAATGATAAGCTGACATGGAAGCAACACTTAAAGCAACAACAAAAGCCAGGAGGAAGTTAGCTATCCTGAGAAAACAGTGGAACCACTTGGGGAGCCATTGAGAATATACTCCATAAAGTTTACCAGCGGCATAAGACAACACCTGGAATATGATTCAGCTGCATGGTGTCCTGCATCAAACTTCACATTACAGGACTTAGATGAAGTGCAAAACCATGCGCTTAGGATAATGTTGGGAGCAATGAAATCAACACCCATAGTAGAGATGCAGAAAATGGGGAGACCGCAAACACTTGGCACATGCAGAGACACAAAGTACTAATACAAGCAGAAACATTTCAGTGTATGTAAAAAAGGTAAAGTAACCCATAGCATTTATTAATGTCGTAGGGGTGTGAGACGTTAGTGATCTCACATTTCAGAGGCTCTGTAAATGAGGGCGGTATCCGTCTCCTCTCCCTCGCAGTCTTTACTTCTCGGATTAATCCGGTACCCATTTACGGCTTGGTCGCCCCGGGATCTGAAAAACAATTTCCGCCTCAGCTGGGGAATGAACCCAGGACCACTCATATGCGAAGCCAGTGCAATGCCAAGTCATCCAATGAAGGAAAGATTCCAAAATCCTGCAATGGGGCGACTGAAAAGAAGCAGCTTTATCCACCAAGCTAAACGGCCCCATAGACAATTTACAGACCTACCTGAAATTGACAGCCCCTTAAGGTCTGCACCAGAACAAACCCTTTGGAATGAAAGGCATGGAATACCAATATATACATACACACTCAAGCGAAAGTAATACTAAGCGAAGACGAACAGAACAGTGTGCAGCAAAGGAAAGTCACCCTCAGTTTCCTAGACAATGAATATCCATGACATATGCATCAGAATGTTGAAGTATGCAGAAGAGACTGGTGCTAAAAGGAACCTTTTAATAGAATATTCAATTGTCACTCTTGTTCCGTATGCCAAGTAGTGGTGTACAGTGAAATCCCTCTATAATGCATTCTTTTATAACATATTTCCCTATATAGGCCTAACACTTTTCGAAATCTCCAACTATATTTATTCTCTATTGTTTGTACTGTATATAGCGAATGTAAGTTATTACATACATATTTTGTCGGTCTGGACAAAGTTGTTCAAATGGGATTCTACTGTACTACTTTCAGTTCCAAGAGAGCTGTAGATACAACTTTGGTAAGGGAGGGATACATTTTTACAAAACAAATCACCTTCATTTTCTTTGCTATTTTTTATTATCTATTTTAGGATAGGAAAACCAGTAGAAATAGGGGAGGTGTAGAGTGGTTACCATATATTTGGCATGTTTCTTAGTACAAAATGTCATGCCTCCACTTTCCTGGGGGGGAGGCGGAGCGGATCCCCTCACAACTACCTTCCTTATATACAGTCTTGAGCCCCACCTTGGTATTTCTATTGCTTTTTTTAAAATAACAAGCTTTTGTTTTCTCTCCAGAGCTTTTAAAAATTCCATAAATGTTTCACTCAATGTGGCTATATGATGATATACCATGAGCTATATGATGATATACCATGAGCTATATGATGATATACCATGAGCTATATGATGATATACCATGAGCTATATGATGATATATCATTAGCTATATGATGAAATACCATGAACTATATGATAATATGCCATGAGTTATATGGGGATATACCATGAGCTATAGGATGATATACCATGAGCTATAGGATGATATACCATGAGCTGTGCAGTCTTCTACTTCACAGGAGACTTTGCCATGATATTCTTGCAATCCCAAGCTACACTGCAGATAAAGGATATTTGCTTAATTTCAGGTGAAAGATTTAAATACAAGGTAATTATTTTTGCCAGTTGCAGCACACAAAATCTGACGTTTACATGGATATTTTGCCCTGGTCATGCTTGAATTGAGGGTAATAAGAGAGATGACAGACTTGCATCAAAACCATGTAACAGGACAGATGATAATGGACAGGGGGGACATTGTAAATTCCGTATATATGCGTCTGTTGGATGAGGACACGATGGTGGATGAGAATATCTATTAAGAGATTGGGCGATTTGGAAACTTCTCAAGGAGATGATAGTAGAGGGGGACTTAAATCAATGTACCACAGAACTATCAGCATAGATACCCTTTGGCATCTGCTGAAAGAGATGAAGATTCTATGGGGATGCCCAGAGTGTATAGTCATCTGTTTAGATAAACACTAATCACAAAATCTGATGTTTATACCAAAATACTTTTATAAAGTTGAAGCTGTAGTAGTTGGTGGTTAGTGCACTGACTTTCTAATACGGTGGTTCAAGATAATTCACAGTTAATTGGGATTTTTTTAAGACAGCTGGATCTCTCTTGTTGAAAAACAATCTGCTATATTTCCAGCAAGATGTAGTCCAGGTAAAAGACAAGCATTGTGTCGCCATTTTATTTGTGCCAATTACCCAGCACATCCAACTTCAGTAAAATTATGTGAAAGAAAGGTAGATGTCACAATACTGATCAAATTATATATTTTCCCTGTAAAATGTTTCGTGCGTGCACAGATCAGACAACGGATTGAGCAGCTACAAAATGACAATTTCAAATCACTGTTGAAGAAAGAGGGATCGCAGTACTGAATTTTTTGCACTGAGAGTTAAACTCCATGCGCTGAACTCTCTTTGATGAAGTTAATTGCATAAAAATTTTGCACGCCCGTGTGTTGCCGGGGCCCGAAAGGGGAGCAAATAATAGCAACACTGTATGCCTTCCACCCATGTCGTAAAAGGCGACTAAGGAGGTTATGGGATGGAGTTGGCTGTCCCATCCCATATAGGGTCAGTGACCCAAAGCCATGCTGAAGTCGGATGTGTCAGGCCGAAAGGTTCAGATATCGCAGCAATGCTGTAAACCATGACACAACACATTCCGTTCTCCTGACTACATCCTGCTAATCTGCAGGAGTTTGAGAACGAACGCAGAAGAAGAAGAAAATTTTACACACCATACCTAGGTAGGGCAGGGTCTACGTCATTATTTGATTAAAATATGTACCTCACACTATATTCCTTCAGACATCTCAATTGTATGAAAAGGGCCTGGTTTACTTTTCTAATTATTTCTATTTCAGTCCTGTATCACTGATGTTCATGCCTATAATCAAAGTAGTAGATATGATGTTTGCTAAGTGGTTAAACTTTTTTTAAATTTAATCAGTTAGCATTTTGTGGAAAAAAACCGTTAAAAGATGGTGGCTTTTTCCTGGTGGGAGAAATCCATTTTGTTTATATTCATTATGGTTTTTTGTTCTTAACTGTTTTTGTTGTCTTCATAAAGGTCCCAATTGGACCAACACGTTGACAATTATATTTGTTCTTTTTTTTATTGTTATTTTCTATATTTTATTATTTTATATTGATAGTTTTCTAGTAACCTATTTACTTTATTTGCATTTACCTCTTATTTGTATGGTTACTGCGACACTTCCTTTTTGTCGGTCATCCTCCGACATTTAGGTTATTTATATGATGGTGGCTTATTTTTTTTTTTTCTTCTTTCGTTCACTTGAAACATGTCTATATCTGTAATTCTGTCTCCTTAATAAAACTCACTGTCTTTTGTAGTTCATACAGTGTCCCATAGAGTTTTGATTCCAGTGTTGTTTCCTCTGGCCAATATGTCTGCCTCAGCGTTTCATGCTCAGAACACTCTTGAAGTATATGTTTGGCACTCTGTGCTGCCTGTCCACATGTACACATGGCTGTGTTGCCAATCTTGAACTTTGTATACATGTGACTACGGAGTCGGTTGTGTCCTGTTCTGAGACGTAGAATTATAACTTGTTCTGGTCTGTTCATAATATGATAGTCATCTTGTGTTGGTGTTTGTGGCTTTCTTATTGACTTGATCATCTGTTTTTTCTGATGGTAGGTGATTGGTATATCTGGTTGGTCTTCGGCAGCACCTTCCTTAGCCAGTTGGTCTGCTTTTTCATTTCCTGGTATTCCACAGTGAGAGGGTATCCACTGCATGGTTACCCTATACTGGTAAGACAATTAGCTAAGTAGTTTTTTCAAGTCTGTTAGTTTTTCAGACTGGAGAGCTTGAAGCACAGACCTTGGCTTAGTAAACATGATCATTCTCTATTTAGTGATAAAGGTTGAACCTCAGGCTTGCTTTTTATATCCCATAAGATAAAACATAATATACATTACCTGGGTAATTACATAACACCTGATTTGTGTAACCAACACAAGATACCAATATTTCAACTTTTACAGAAATGTTTTCATTTTTTTTAAAGTTTTGTTTTGAATAAACAAATGTGTAAATAATATGCCCAGTTCTTGTCTTTAGAATGTTGTATTTCTATTTATGTAAATACAAAAAAAAATGTGTGATGGTTTGATGTGATGTGGATCTATTTTATTTGAAACTATCACTCAACTAAATGGTTTGAAAATGTATTGAATAATAGAACTGACATTTCTAAAAGTAAATGTCACCCTGATTCATAAGTAAAGTAAATTATATGATGACAATCATATTTAGAAAAGACTTCTGTATAGGTTAAGTGTGATACAAACAACTCAATACTTTTATTTTAATAAATAATGTTAGATTATAGAAATGTATACAATCTAAATTGTTATTTCAAGCAGTACCGGTATATTGATTTTATTTTTATTACCTTAGTTACTTTTTTTCTACTTTGTTGTGTTAGAGTTGACGAGCTATGCCATCTGCTAATTTGTATTCTTTTCTAGATACAGTCTAGTCCTTTAAAGGCTGTATAATAGTTAGGGATAGTTGTTGTTGGTCCACCTTAACAGATGAATATGAAAATGACATAGACAAAAATGTTCATTAGATTTGTGTTGTGCGTCCATAGATAGCTGAAATATCTAGTCTCTGCTCTTAAACACCTATTGCATTGTGAATAGCTATGGAGAAGGTCTTGAGATGAGAGAAAGCTGTCTGACTTCTTATGTTTTAGTTTCTTATAAATTTCCTGCAGTGTTTTCCCAATTTTTAATACCTTCATTTATCTCTCTATACCTTCTGGATGGTCTAGAGTTATGGTTTCATAAGAGCTGGGGTCAATACTGCAATGCTTCAGACATTTCTTAAGATAGTCTTCTAAATATTTTTTTCTAACCTTCTATAAAATGCTTAGCTATATATAGTCGACCATGGAATAATCTCTTTGGGAGATGATCATCTGGCATGGGATGTGAAAAGTGCAACAAAGTTGAGACCTGTGTAGCAAGAGTGAATGCTTTCCATCTTGAACTTTTGAAGGATCTCCTTGTAAGGGATATGACCTCAAGTATGGTTAAGACTTTGTACAATGAGGTGGAACACACCTTCAGCATAGTACACTATGGTACTACTTTTACCATTTATGATAATAGTCCCCTCCTTTCAGATTTCAGAGGAACCTGTTCAATCTCCCAGACTCTTAATTATCACACAATAGTCTACTTTTCATGCATGTTTTACGAGCCTCTCAACTTCTCATTCTTGTTTAAGCCTACTGTCCATGCTTGTTGTGGGATCCTGCCTACTTCCCATGCTTCTGTAAGATCCTGCCTACTTCCTATGCTTGTTGTGGGATCCTGCCTACTTCTCATGCTTGTTGTAGGATCCTGCCTACTTCCCATGTTTGTCATAGGATCCTGCCTACTTCCCATGCTTGTTGTAGGATCCTGCCTACTTCTCATGCTTGTTGTAGGATCCTGCCTACTTCTCGCGCTTGTTGTAAGATCCTGCCTACTTCTCATGCTTGTTGTAAGATCCTGTCTACTTCTCATGCTTGTTGTAGGATCCTGCCTACTTCTCATGCTTGTTGTAAGATCCTGCCTATTTCTCATGCTTGTTGTAAGATCCTGCCTACTTCTCGTGCTTGTTGTAAGATCCTGCCTACTTCTCATGCTTGTGGTAAGATCCTTCCTACTTCTCATGCTTGTGGTAAGATCCTGCCTACTTCTCATGCTTGTGGTAAGATCCTGCCTACTTCCCATGCTTGTTGTAGGATCCTGCCTACTTCGCATGTTTGTTGTAGGATCCTGCCTACTTCCCATGCTTGTTGTAGGATCCTGCCTACTTCACATGCTTGTTGTAGGATCCTGCCTACTTCCGATGCTTGTGGTAAGATCCTGCCTACTTCCCATGTTTGTTGTAGGATCCTGCCTACTTCCCATGTTTGTTGTAGGATCCTGCCTACTTCCCATGCTTGTTGTAGGATCCTGCCTACTTCTAATGCTTGTTGTAGGATCCTGCCTACTTCTCATGCTTGTTGTAGGATCCTGCCTACTTCCCATGCTTGTTGTAGGATCCTGCCTACTTCTCATGCTTGTTATGGCAGTCTGTACTTCCCTTCCTTGCCCCTCCCTTATCTTCCCAGTCTGTGTACTTCTCATTCTTGTGGTTTAGTTTCGTTAAATAAAAAGTACTTCGTATGGTGAGGTATACCACTTCAACCCCCTGCCCCTTTAGTCATCCAGTCACCACAACATTCTTTAAATATCATTCTTGTTGCAGTCAACTTTCTCTGCTTATTGTGATAATCCACAAGGTTTTATATAAGGAATAGGTTTCAGGAGATTCTTTTATCTTCATTACTTCTCAAATTCCTATAGAATCTCTCTTGCAGCAGGACAATAGTTTTTCTACTACATTTTAAGCAGGATATATTCCATATAAGAGTAATGTGCTGTGTTGCCATTTAATCTGCACAAATGGCCTGACACACCTAACTATGGTGATGCTATTTTTTCAAACCCCTGATTAGAAAAATAGAACAAGACATTTTGTACTAAGAAACTAGTAAATCGGATATAAAACAATATCATGCAAAGAATACATAAATACACAAAAGATCAAATGGTTCAGCCACCTTATCAGAATGGAACCAGATCGCATTCCATCAATAGCCTTAAATAAAAGATCTAGATGAAGATAGATAGATGACATCAAAGGAATGCTAGAACACAGTATAACATCACAGTTAGCTCAAGAAAGAAGACTTCGGCTCCATATGATGCCCAGGAGCACACATGAATAGAACAGAACAAAACTTCCAGTGCTTTTGTAGGAACCTGTCTATTTCCCATTATTGTGATTGCTTACTTTTCATGCTTGTTTTTCCCCTCATTTTTCAAAAATTCTTCCATACTTATAAACATGACTAAATCAAAGCAATTGAGTTTAGAACTCAGGTCTGCGCTAGCTGAACTTCAAAGCAGACCTGGTAACATAAGATAATACTTAGTTCTTCTTCTTCTTAGCGTTCATTCTCAAACTCCCGCTGGATCTCTTTTGTAGCAAGACCATGGTCCTCCTAGATTTCCAGCAGGATGTAGTCCAGAGAATGGAAATGCGTTGTCGCCATTTTATTTGCATCAATGGTCCGACACATCCGTCTTCGGCGGGTAATACTTAGCTCAATTGTAACTATTAACTACAGCATTATGTCAATGTGAGGCTGTAGAACATGAAAGCTATTGCGTTACAAAGGTCTAATTAATGTATAAGTGGGCCTAAAAATGTTTAACAAAAGTTGAAATGTAATGACTTATATGTACAGGATATAGGTCTATATCAATTATAATTTATCTCAATGAGTTTTGTTGACAAGGTTTGTCATTTTCTATATATCATTACCTGGTACGTTAAAAATATATTGTGTAATACCTTGTCATTAGAGGTGAGGAAGTGATATTATTTCTTGAGAAGTGGTTAATCAAGTACGGAAAAATCTGTTTACTCAAGTTGTAAGGAAATTTGGTGCCGTTAGAATGGACCTGGTTCATTTCCCACTAGAATCTAGAATTTTTACAAAATTATTCTCTTGCTTCCTACTTGAATTTACTTGTGTAACCATGTAAAAATAAGAAGCAGAATAGGGCAGGCAAAAACAACACTCAGAAAAATGAAAAATATATTGTGTAATATGACCTTGTCATGTCATTAGAGGTGAGAAAGAGAGTTCTGCAGTGCTATATAACACTTATACTAACATATGGATGCGAGTCTTGGACAATAAACAAACTGGAAAGTGGGAAATTATAGACAATAGAGATGTGGTTCTACTGAAGAATGCTGAAAATACCTTGGACTGCCAGGAAAACTAATGTGGAGATGTTGAAAGAGTCAATGGCGAAACGGAACTTAATCAATAATATTAGAAAATGACAATCTTCATTATTTTGCCACATTATGAGATAAGGAGGTTTTGAAGAACAGTCACAAAAGGCAAGATTGGAGGCAAACGTGACAGAGGACGACAATGTGAGAAAATATTAGACAGTTTAACAATTTGGCATTTCAGAGAAACAACGATCTTGATACATAATACTGAAGATAGAGAGCTGTGGAGAGTCATGATCGCCTACGCCAGCTGGCATAGAGCATAATGAATAAATGATTACGTTGGTTGTTGGGTGTTCTTTGTTATTTGTGATTAAGGGACCAATCACCAAGTAATATATTTAATTAATTTGTGAAGTATGTCATTCAATTAAACAGCAATGCTTAACATTATAAAATATTTGTATATTATGATTATTTCAAATTTAAACAACATAAATAAAAATATAAGAAGTTGTATCTGTGGTTTTCAATGTCATTAAACAATTTTGAATTTCTTTCCAATTTATGTTACTATTCTTCTGCTGCATTCATTCCCAACTCCTGCTTGATAGAAAGATGTAGTCAAGAATACACAATGTTTTGCATCATCCTTTACAAAAATGGTTTTTAACACTTGAAACTTTACAATATCAAACATATCCAACTTATGAATGACATTTGGGAATCACTTTGACCTGCTATGAATGGTCTAGCCATCTCCACACAACCCTTTTTAGTCGCTCTTTTATGGCAGGTGAGTTTTACTGCTCTTTGCTCCCCTTTTGATCAACAGCAGCTTACAGGATGTGGGTATGTTATTATAATTATTTTTTTTGAGTGATGCTCACATCAGATTTTACAGAAATTATCCAGATCTACAGAACAGGAAGTATCATGGATAGTACTCTGGATACATTAGGAATGACAAGAATTATTTGTTCAATCCATCAATAAACCCATAACCCTTCAGGGTCGTAGGGGTACCACATTGGATGCCTCAGTACACAGATTCCTCCGGCGAATTCTATCCTCAGCGATGCGGATGAGTGTGGAAATATCTATATATCCAATTTTGTTAAATAAAATTGAAACAAATCAGATATTTTAATCACATAAGAAACTATACAATGCCGAAAACTACATTGAAAGATAATGTTGAAGGCCAAATGGCACAAACAATATTTTAGTTGACAGTTATCATTAAGACAAATTCTTCTTCTTCTGCATCCATTCTCAAACTCCTGCAGATTAGCAGGATGTAGTCTGGAGAACGGAATACGTTGTGTCTTGGTTTACAGCATTGCTGCGATATCTGCGCCTTTCGGCCTGACACATCGACTTCAGTATGGCTTTGGTCACGACCCTATATGGGATGGGACAGCCAACTCCATCCCATAACCACCTTAGTCGCCTTTTACAACATGCGTGGAAGGTAAAGTGTTGCTATTCTTTGCTCCCCTTTCGGGCCCCGGCAACACACGGGCGATTAAGACAAATAGAAAGTCAGAGATCCACTCAATTTACCCATTGAATATTCATAACATTTTATTAATTGACACCAAATTAGTTTTCTATGCATTTTATCATGTTACAGAATGTCTAATATTATTTCTGTAATTTGTATAACTCCATTCATATTTTCCTTTGCACAACCACCATGGTAGTGGAATCTCATTATAACAACTTAGTCCGGACCAACAAAATATGTAATGGCAGAAATTTGCTATATACAAAACAAACAATATAGAATAAATAGAATTGGGGATTGTGAAAAGTGTTGTTATAAAGGGAAATTTATTATAAAGGAATGCACTATAGAGAGATTCTACTGTACAAGTCTAGGTACTTACTTGAAATCTAGTTGGAGCTCTATACAGTATATGAATACCCCCACCCCCTCCAATTTTAAATAGAAATACTACAGTGAATCCCATTATGACAAATTGGACAAACAAATTGGACAAGTTGATCTGGACCAACTATTTATGTAGTAACCAAAATTTTATACACACGCACGCACGCGCTTACAGACTGAGGACATAGGAAATGTTCTATGTCCTGTCGCATGCGAGAGAAAGAGAGCGCTTTAAAGAGTAAACTAGCGCTCAAAATCAGGGATTTTGAAAAGTTGTTAAAATAGGAAATTCATTTATAATTGTATCTACCTAACTTTTTAGATAAGCTCCACACTGTATACCTCTTGAGACTAAAATAAACTGTGCTTTCCCATGCTCCCGCTGAATACAGATGTGTCTGGCCATTGGCGCAATTAAAACGGTGACACAACGCATTTCCACTCTCTGGATTACATCCTGCTGGAAATCTAATAGAACCATGGTCCTGCTACAAGAGAAATTCAGCAGGAGTTTGAGAATGTACGCTGAAGAAGAATTCCTGTGCTCACTCAGCAGGAAGGATGTTCTAAGTACAGTCAACTCAGATGTTGGAATCTATATTCTTGTGAGAAACAAGTACCTGTATGCTTCCTGCAACATCTTTTCTATGTCCTAGTTTTTTAATGCTTGCATTTACTGTAACCAACATGATTTTACCAGAGAGCATGAATAGGCCTTGTGCTAGTTTAAGTCAGCCTATCACATCTATTTTTAGCATGCCTCAGTCTGTAAGCTTTCCTTGCATGTGACTGCCCTCCAATCTGCAGACGGGTGTGAAGTTTGTATGATGATTTGTCATCCACTGCTTGTTTTATCTTTTTAGAAGTCAATATGTCAATGGATGGCTGTTTTATAGTTTTCCAGGAATCTAAGGAATGGAAGTTGTAATTTGGTTGACTGTGTCTACCTCATATAAGGTCTTCTACTGCCAGAGAAATCTCTTGTAATTAAACAATCCATTGCCCCTGATGTGTAACACTTTTATCATCTGAGAGCCTGGTTCTGGTATAGGAAACTATCAACAGTGAATAGAATTACAGTTGGTATATCCTCTTAGTTGAGGTTTTGTTCACTGCAACCGTGAACACCATGTCAAAGTTAATTTCCACATTTTTCAGCAGACCTGGGACTATTTGGCCTCTTGTCATTTGATGAGTCACGATATGTGTTTCTGGAAGCTAACTAAAAACTTGTTTTCCAGTATGAACACTGCTTTTGCTATGGTTTCCGTATTTCATTGTCTCAAGTGTACAGACCCTTGCACAAAGCTCTGTACTGTTTTTTGCTGTATACAATGTGCTCTGTGCAATGGTTATTGCTTCACCAGAGACTAACTCGCTAATTTCTGCTCAATCATGAATTAAGGGTGATTAAAAACTTGAATATTCAGTATTTTTCTTCTGTGTTCATACTTCAGTATATTAGCAGGATGTAGTCCAGAGAGCAGAATGCCTCATCATGTTTTACAGCTTGGCTGTGATAGGAGACATCTAACTTTAGCATGGTTTCTGGATCACTTTGACCTCCCATTAAATAGGACAGCCAATCACACTCCCACCCCCCAAAAACTTCCTTGGTCACCTCTTACAACATGCATTGCAGCTAATACCATCACTTTTCTTTACGTCTGCTGGCAACACACAATAAATCTAATATTAAATTATTCTGAAACAGTTTTGTATGATGTAAGAACCAAGAGGTACTAGGTATAATCAATTATCACTTCATCTGTGCACACAAACTGACTTGTGTACAACACTAAAGCGTTGACCAGAAGTTTTATAAGAGTTTTTAAGTTACCAGTCAATGTACCAAGACACCATAAGGAATTGTTTTTATAGTCTTTGCTATTTGCTAACCCTGGAAATCACACAATACCAGCATGAAACCCTTCGCATCCTTTTTTTTTTAAAGCAATGGAAATTTCATTGAATGGGAAAAACACCAAAGAAATCCAACAGATGCAACATAGCATACCGGACCTTGGAACAGATGTCTCCTATTTTCAAAAACAAATATGTGAACATGAACACCAAACTCCACTATATAAAATGATCATCATACCATCACTATGTTACCAATGTCAAACGTGGAAATTTAACAGATGAATCCCAAAGAAAACTTATTACAACAGAAATGACTTGCCTACGTAGAATCCTCAGAGTAACAATAAGAGACAGAATCAGGAATGAAAACATCAGAAGACTAACAAACAATGTCAATCCTGGATTATATCCGAAGACAACAGATTAAGTGGTTTTTGCATGCTTCCAAACTACCATCAGACAGTGCCCCTCAAAAAAGCATTACTGTACAGACACAATGGATACAAAGCCAGGGGCAGACCTTGCAAACAATGGATTACAGAAATAATAGTCAACAAAAACAAACATATGAAGCACACAAAAGAGCTATCTCCAGAGAATTCTACCCCTGACGCTGCAAGTCATAAAGAGGTATAAAGCGAAAAGAAAACAGAAGGAAATATGTTCACAAGTTTTCTTTCATATCTAGAAGTTATGAATAAATGTGTTGCTACATGAAGTATTCCCACATTATTTTCTGTTAGTCGCAGTTACTAAATTCTGTTTTGCTGACATCATGATCTAAGTAGGGAACATCACCTTAACCATAGGGACACTGGTCACTTGCAGCTGAAAGTTTCTCAATCTTTCTCATAACGAACACTCAGTTCTCAGAATTTTCAATGCAGGACAGTTTCTCACAAAATTTTTAATGGTTTGTGTATGAATATTTTCTACATCCGAACTTAGCGCTGCCCCCAATCACTAATCTACCTTCAACATTAGCACTGCCCCCAATCACTAATCTACCTTCAACAGACACAGCATGAATTGTTTGCACCCAGTTTTCATTGCATTCATGACATTGTACTGCCTTACATGCTGGAATTCTCATTCTTCTTCTTCAGCGTTCATTCTCAAACTCTCACTGGATTTCTCTTGTAACAGGACAATGGTCCAACTAGATTTCCAGCAGAATGTAGTCCAGAAAATGGAAATATGTTGTGTCACCATTTTATTTGCGCCAATGGCCCAACACATCCATCTTCCGCTGTGAATTCTCATTGAACACTCAACTTTTCTCTATTACATGTTAGGGACTTAAATGTTGATATTAATATCAAGTCATATCAGTATGACACCAACATTCATCCTTCTGGTTTTATTGGGGCAATGAATTGGGACAATAAACTTTGGCTGTTTATGACATGAAAAATCTATGGCAAGGGGCAAACAGAAAAACAAAGTTACAACTACTAAGTTGTATATTTCCAGTGGCAATATATGGTTGTCAGACATGGGCAATAATATCTGCAATGGAAAAGAAAATATCAGCATTTGTAATAAATGATATAGAAAGGTCCTCAGAATATCATGGAAAGAAAAAAAATGAACCAATGCAATTGTCAGCAAAGATCTGAATACAGAAGAAGAATGGCCCTAAAAACTATCAATAAAGCACACGTCATATTTCGGATATATAAATAAAAAGAGACACAATTGTTTAGAAAGATTCATCATGGAGGGAAAAGTTCCAGAAAAGAGAACAAGATGCAGATCAAGACTATTATGGACACAAGATCAAAGAACTTCTGAACATGACACTGGAAGAAGCTGGGCAGCTAGCACAGAACTGAAAGGCTTACAGAGTGCCAGTGAGGACAATGTTCATCACTGCCCATGTCCTAAAGGACATGTCACAGAGTTTATGGGTTGAGTAGCTGAAAGATGGTGGTCACAAATATTCCTATGGGTACATAAAAATTACATTTCATCTGCAGTCTTAACAGCCCGAATCTGATTCTAAAGAGCTAATAAGACAATTCATGAAAATCAAATATATTTTTTCAGGGGCTACCTCTTAGAAAGTGTGATAATGCAAAATCATTTAAACAGGTTACAAGAAAAACCTAACTATAAATACAAATAGATAAAAGAGTATAAAAACACAATAAAACAAAACAGGACAATTTTCCACATATCAGTCCAAATGGGACCCTTTTCAAGAAACTAATAAGTTTAAACTAAAGAAAACCACACAAAATTGATAACTGAGTTGACCAGGGAATGTTCCCCTTATGCAGAAACATTATCTGGTTATTGACTGGATAATGTTTCTGTGTAAGAGAAACATTCCCTGGTCAACTCAGTTATCAATAATGTGTGGTTTTGTTTAAACATTATTAGTTTCTTGAAAAAGGTCCCATTTGGACCGATACGTGGAAAATTGTCCTGTTTTGTTTTATTGTGTTTTTTATATGCTCTTTTATCTATTTTTAGTTAGGTTTTTCTAGTAATCTGTTTAACTTATTGTGCATTACCATTAGTTCATTTGGTTACTGCGGCATACTCCATTTTGTCAGACACCCTCCGACCTTTTGGTTGTTTATATTAGAAAGTGTGGGTAGTTAGTGACCTAATACTAGAGTGGGTAACTCAACAAAAAAAATAAGTTTGCTTTTGACCGATTGGTGATATGGCAAAAGTTATATTAAATTCATTCACAAATTACATTACTACACAAATTTGACAAAATTCAATGAGTAGACCAAATACATTTTAATTGTAATAATAAATGGCAACATTTGTCAAAGGAAACATCTACATAAAGTGTGCTTATGAACAAGATTAAACAGTGGAATCCCTCCATAGCGCATTCTTTTATAACAAATGTCCCTATACAACACTTCAAAATCCCAGATTATTTATATAGTTTGTGCTGGAAATGGCGTATTTCTGAAATTACATACATATTTTGTCAGTCCAGGCCAAGTTTTTATAACAGAATTCCACTGTATTACTCTATAAAAGACCAAATTAATCTGTCACATAAAGTACCAGTAGCTTAAATGAAAGTTACACAAATTCCCATGCACGTGATAAGGATTAAGTTGTTACTCATAATATATTGTGTCAGATGATTTGTGGAGTTTACAGAGCAAACGGTAGTAGCCGAATGAAGTGAAATTCCCAGTACACATGATTCTCAGTCGTCCCACTAAAAATTAGTTCCCATACTTTCTGAGTTTGGGAAAACTTGAAATACTCTCAGCTCTGTGAATGTACTTTGCTACTAACTTTCAGCTAGCTGAAAGCGACTGAGCACCTATTATGAAACAGTACTCTGATTGCATACTTCAATTCCAACCGCTTTTACTGTATTGTTTCCCGATAACAGAAATGTTCTCTACCTGTATGTAGTAATCCTTTGAAAAAGAACAAAAAAAAATCCTTCCTAACTTTCATTCTTCTTCCGGATTCATTCTCAAAATCCCACTGGATCTCTCTTGTTGCAGGACCACCATTGCCCTACTAGATTTCCAGCAGGAAGTAATCCAGAAAATGTAATTGTGTTGTCCATGTTTTATTTGAGCCAATGGTCTCACACATCCATCTTCGGTGGGAACTTTCACTCTTGCCTAGAGACAGATGATCAATTTCATCACCTACCAAAACAGTAGCAAAGTTACAGGTATCCACTGTCTATCCCATAACGATTATGAGAATAGTGGCAGCAGCTCTCACTTAACTGATGATACAACCAACACACATTGATTCTACCAGACTTTCAGAGCATGCTGTTGCAATATCTTAAACACTGAAGGTAAGAAAGGAGTGGGTTACTCTTCTCAGTAATGTTCAAAGTATCACATGGATCTATTGTCTAGGTCATGCAGACATCAGAAGCAATGAAAGAAGTGATACAGTGGCAGGCAATGCTATATTGGATGGGTCACTGAGTTACTTAGAGCAGTTATGGATGGACTACAAAGTGATGAAGAAGAGGCTAAAAGAGATTATGTCTATGCTCAAAGAATAAAAATGTGTGTGACCTAGAAGTGTTCTCACTAGAAATACCAGAAGAACGCACAATCAATAACTGACTGGGAGACAGTGCTTATATACCTTTATATGGCTGATAGACTGGAGAGCTAAGTATTTATAGGATTGTCCCTGTGCCATGATGCTAGCTCAAGAGACAGATGAAGTTACAGTAATTCTTGTTGGTAAGTAGACACACTTTCTCCAGCCTGCTATCTGCTACCAGCCTTTGTCCCTACAGTACAAATGAAATATAAATAATGTGAAATCTGATGTGTCATGCTTAAAGGTGCAGATATCGTAACCAATCTGTAAACCATGACACAATGCATTCCATTCTTCAGACAGCATCCTGATCAACAGCAGGAGTTTGAGAACTAGCACAGAGTAAGAATTGTCTGTTTAGTTATTTTTGTATTAGCGTGCATTGCATATTGGTTGCTTCAAAATAAAAACAGTTCTTGGCTGATAATTTTATTCATGAAGAAAATGAATTCAATTTTTCTTAGGAAAATACACAAGGTGATCAACAGGTACAAGAAAGTCCACACCTGTATTCAGTTTTAATTTAAATGTCAAATATTTCATGAGAAATAAAACACAAAAAAGGATGACATTTCTACCATGAAGACCTATAAGAATAGAGCTTGTACAGAATGCATAAACAATATCTTTGTTATTTGTAAAATAGTACTCACGTGTAAAACAGGTAATGAAGTCCTACTGAATGATGACTAAAACACTACACACTATCACTAACGGATGTAAATATGATACATATAACAAAACAAAACACAGAATATAATCTACAGATGACAGTACACAGGACAAAGTCGACGTTTCGGACCAATAGGCCTTTTTCAAGACACGGACATAACATACAAACATAAAAAAACCACAAGTAAAAATGAATGCTATCCGAGTGAAATGTGGTACTAAGATAGATACCGGAAGCATACGAACAGGAAGTACACAAAGACGATAATACAGGTGGAACGAGAGGAACAAAACGATGACGTAACAAAGACCAATACGGCCGAGAACTAAGCGAAAGAGTGGTCGGAATTGAGTCCAAATGGCTTGATGGTACCCAACTCGAAAATGAGACGATTTTCGAGGGCGTACCTAGATCTATCATCGGTGGTGCAGGATCTGATGGCAGTGACCACTCTTTCGCTTAGTTCTCGGCCGTATTGGTCTTTGTTACGTCATCGTTTTGTTCCTCTCGTTCCACCTGTATTATCGTCTTTGTGTACTTCCTGTTCGTATGCTTCCGGTATCTATCTTAGTACCACATTTCACTCGGATAGCATTCATTTTTACTTGTGGTTTTTTTATGTTTGTATGTTATGTCCGTGTCTTGAAAAAGGCCTATTGGTCCGAAACGTCGACTTTGTCCTGTGTACTGTCATCTGTAGATTATATTCTGTGTTTTGTTTTGTTATATGTATCATATTTACATCCGTTAGTGATAGTGTGTAGTGTTTTAGTCATCATTCAGTAGGACTTCATTACCTGTTTTACACGTGAGTACTATTTTCCATTATGTTCTACTAGCAGTACCACCTTCTATTGTTATTTGTAATAAGTTTTACTGCACTCTGGCCAATGTTTCTATGTCTAACAGTTGCTCACTTGTTTAACTGCTGCCACATCAGATCAAAGGGTCAGCAAACATAATAAATTAAATTAAATAATTTCCAAGAGGAAGAATACAGTCAAATCCTGTTATAACAACTTTGGACACATGAAATATGTATGTAATAACAGATATTCATTATATACAGTGCAAACAATAAACATAATTGGAGATTTTGAAAAGTGTTGTTAAATAGGAAAATTTGTTATAAAAGAAAATTATAAAAGAATGCTATAAGAAGGGATTCCACTGTTTCCACTGTAACAGTTTATACTATGGTAAAAACAAAATTGGAGATTTTTTTTTCTCTAAAAAAATGGTAACCTTTTGTGGGTCAGTTGAGCTTTTTTGTGCTGGATGTCCAACAAGATTTTGTACAGTGGAATTCCCCCTTTTGTAGCACACTTGTTTCTACAAATTTGTCCGTATTTAACGCTTTTCAAAATCATTAATTATATTTATTCTTCATTTTTATATACCATACTTTATATGGTGAATTTTTGTTATTACCAATATTTTGTCAGTCTGGACTAAGTTGTTATGAGATTTGACTTCAGTATTTTCTTTGCTCAGAGGCCAGTGTATATTGTTATACTCAATCAGCCTGCCAGGCCAGTAAAAATGACTTGGCAGGTCAGTTTTGGCAATGAGGCTGCATTTTGCCCACCCATTTTGCTTTATAGTCAATCTTCAATGCAAATACAGACTTTGATGTGACTAGAAAAAAGTCTAAAATATCATGCTGATTTCATACTAGAACTATATTGTGATTTGCAGAATGTCAGGTTCTGGCTTGATGAGACAGTTTCACAATCCCAATTTGAACAACTAGCTCAAAGTTTGATGTGCAGAGAAATTGTGCTGTCCACATTGCAGTCAATGCAACTGAATGTATATGTGGTGTCTAAAACAATGCAATAATAGTTATACTGGATGATTAAATAATTATTAAAATGTCACTTTTCAATCTGAACATGTTACAAAATGAAGAAATATCATATATGAAACTTGGCACAAAATAACACGGTGGTATCCAAGCGATTGAACACTAACAAATGAAGTGTCACATAAGAACACACTGAAAGAGTAAGCATATGAAAAAAAAGGAAAAATAAAGTGACAAAAATAAATCATGAATCACAAACATTCATTAACTAAACTGATGTACAACTAATCCTTGCAATTCACTCTGACCATACACAGACAATGAAAAAGGATATAGAAAATTATACACTGCCAGTGTATGATACCATGATACCACTGCCAGTCCTTAATATATTAGCTTGTTCTTAAGTACACCTCTAAAATGTTCACAATTGTTAAGAAGTTATACAATAAAACATCAGATAAACAGGAGTCAAGAAAAAGGAAATATTGGATAAATGTTATATATATATATATGTGTAGTGCATGGCTGAGGTTAAAGAGTTGATCTCACAACTGTGAGGTCCAACTTCGACTCTGTAAGGACTGTGTTCTTTTTCTGTCGGGAGATTAAATAACCCACCCCATGTCATGCTGACAGCTGGGGAGTAAGCCTAATGATAAAACATATTGTAGCCATAACCTTCGATAACAGTTACCATGTTGTTCCGACAGGCTGTTGTGCTTGAACTAGTTACGGGAATGGCGTGGGTGGGCGGAACAACAAAGAAACCTGTCGTAAGGGCCAGAGTTGTGCCATGATTTCGACGTCTGTTTCTGCAGCATTGGACTCGAAACACCATCGAGTCGAATGGCTGCTGGAACAGAGGGCGGAGCACTTATGGGAATGCCCCACGTACTGTGAGGCCAGTTTTCTAATCAATAAAACATGCAGTAATGAGTAACATCTCAAAAATAGGACAACTTTAGTGTTCTAACAGCCAAGTATATATAGAAGTATTTCAAATAGGAAAAAACAAAATATTTTATCTATTTGGATCCCTTTCAAATAGCATTATGATATATTGGAAATGGAGTGTTCTCCAAAGCTGTTTATCATATCCAGAAGACTCCCAACTTTCAGTGTCGTGGAATACTTTGAGAAAAAGCCTCCTACTAAGAGTGGATCTATGTGTAAATAGAAGACAGTTCTAGCATCGTGTATGCACATCCAAATCTGCAACCATTTGGTGGTGTCAATGTTGGTTACACAATCCATATGACTGCATGGCTTCAAATGGCCAACCATCTTCATTTTATCTGGGTGTATGAACATAAAAAATAATGGAGGCTATGGTTCAGGTATTTCTGTCATCACAACCACCAAAGCTTTAGAGTACTGATCCCTAAACTCCATTCTGTCACCACAACCACCAAAGCTTTAGAGCACTGATCCCTAAACTCCATTCTGTCACCACAACCAACAAAGCTTTAGAGCACTGATCCCTAAACTCCATTCTGTCATCACAACCACCAAAGCTTTAGAACACTGATCCCTAAACTCCATTCTTCCACAATAATTACAGTATTAGATAGAACAACTATATAATGCAAGTGTAACAATATAAGTTCACCCTTCATATTGCATGTCAAATGTTTTGTTCTTTATTCAAGTATTCATTACATCAAACGTCTAAAATGTGCTCCATAAAACATCTTACCAAGTAAAGATGACTGGCAAGATGGATATAAATGGAAAGTGTTACAGAAATCCCTACATTTCTGTTCCCTACATTTCCAACATGTTGGGTTGTTTCTTACACTAGAGATTTATCTCCAGATAGCATGGTGGTAGTTACATCACCTTTAGTGTTTTTTTGGTCACCCCAAAAAAACACAGGTCTCACTACGTATTCCCTACAAGCATTAATGGTGTCAAAAAATAAAATAAAAATGTATTATTTCATGATTTAAAATATTTCATATGGATATTTCATACAGGTGTACAATTTTAAGAATAGGTAGTGCAGTACTAGCCATAACATTCAAAACTGACAGGACATGTTCTCATCCTGACTCTTATCCATAACTCAGTCAAATAGGTACATCAACCATGTTATCCAGGTACAAAAGGGGAGCAAAAAATAGTACGTTCTGCCTGTCATACATATCATAACAGGCAGCTACAGAAATTTCCTTCCACACTAATGACATAAAAAAAATAAGGTGTATCAGGTTGAAAGGTACAGTATGTCAGCAACACTATAAATCATGTACGCAATTATGTTCTCTGGGATACAGCCTGCTAATGAGTAGGAGTTTGAGAGTGAATGAAGAGGGTACCATATTTCAGATTTACTTAGAACTAGAAATCCAAGTCTATTTTGTGTTTCACTACATCAATACTCAAGTGTAACTATCACTATGTGTAATGTAGTAACTATCTCAAGTGACTCTCTTATTCAACTTCATAAAAACTGAAATCATATATGGTTTCTCATAAATTTATTTTCCTTTAGCGGTGAAGTTAGCGCATAGGGCAGAGGTCAGATCTCTCCAATTCTGTCTGCTCAAAGCTATTCTGTGCAGTTCTTAGATAGTATGCATATTGATTATTTTACTTTTTCAAAGTATTGTTCTTCTGAGTGTTTCTTTTGGTCTACCCCTGGCTTTTTTGCCTGTAGGTATCCATTCAAGAGATTGGTGGTGTATTCTATTGATGTCTGCGTGTAGGACATGCCCAATGTAGGGCCAACAGCATTTTCTGATAACATCTGTGATGAAGTGTTGATGTGTCTCTGCTCATAAATTACCCAGATATATATGATACTTTTATACTGTTTACTTCTCAAACTCATGCTGGTTAGCAGTATGCAGTCGGAGCATTGGAAAACATTGCCATGGTACACAGCTTGGCTGCGATATCTGCTCCTTTCACATCTAACCTCTGCAATGGATTCTAGGTAGTGGACTGTCCTCACTTTTTTTTACCTATTCCTTGACCAGACTACAAATATATGTCTAGCCCAAATTCCAAAGACCAAATTAACCTCCTGGGAAGGAAAGACCAGAGTATCATATTCTGACTTTGCATACAACGTACAGCTTAACAAAACCTAAACAGAATACAACCAAAATACACTCCAGGGTGCAGGCTGTGTTGAAGAGCAAAACTTGAACATTAAGTAACCACTGAAAAGATCAAGGTGAGAAGAGATGAAAAAAAAAAGGATGGGTTGTCAATGTGGCACAAAAGAATGTCACCAACTGAACTTAATACAAGAGACAGAGAATTGTGAAGAAACATGATTACACCACTCGGAATGACACTTGATTTATTAAAAGTTCCTTTATTAATAATAAAACACAGACTAGATGCATAACACACAATCATGTTGCATGCATTATTTGTCACACTGTCTTTGGAAAAGATCTTATGGTCAAAATAATGATTCAGTATGTTTTGGAGATTTTGTTTTTCTTTGCTTCTATCCCAAGAAATTATTTACAAGCAATGAAGTTCTGGTTTCCCATATGTATTTGAGGGGGTTCTCCACAGCTGGATTTCATACCCAGAAGACTGGTAGCCATGTTGATAAGATTTAAGTCATTCACCTGCTGACAAGCAAACACAGATTTCGAGTTTACTCATTATTCATGGTTTTAAATAAAAATTACTCCTATGGCTCACCTAGCCAACAGGAAGTAGTGTACCAGGTATAACGCTCTGGCAAGGTCAACGAATGGCACCTCACTACTGTACTGAGCAATGCAGTAGGTGATTGTTTCTGGTGATCCACTAAGTATACAGCTGAACACTTATGGGAAAGCATTTGCTGGGGCTGATTCATAACTCGGATTACCTTTGATTACCCATAAGACTCTAGCTTCAGCACTATGCAATTATGAGAAGTCTCCTACTCAGAGGAGGTCTGTGTGTGCATGTAGGCAGCATGTCCCACCACTGTGTATGCAGATATCCAATCACATGAAAGTCTGCAACCAGTTGGTGGTATCAATGTTGACCACTGATTACACAGTCCATATGATTACAAGACTTCAATACAGGCAATATTGTGTTCCTTAGAACTGTATTAGTATACAGTTTTAGTATAGTCCTACCTATTATAAATGTGATCTTGTTATTTTAAATATGAGGAAAGATAAAGAATAAACTATGATTTACTTTCTAAGACAACATAAACAAAGGACTGGCAGTGACAATTTCAAAGTTAAAATGTGAGGTCTTTACTGTACAACTATTTAACCAGGGGTCTGCTGTTGTCCTCGTCAACACAATTGGAAGATTTATACTTCTGAACCTCTTGCAGATAGCTTGACCAAGCATCCAGCTTTTCCTGACTTGCTTCGTCCTGTACAGAAAAATCTTAAAAATAAGTATCTTAATTGAACTCGACATGGTAGATCACCAATTTATGGTTTTCTTACCTGACTTTCTAGGATCAACCTGAGATATCCCAGCTGATACTTACCAGTGTCTCTTTCTACACTACACATTAATGTGCCTACCTTTAGTTATTGGATGAATAATATCAACTGCTGTGTGTGCATATTTTATTTACTTCAAAAGACAAATCACAACCTACGCAGGAAATCAGCACAAAAAAGCATATATTTAACATTTAAAGAAAAGAGGTAGGTTGTCCAATACAGACAAAATTAACACAGATGCTGCATAATTTCATACTATTATGTGAGGTTGTGCATATGAAACATTTGGAACTGCAATCTAGCCAAAAACATGGAAAAGATCTGTATACATTTCCCTAACAAATAAAATATAAAGTCATAAGCAAATTATAGAACCATTGCTCAAACAAGTCAGAAAAATCCACTTGCAGATTATCATTAAAAAAGAATAGAAGCTGGAATATGAAATTAATGAAGAACAAGCTGAGTTCTGAAAGAGCAGAGCCAGCAAAGATCCCACTTTTAATATAAAATACTCTTTGAAAAAACAGTTTATCCATGCAAAGATTACATTATGGTATTCAACTAAGTACATCAGAAACTGTGAAACATCATTTGATCTGGCTAATAGAAACACTGTATCCAGAAAAACAAGTGGTTAGTCACAGCAGCTGGTCAAGCATTACAATAGTTTATACTATGTACACTCTTGTGTAATGACTTAAATTTCTCTTGAAGATATTTGAGCCTTTTCAGCATTAATATGATGTGCAGATAGTTTACAGCATAACTGAGAAATGTGCACCTTTCAGCACAATCTTCTTTTTCATTTCAAGTCAAACTCCTGCTGGTTATCAGGATGCAGTCTACAGAATGGTTAACACTGTCATACTTACAGCCTTTAGACCTGACACATCAGACAGCATGGCTTTTGGGTCACTTTAATCTACAAGATATAAAAGCTAACTCCATTCTCAAACATCCTTCATTGCCTCTTACAACATGCATGAAAGGCGCAATTGTTGAAATATGTTTGCTCTTTTGTACCCCACATTAATTTTGTGCAATTTTAGTTTTGATATTTCAATGGCATGGAGTAATTAATCCCCAAGTCGAACTTTACTTAGGACACAGCTTACGACATGCATGACACTCATAATGTAATTATTTGCTCCCAGGGCAGACCTGGTAACACACAAGCAAGAATTATTTAATTTAAATGGGAAGTGAGACAAGGCTGCACCATTTGCCTAGATCTATTTACTATATATATGTAAAAATGTTATGAAAATAAACACATCAAAATTATGTTCATATTGATAGTCATAATTAGTTGAAATGAGACATCAGAATTTATGTACGTATATGAACCAGTTATACTGTCAAAATAAAAAAGCCAAGAGTTTGTTGTATAATTTTGTTTTCTTTGGTCAAAAGATGCAGTGAAGGAGCAGAATAACTTTAACTTCCAGAAAAATAAAATACAGTAAAAGTAAGAATCGGCGTCAGATCACACATTTTTGCCTATAAGTGTTCAGCTGCCTAGAAAGTGGTTGATAAGAAACCTGACTAGAATCACCATCAAAACATACGTAAGTAGTGATTGCACCCTCAACTTTCCTAGAGAGAGCAATGACACTCACTACCTAGTAGCCTGTTGACCGATGGGAGTTTTTACAAATCACAAGTTACCCCACCAGTGCCGTGGAAATCAAACATTAGTCACCTGGTAAGATGAATGGCTTAGCAACAACATACAACAGCTTCGTAAAACAACGATGCCTACTGAGAAAACACTAGTTTTTACCACATTAAATCCTCTGACCACATGACCAGTAGTTTTGATGAAATGTATGAACTCAGTACCAACATTTGCCTCATCAATCTACAGCTGTATGAAGGTATAGCTACTCAAGCTTTTATATAAAGTTTGGAGCCTGAAGATTATACCTACACATGGCATAATTAGGTTCTGAAAATTGGTATACTTGCTTCAAATGTTTCTTAAATTCTGCTTCTGTTTTTAGTTTCATCACATATGTCACTTTCTAACCAAATAAATGTAATGTGACAACTCTTTTCAGGAAACTCCATAGCAAAGTGGTTATACCATTTATTTGCTATTTGTGAGATCAAAGTGGTTATACCATTTATTTGCTATTTGTGAGATCAAAGTGGTTATACCATTTATTTGCTATTTGTGAGATCAAAGTGGTTATACCATTTATTTGCTATTTGTGAGATCAAAGTGGTTATACCATTTATTTGCTATTTGTGAGATCAAGAATTTAAAAAATGAGCTCCATTGTATGATTCACATGCTATTTTTTTAGTCTGTGGGTATTATCGCTAGAGTTATGAAGTAATATCCTCATGATCTGTGTTGCATGGAGTTGCAAGAAACAATTGGCATGTTGGAATCACAAAGAGCTATTAAACCAACACAGAACCAGAACAGTAAGCTACCACATACTGAATGACATAATGGATGGAGAGCCTATGGATGTGAACAGAGTGCCATGATGTTCCCCTTTTGCATTCATTCTCAAACTACCTCAGGACCTCTCTTGTAGCAGGACAATGGTCCTACTAGAGTGCATTCATCAATAGTTGAACACCGATATTGTTTATTATCTATTTAATTACTAAATGTATGGAATTCACATTTTGCATGAGTGGATTATTTCATAACCACGTTAAAAATTTATGATTAATTATTATCTTGACTGAATGGATTTATCGCAGTAGTCACTATGAATGTCGTTTTTAAGATAAAAATACTTGTTTATTAATAGACATAAAAGTAGACTGACTTACAGTACAAATTAGAATATTTTCTATCAATGAGGGGAAATGTGTAGTATTTGAATATTGCTTTTTTTTCTCCAACACTTCATTGGCTGTTAGGCAAAGTATAAATCAATAAAGATCGTGACTGATAATGTTCAAGTCTTGAATTTTCTACATTGTAACATGAACTCACAATTTCATAAACGTTTAACTATTAACTTTATATATCATTGCATATAATCTCAATACAACTGGAAAAAAATATTACATTCTAAATACTTTATTTTTACCCATGTAACAACAAATGAACAATATGCCTATACAGCAAATACTGTAAAGTTTCCACATAAAATCAAATCATTATCTTAAAAATGATATTCTAATGATATGCTACAATAAATCTGCTCAGTCTAGATAATAATTAATCATAAATCTTTAACGTTGTTCTTAAATAATCCACTACAGCAAAATAGGAAGCCCATGCGCTTAGTAATTATGAGGACAATAAACAATATCAGTTTTCAACTATTGATGAATGCACTATAGGTTTCCAGCAGGATGTAGTTCAGAGAATGGCAATGCATTGTGTTGCCATTTTATTTGTGTCAATGGCCAGATACATCTGTCTTTGGTGGGTGATGTTCTAACTAAGTGGTTGTCAATGTGTGACATGTTCCCACATGGACTTCTTGGAAACCATGATGAAAGAAGTTTGGATTAGGGGGGAGGGGGCCCAACACACCTTTCAAGAGAAGTCACAGATAGGTTAACTATTTCAATGATAAATAACAAGATAAAGTAGATATAGATAAACCTTAAAAAGCCTTATTGATCTGAAAAGAAAGTCAACAACCAGTGTTTTCTGCTTCAGGCACCAGAAGGTTTGAGGACTCAAGGGAAGAATTTTCAAAAGGAGGTCACAGAAATACAAAAAGTTGAGAACCAAGTCTAGGCAACTATTCATGAGCAATATTCTGTGCAGGAAGTGCAATGTTAAAAAGAAGACAAAGTACAAATGAGAAAAAACCCTATACAGAGAAGTAAACCTTCTCTGTCTTCACACCCAATCTCTCATAAAAATGACGTTTTCGCAGACAAACAAATTATTTTGTAAAACAATGATAACATACTTATACATGTGAATGGCTACTAGCAAGACTACGTTTACCTCCTCAGTTTCCTGTGGTTTCTTGACAACAATTCCAGTCTTAAGGGGCTTCGCAAGCCTGCGCTTACCCACCTGTAAAAACAGACCTGATTGTTTCATACCTCAGAAGAGTGTGCAACACTATATCCGTGTTTGAGTATGGCTGAATTTTCATATTTGAGAAAACAAAAACCAATGATATTTCAACTAACCAGCATGCATAGTACCAGGTTCAGTGACAAAGTCCAATCCATATTCTCCTCTCCTGAACTACATAAGTTTAATAAAAACTAAATTTCCATGAACAAGTCTTGTTTTACTTTTCTGCAGCAGCTGCCTCTACATGTTTCAACAGCCATTTGCTACTTGCTATTTTAAACCTATACTCTCAAGTAGTTTGTGAAAAATATCTATATTGCAACAAATAAAGCAGATTAGTTGTGAATTACCTTGCCATTTATTAACACTGGATCAAAGTATATCACAATCTGATTTGTTAACCCAATTAATAATAGCACCCAAATCCATCTATATCTGCAAAGGAATACCCTATCTTATTATGAATTTAGTCCTTAAGAAATTTATAAGAACGGTTTTATCCATTAAAACTACCTGTATCAAATTATCCTCATTTTATTTTTTGGATTTGATGATATTACAAGGGTAAGTCAATAAGTAACAGTTGGCTGAAAACATATAAATATGAAATGAACATGAGAAATATAAATTTTAGACTGACATTGTTACTTTATACCTCAACATAATTTCACCAACATTGATGCATTTATCCCATCAATTTATCAGCACTACAATACCTGCAGAATTAAAATATTTTGTCAATCAGTTCTCTTGGTACCCATTGTGAGCACTTTCCAGAATTTCAATTGGTGATGCATTATACTGTAGGCTAGACCAATTGAAATAACACCTTATTGCAGTTGCTATCCAATCTATCATTATTCATCTGTCAGCTCAAAACATTTCTCCATCCACTGCACTGATGCATCTGTTGTAATCTCAACAGGACAACCAGGTCACGCTTCATCAGCAAGTGAAGTGCACACTTGTGAAAATTGAATTACCCAGTTATGCACCGCTTCACTCGTTAAATATCTCAGTATAAACAGAGGGGTGCAAAGGGTGCTGCATTGCTCTCTGCGGGTCCAGGTTAGCAGATAACCAAGATCCCAAAAGTACCTCCTCATGGTGCACCTTGGAAACAGAAATACAGCTGCTTGTGCTGTATATTTCTGACACCTCTGCACTAACACAGGCAGCAGCACTGTCAACACATAGTACTGCTAGTCAGTTCGGGGGAAGCATTTGCAAGGCGGCCAATGCAGAGGTTACGAAGTGGGCAGATGTTATCAGTCAGACTGCCTAAGGATAACATATTGCGTACACGAAGAGGGCAGCACCATGTGCAAAGAGAACAGAAGAGCATTTCAAGGATATCGGAACGAAGGTATTGTCAGTTCAAGACAAGCTTCTAGTTACCGGAGCTTCCAGTCAGGGCCCAACTCTACTGTCAAGCTTTTCCTATACCGAATCATGCTTGGGATAAAAGGTTCAGTACCCAATGGGCACAGACACAAATGTCGAGAACAAATTCTAGTCCCAAATGCTCCTAAATTTGTGTATAGACTCATACTTGGACGTCGTTGAATAACACATCGGCTAAGATGGCGAACGAGCCTGGTCCCAACTCCTCTGTTGGGTTCTTCCTAAACTGGAACAAGGCTCACAGATGAGTAAAGGTTCAGTAACCGATAGGCACAGGCACAATATGTCTAATTACACGAGACAAGTGCACTGGCTGCAAAACACCTATTGCAAGATAGACATGAAGGACAAACCGTCTTGAAGTAGGGTCAATACACCTGGCAACAGATAGGAAGGCTGTCACAGGCTAGGTTCTATGCATGCATGTCTATGCATGCCAAAATTGGCAGTGCTGGTCCTACTACAAGATGCATAAAAGTGGCACAACGTAACTACACTCCTGGCGGAAATCACACAAATCTTCCTGTTGATTATTATGGAGCAAACACAAGAAAGAAAAAAGGGTAAACAGGAACCATTTTCTTATGATTGTAACTGAGAAAAAGTCTTTTTGCCAAAAAACATACATCCGCATGATGTTTATTCCTTGTACACTCTTGGAGCACTGTCACCAATTCGCATGTGAAATGAGTATGTGTGTGCAGCTATTATCTGCAAATACATTGATCACATAACTACATAATTCGACCTGTAAAAATCAGCTATTGAATTTCTCTTTTCTACATTAATTTATGACTTACTGACTTCCCTTGGTAGTTTTTATATAATAAAAGCCCTACTTTCTATTGTTAGCTGCAGTAGTGCACAGGTTTCCTAGCCCAGTGGTCAAAACATAAATTACTATTACTCCAGAGATCACAAATGGTTCTGAGTGCAATCCGGAAACAGATACCAGAAAATCTGAGAAAGTAATGATGACTATCACATACAATAATTGACGTCTGTGGTGATGCTTTCTTGCCTTGAACTTTCAGAAATAATGGCTCAGGATCTAAAAATAACAGTATGAAAAGAGGGCTGCAACTGATGTTTTCAACAATTAAGACAATGCCTTCAGTTTGGTACAGTGGAATCCTCTTTAGCACATTCTTTTATAATTTAATTTCTCTATATAACAACACTTCTCAAAATTCCCATTTATATTTATTCTATATTGTTTGTACTGTATATAGTGAATTTCTATTATTATATAGATGCTACATAGATAGCACCTAAGATCAATTTATTTTCACACACTTCCAGACAGCGTGCCACAGATGGCCATGACACATAGACATCACTGTTATAAAGCCAGACCATATGAAAGATGGATCAAAGAAATCAAAGAAGCCATGGGAACAAGCTTACAAACAGCACACAGGAAGGCCATCTCCAGAGAACTCTTATACCCCTGTCACCGCAAGGCAAACAAGGGCCGCAGCGTATAGATAGATAGACATAGATATTTTGTCAATCAGGACCAAGTTATAACAGGATTCTACTGAATATGCTTACAAAGACAAGGACACTGCACTTGGGAAATAACACAAAAGTAAGAAATATTCTCCTCATTGCAATAGATGCCTGAAGAGGAAATGTACATATGCAGTGATTAAAAGTCTTGTAGGTATGAAAGAAAGCTCTATATAAAACACACAGCATGCTTGTTGAATGTACTGCCAAATCTATGTCAATTCAAAGTTTCAGAACTGCATCCTCTCCAATGACAAGTCACTCACCACAAAGATAACTCTGGAAAGACATCAAATAAATCACACCGATCGAGATAAAATATTCCTACTATATTACATTAAATAAAAATCCTTGAAATATATTTTTTTATATATCACAGTATGAGTAATCTGTATCAAACTACATGTATATCATTTACATTTGATGGCTCATGTAGCATGTACATGCCCTTTAAGTGGTGTCTGCAGGGATTTGTTTAACATAATGTGGTTGAATTACATACACAACCCTCTTAAGATGAAACTTACAAAATACTTGGTTGAATTCTGTCCTAGTACTCTGTCTTTCTCCATGCATCTCGAAATCCACAATATGAGTTACACATCAAAATTAAGCCATCAAAATAAAAAAGAAAGGAATTTCACAAATTAAATTATTATTCTTCAGTGTACATTCTTAAACTCCTGCTAATTTCTCTTGTAGCAGGACCATGGTCCTATTAGATTTCCAGCAGGATGTAGTCAGGAGAATGGAAATGCGTTGTGTCTGCGTTTTATTTGCGCCAATGGCCTGACACATCCGTCTTTGGTGGGACAAATTAAATAAAAGCAGTAAAGAGTATTTCAATATAATATAGCAAGATGTGCCAAGAGAGCAAAAAAACTATCAAGCAAGATGTGCCAAGAGAGTAAAAAAACTATCACTTTACAAAGTTTAGATGGGAGACCAGCTTGTCAATAATTCATGCCATGGAAATAATCATCAAAAGAATTATGAAAAGTTGTAAAACTTGAATGATGGATTGAGAACTTCAATTCTGATATTCTTCTGCTTCGTTTACTCTCATACTTCTGCAGATTGGCAAGATGTAGTCCAGATAACGGAAAGTGTTATGTTTACAATTTTGATGCTACATCTGTGACTTTCAGTCTCACAGATGCGACTTCAGATATAAACAAGAGAGATCCAGTGGGAGTTTGAAAACAAATGCTTAAAAAATAATTCCTATGTATCTTGCAAACATAAAATAATTACTTTATATAAAGGAAATTGCTCAAATATTATAATTAGGTCTATATAATACATCACATCACAGCGCTGGAAAAAAAAGGTTTATACACTTTATCAAAAATATAGCAAAATTACAAGATAAATAACTGTCTTACAGACACTGGTACTGGCAATGATTTGTGGCTAGGCATGGGCACACCATCCAAATCCTCATCTGGGTCTATCCCTCCAGAGGATGGCTTAGCTGCATCTAATGGTGCTGTTGTAAGCGGAGGTAAAGACAAATCATGGCTGAACTGTATTGATGATGAAGCTAGAACCAATGAATTTGGTGTTAGAGACGTCTTCTCTTCTCCTTTTGCAGTCTGCTCTGCCATTTTTTTCTTGAACATTTCTAAAAAGCTGCCATCGTTTTTAAATTGATTTTGGACTAAAGTGGGCGCCTGCTTACTCCTATTGAAGTGTGCATCTCTAATAGATGTCAGTTTTGATCTCCAATCGTGTCCACTTATTCTTTCATTGCCACTGTGAAAATCTTCGTCTTTTCTACCTTTCTTTCCCTGAAATCTCCCTTCTTCACTTTCAGAGCTTTCACCCCTGCGACTCCTACCAGTGGCATTATCATCATCATCATCATCGTCGTACGACGAGCGACGCCTGTCTACATTTCGGCTTCCCTCACGACCACTCCTAGGAGCAGAAGTTCGTTCACGCGACCCTGACCGAGACCTTGATCGCCTTCGATTATTTCTACTGCCATCATCTCTGGATCGATCATTGTCCCGATTCCTGCGATGTCGATCGCTATCTCTAGTACGTTTATCGAAATCAGCATCATTACTACGATTTTGCTTTTTTTGTTCTTTCACATCACTATTCCTATCATCATCGTCTGCCATTTTGCCCACTGACTATGCCAGGATTTCATGAATCAGATGCGAAATTTTTATTATCCATCATTTATTATTGATCTATATATTTGTCATATATAAGATATATGATATATTTGATATATATATATATCATGGACTGCCAGAAAAACTAATGTAGAGGAGTTGAAAGAGTCAAATGCGAAACGGACCTTAATCAACAATATAAGAAAAAATCAATCTTCTTGTTTTGACCACTTCATGAGACAGGCAGGTTTAGAGAACATAGTCACAACAGGCAAAATTGAAGGCAACAGAGACAGAGGGCGACAACGTGAGAAAATATTAGACAGTTTGACGACCTGGCACGGCAAGGAAACAACGACTTTGATACAATAATGTGGACAGAGAGCTGTGGAGAACCATGACCGACTACGCTAGCCGGCATGGCACCTGATGATGATGACATTCATCTATCTATTATCATTTCTACTTGTGCCGTTAAGTGGCGTGTGGGAAAAGGGGGGGGGGGTTCGGAGTTTGGTTTTTTTGGCTAGTTCAGTTGCATTGGCCATGGTAAACCCGTGCCTATTTACTGTTTCTTTTATTGTCTCTGCCCATCTAGTTCTTGGTCTTCCTCGAGCTTTGTAGCCCGATATTCTTCTGATGTATGCACGAAGGTTGCACAGGTTCCATTCTCATGATGTGACCAAACCAGATGGTTTGCTGCCTCTCGATGTAGTCTTGACTTGAGGTAGTCTTTACGTCTTTCCTAATATCTTCATTTCCCCGTCGATCTCTTCTCGTGACATTTATAGCGTTCCTCAAACATCTCACTTCGGAAACTGTGATGTTTTTCGCTAGTGTCTTTGTCAATGGCCATCGTTAACACAGAGTTGGTATAAAAATACTGTTTATCAGTTGTCGTTTTGTAGCTATGCAGATTGATGGGTGTTTAAGTATTAGTTTCGTGTTGTGATGTTTATAGGTTGTATAGAGCAAATATTTGTGCCGTGTAATTCGTTTTCAAATTCGTATATATAAACATTAATCATCCGCAAATAGGAGTGCGTTGAAGGAGCTGTGATCTTCAATTTGATGCTTCTGAAGGGGTGAATATGTTTCTTGGGTCTGCTTCTTTCGTTATAAAGTCCATGTATGTTACGAACAGAAGTGGAAATAGTACGCAGCCTTGTCTAACGCCTGTTTTTATTTTCTATGGGTCTGTTGTGCCTGCAATAGTACTAATTACGCTCTGGGTGTTTTTGTATAAAGCTCTTATGTTGTATAGCAATTATCCATGTACTTCATAGTCCTCCAATATTAGCCACAGTTTTTCTCTGTCGTTCATATTTTTGTCAATTCCTCTGTTATTGGTCATATAGCTCAAAAACACAAAGGACGTGGACGATTTACTTCACTGATATCAGATTTTCCCATATGGACTTCGTCCCTCTCAAAAAAGCGACGCGCTGATTGCTAAGTGTGCCACTAATAGAAGCAATGAAATACTTCAAGTTATAACACATGGATCTCCGAAACATGCACTTGTACACATAATGTCAAGACTCGAACCGTAACCTCTTTAACACATGGCAAAAGATAAGAATCAGGCTCATTAGTTCTAACGTCGTCTGTCACCATGCCTCGTTTTTATGTTGTTTTATCGACTTATTTTAGTAACGCGAATACCAATTTGTTCATTTTATATGTGCCATGTGTTACCCCAGTAACCCATTTCCAGTTTAGGGTTGTTACCTGACACTAGAACGTTTATACTACGAGGTAAAAGGCCCTATACTAATGAGATCCTTTGTTTTTTTATTGAATATTAGCTGTAGTTATTTCACTATGTGCAAACCCATGAGCTTTCAGCATCCCTCCTCCAGCAGTTATCAAAGTGTTACATAATTTTTACATTACATTAAACCCATAACCATCAGGGTCGTATTGGTGCCGCTTTGGAAATATCAACACATAAATCCCGCCATGCCTCTCTGTTTAAGTGTGGTGATTCTAATCTTATCCAGTCCTTAATCATCAATCCGTACTTTCTGTTCGCCTTCTCTTCTTCTTCTTCCACGTTAAACTGTTCTTTACATGATAGAAAGGGAGGCAAGCCTCATAACATAACCAAACAAATGTGCAACATTTCACCACTACCACGAGATGCTCTTGCTGATACTCAAGAAAAGCGCATTTATTATGTTTCTCTCGGAAATGTTGGTTTCATATTCTGGATACACATTTCTTATCTGTACCATTTGTTTCCAAAATGTGCTCTTACCTAGAACACATAATACAGGAGCCTTTTCCGGATTACAACGTCTCTATCAAGCGGAGGTCACCCTATCTGCTATTTGCATTTCGATGACCTTCTCGTTTGCAATTTAACGTGTCTGCACAGTAAGTCACATTTTATTTAAAAATTTCGTCTTTAAATAAATAAAGATAAATGATACTTTATCCTATTATTGTCTCTGTACCTTTGTGGCTAACCGCGTTCTGTTCATCAGGTGCAAATTACTGCCATACTCAATACAAAATTTCCCCAAACAGATTGTCGTCAGATCATCATCATCATTGCACATATGACACGTCCGGCTGTGCTCTCATCTATCATTTAGTAAATTCAGATTTACATGATGACTGATAGTTCGTTATCTAAATTTTCCCATCAGCATCCTAGAAACATCGATTATCGCAGTGACTACGCCCAGCATATGCGCTCCCATTAAGAAATATTTATACTTCTTCCTTATCCGTCTTCTATTCATGGTGCAGATGGGTAGAAAGTTGCTAGCGAAAGTTGGTATCACCATTTTAGGAAGATGTTTCAAGGAGTTTTTTTTTAAAAAATTATCATATACTACTTTTCTTTTTAAAACAGTTGCACTACTCCCAACCCATATTCTATAAAAAAGTAACCAGAGAAGCTATACTGAGTATCCGGATGGTGATAAATATATAGAAGCCCAAAAAAGTATCTATATTTGTTTCATAGACTACAGCAAGGCCTTTGACAGAGTCCAACATGAAAAATTAATCAAATGTCTTCAAGAAATAGGCATAGATGGAAAAGACAGCAGACTGATTAGAAATATATATTGGGAACAAACTGCACCAATAAGGTGTGAAAACAGCTACTCACTGTACATATAAATAAGAAGAGGGGTAAGACAGGGATGTATTTTATCACCAAGACTGTTTAATATCTACACAGAGAATATCTTTAAAAATATAGAATACATGCCAGGACTCAGTATCAATGAGAAAATAATAAACAACCTTAGATATGCAGATGCCACTGTTCTTTTGGCGGAAAGTGAACATAAACTACAAAGACTAATAGATCAAGTACATAAATAAAGTAATGAATATGGACTGGATATAAATATTCAAAAACAAAACGCCCGTGTGTTGCCGTGGCCCGAAATTGGAGCAAAGAATAGCAACACTGTTTACCTTCTATCATGTCGTAAAAGTCGAATAAGGAGGTTATGGGGATGGAATTGGCTGTCCCATCCCATATAGGGTCAGCAACCCAAAGCCATGCTGAAGTCGGATGTGTCGGACCGAAATGCACAGATATCGCAGCAATGCTGTAAACCATGACACAACGCATTCCGTTCTCCGGACTACATCATGCTAATCTGCAGGAGTTTGAGAACGAACGCAGAAGAATAATAATAAGAAAACACAAAAACCATTATTAACTAGTAAAGACACAGAAGAACAGGAGGTAAACATAAACATACATGGAAAGAAACTATAACAAGTAAAACATTATCAATATCTTGGACACATAGTCACAAATAATGGCAAATGTGAAACAGAAGTTAAAAGGAGAATAGGAATGGCTAAAAGTACCTTTAATGACATGAGGAAATTATTAATATCTAAACAAATTACAAACAAGTTAAAAATGAGAATTATAAAATGCTACATCTATTCTATATTAATGTATGGCTCAGAAACATGGACACTAAATAAACAATTAGAAGACAAAATTGATGCCTTTGAGATGTAGAAGAATAGGGATAACATCATGGAAAGAGAAGAAAACAAATAAAGAGATCATATAAACACTTAATATGAAGAAAGAACTACTAAGAGAAATAAAGAAGAGGCAAATAAATTACTTTGGACACATTAAAAGACATGACACCTTATTGAAGACCTTACTTAAGGGTAAAGTCAAAGGGAAGCGAGCAAGAGGTAGGCAGAGATACAAGTGGGAGAGGAACATCACACGATGGACAGGTTACTGTCTAGTAGAGTGCACCACCAAGACAAGAGACAGGAGATGTTGGAGATACGTTGCAGCCAACCTTCGTTGCGGAGACGGCACTTGATGATGATGACTACTCCCAAGAACAATTGGCTGAGACAGAGGGCAATAATCCATGACTGTTATGGATAGGGGTGTACCGGATTTCGGCTCCGGCACCGGTAAATCCGGAATCCGGCCATTTTTACAAATCCGGCTTCGGCTCCGGTCCAATTTTGCCGGATTTGTGTTGCATAGTCACGTTAATTTTCTGTACATGTTCATAAGGCCAAGCCGAATCTTAGGCAATAGCACAGTAACACTTCATGGTTTACTATTTCTCGCTGATATAAATAAAAATTTAAAGAAATAAACATTCATTTTGAATTTTAATGGTGCATTACTTTATGCGTTTGTGGGACTTGAATATTTCTTATTTTCGTAAATTTCTGTGGTCTTGCCGATAAAATAAACTGGCATCAAAACCTAAGTCATACAGCGCCGTTTGGGATTACTTCAAGGTTAAAAGCGATGAGTTAGCCAAGGTAATATGTAAGTTGTGTGACAAACAGTTATCGCGTGGACGATTAGATCGTTCCAAAGATTTCTCAACATCATCAATGTAGACCCATTTGCGATCGATGCATAGGAAAATCTATGACAAAATGATGGAAAAGAAAGCATTACCGGAGGCCAGTGTATTGGCGTGGCGACCACATCTATGATGAATCCGTGTTTGCACAAAGCAAGCAGCAGTACCCAGCAGTCGATTGTGCAGACATGGGACCGGGCCAAAATTCGGGATATCAACTGCAGCTGTGTGTGCGTGATGGTCTTTTGAGTCTAAAGTATGTTGCTGACATCATCAGTAATGGGGTGCAAAGGGAACGCATTGCTCTAGGCGGACCCAGGGTTAGCAGATAACCAAGATCCCAAATGTACCTCCACGCGGTGCACCCTGGAAACAGAAATACAGCAGCTCGAGCTGATTCTGGTCAAATCATTTGGGGATCGTGTCCGAGAATGTGAAGGTAGCAGATGGAAAGAGATTTGACTGCACAAGAGACAGACAATATCTTCGACACCACCAGCATCACCACATATAGCGACACTGTCTACATACAGTGAAGCTAGTCAGTCCAGTCCGAACATTGGAGGGGCGGCCAATGTAAAATGCACGTAAAGGTAGATGCATGGCGAAAGACAAATAGATTTCATACCGAGTACAATGAAAGGGCAGAACAGCGCTAGAGGGCACCGCGAACTGCAAATAGAAAGTGAAAAGTCCCTAGGAAAGGGGAAATACAAGCTCGTCAGCTCGAGACGAGCTTCTAGTTACCTGTGTTCCTTACAGGCAGAGACCCAGACCCATTCATTGGCGTTTGGTAAAGCAAGAAGACCTAATCCAACTCTAATGTCAAGCCTTCCTAAACCGGAAATATGCTCGCGAAGAGAAAGGGTTCTGTACCCGATGGGTTTAGGCACAAAAGGGACAACGATTAGCCCTAGCCCAACACTACTGTCAGGTTTTCCTACACCGGAAATACACTTTAAGAGAGAAAGGGTTCAGTACCTGATGGGCTCAGGCGCTATTGGGACAAGGACGCTCAGCTCGAGAACGCCTTGCTCTCAAATCGTGGTGTGAGACTCGAACTTGGACAAGGGGTACACGATGTCGGGTGAATGACACCGGCTAAGAGGGCGAAAGAGCCAGGGTCCAACTCCTCTGTTTAGTTCTTCCCCTTAAGGAACCAGGCTCACGGATGAGAAAACGGTTCAGTACCCAATGGGCACATGCACAGCACGTCCAATTACACGAGGCAAATTCATAGACAGTGGAACACCTCGTGCGAGTCAGACGAGAGCAAAAAAAAAAAATCATCTGGGCGAAGAGTCGCCACTACGCGTGCCTGGAGACAGATATAGAGGCTGTCACCGGCTAAAGGTAGCCCACCCGAATTGTCAAGGCATGCCGAAATCGGATGTGCTAGGCCTACAAGGCGCATAACGGTGGCACAACGTAATCACGCTCCCGGCGGAAATCGCACGGATATCCGTGATGGTTACAATGGAGCGAACGCAAAACAAACAAACATCACCAGTAATAGAAGAAAAAGGGTAGGACATTTCAAACATTCTTCTTCAGCAACCAGTCGTTTGCATGAACTTCAAAATGAATTAAACATACCACAACATCAGCTTATCCAGGACGTGACAACACGATGGAACTCAACGTTCTATATCCTACGACGTCTGTTAGAACAGCGGGTCAGCATCAGCCTGTACTGTGTTGAAATTGATTCGGTAACTGGGCAAACGGCATAGCAGTGGGCAGTCACGGAGAATGTGGTAGCTACTTTAGCACCATTTGAAGAACTCACACGTGAAATAAGTGCAGCTCAGGCATCAATATCAGTTGTGATCCCATTAGTGAAAACACTAATGGCTTTCCTCCAGAAAGAAGGTAGTGATGCTGGAATCAAAACTATGAAAGCAGCCTTGCTTGAAGCTGTTAGCAGCAGATTTGTGGACATTGAATCTAACAGCATTTACACCTTTGCCACACTATTGAATCCTCGATTCAAGCTGTGCTTCTTCTCCGAACGTGGCAGAAGTGATGCACGAACCCATCTGATGTTACCAGCTAACTCCATTATTGATTTAGCAAACACAGTCAGTGCACAGGATCCATCAGCTACTAGTAGCAGTACTAGTGTTTTGACTTCTGTGAGCACTGCCACACAGTACGAGTCCAACCTATGGAGCTGTTTTGAGACAATTGTCGAGGAAAATCCCACCGCAGATCGTTCTGCAAGTGCCGAAGGCAATAGGATTAACACTGAGGTCACACAGTACCTGTCAGAGCCACTTCAAACTCGACAGTCAGATACAGTTTGATAGTGGCATGCCAATAAGCAAAGATTTCCAAGTCTGGCTAGACTGGCGCAGGCATTTCTTGCACTACCACCTACAAGTGTGCAATCGGAAAGGCTGTTCAGTACTGCAGTAGACATTATGACTGACCACCGTAGTAGCCTTGTACCACAAAATACGGAGACGTTGATTTTCCTGAAATACAACTCGTCCCTTCTTGACTCTGAGAGTTCAACTTCACAGCCATAATGAAAGCTGTCTGACTGAAAAAGTGAAAGCACTGAATGAATGTATTTCAATAAATTCAATCTGTTCAATGTACTGTTGTTGTGAATTGTAACTGAGCTGCCAATTTGCCAACTGAAAACAAAGTGAAAACTAAAAACTGAAAACTAAAAATTAAAATTACTAAATTAGCATTATGAGCTTATGTATTATGTTTCATCTTGAACTTATGGAACTTAATATTGCTTATTCTAATGTAAATGTAATTATTTTACATTTACATGATTTAATATGAGTATATGTCATCATTGTCATGTCTATAGTAATGAACTGCAGTAATGAACAGTCGAGTGATTCCACGCACCCAAGTCAAGTGATGTAGTACGCTATTTAATTTCAATGTTTTTATTTGTAAATCCGGCTCCGGCTCGATTTCACTTCATAAATTCAGCCAAATCCGGATCCGGTCGGATTTCAAAAATTTGAATCCGGTACAGCCCTAGTTATGGATAATTTATATCATACGTTGGATACACTACCTTCAGATCTTCATATGATCGATTATGTGACTACATGCATATAGGCCTATATATCTATATATATTACTTGATTAGTAAAGGACTTTCAGACTTACGTTCCAATCAGACGTTTACGGATCTTTCGATCTTTCCATTGAATGTACACTTTCTGACCTCAACTCCGGTCACTACTATTTCATTCATTCTTTGTAAATATGCATAAATTATCATCCCCAGCATTGTCTTCTTCATTATGTAGCAACTTATGACATTTCTAATTAAGCCATCCTTATTTTGAATCAGAATTGCACAAAAGCTATTCTGTGCAATTCTTGAATAGTATGAATATTTGTTCTTTTACTTTCTCTAAGTATTGTTCTTCTGAGTGTACTGCTACACAAATAGGTCTGGACTATACGATGTTAGTTGATTAATCCAACGATCGACGGAATGACCCAGACCTGATTAGAGAAACACCCTCTTTCAACGGACGTCACTACCAGAAGTACTCTACTCAGTACTGTGCAGTTAAACATAGAGTCGCCAATGGGTCTGGTCTTTCATTTCCACTAATCCAAAAGCATACGTATTTAAAGAATCATAACACTGTGTTGTCTCATGGTAGAGTTATTAGTGGGCCAGTTTCAGAAAACAGAAATAGGTCGAACTTGCTTGTTGTTAAAAAGCCCATCACTCACATTGTACTTGGCGATGCTATTGGATTATTAGTGGCACCTAAAAATTCAAAAATAGTTGAATAACTATAGGGGTTTAATGTGGTTCATTATAGGCCTATCCTTAAATGATATACAATATAATATGCACCAATATATGCTTTCATACATGCTTAAATTGCAGATTGCGGAGTAGGCCTACATAATACACGATTTCCAGAAAACCAAAAAACCGAAACTACTCCATTGGCCCAGAGAAGAAAAATGAAAGAAAGTTCACAATGATCCTTCGTTTTTCAGCCTCTGCAATTATATCCTTGATTGCTTGTTACATTTCCTGTCAATATCTCCAATGTGAAGAATGAGTCAGGATTTATTTTCCTAGTCCTTACACATCTAAGTACTGTTGATGAAGTAGAGTGACTTTCAACTTGAAGTTGTCTGTCACCTGCACGCCTTGTCACTTGGAGTTATCCTCCCAGTGTGGGGAGTTAAAAACCCTCCTATTGAAACCCCCATATGGCCTAGTGTGATTTCCGTTAATGGGAAGAGAATGTGGTGGTTGATATTTCCATTTCCCATCACATTCATATAACACTGACATTATCCGCGGTCTCTGATAACCATTTATCTCAAAGTGGTAGTCCGTAGACAGAGGCCATCGGTAACCGGTCCGTAAGCCATACGCGCACGTCCTTATATACACTATCAGGCATAAGACCGTTACCACTCAGCACCCAGGTCAACAAAAAGTTTGAAAAACACTATGACATTGTTTCTTGGCACATTGTAGGTTATCTGATCAAGCGGATAATATGCAAAGTAAAGTGGTACCATGGTAAGCAAGGTAAGGTTCTAAGGAACTCATTATTATCGGCAAACTTTATGCAAAGCATGGCGTAGAAATGGCATTAGTCTACAAACTTCTTCTTCAGCGTTAATTTTCAAACTCCTGTTAGATCTCTCTTGTAGCAGGACCATGATCCATTCTAAATTTCCAGCAAGATGTAGTCCAGAAAATGGAAATGCGTTGTGTCGCCGTTTTATTTGCGCCAATGGCCCGACACGTTCGTCTTGGCAGGAGTCTACAAACTAAACTGAAGGTTTACATATCGGTGGTACTTGCAGTGCTATTATATGCTGGCTAAACATGGACAGTATATGTGTATTACGTGAGGAAGCTCAGCCACTACCACACAATTTGTCTCAGAAAGACGTTGAACATCGAATGCTAAGATAAGATTCCGGATACCACTGTCCTTGAAAGACCTGGTATTTCTAACATTGATACTATTTCATACGCTCTTAAGGTTGACAAAAGAAACGTTATACGGACTTGGTAAAGAGCTCACTGAAAGCCTTTTTTGAAACAAACCACGGGAAGATCCTGCACAAAACAAGGCTACATGGCATTTTGCAATAACAAAAAAGGCGCAGCTAGGTATGCAATAAAAAGAAATACAGTAGCTCAACAGCGGAGACGTCTAGAAAGTTATGGACAGATCAAATACCATCGAAAGTGATCATCCCAGGCTATCATATGGTTTATCGGTCATCCATGAACATGAAAATGTCTTTCTCTAATTGAATTGAATGAAGTGAATGTAACACATGGTTATAATCACCATCTTTTTTGGTTAAGTAAAATGTATCTCTTATTGTGAGGTACGTATCTTTCAACCGCAGACGTTAGTCCAATTTAGTTATATTAGAGTTTTACAACCCTAAAAAATAGTAGAGGTTACGGTTATAGTAATACAGTCACCACAACCTCCGGATGTAGGATGGATGATACTTGTTATCATCACCTGTGGCGGATGAACACCATGGTAGGTCTACCTACTTTCTGCATTGGTTATCAGTGCTGCGTATCCGTCCTGGCAAGATGGATTTGTGAGTTTCTATTTGGCATACCATTTTCTTATTTTCCACTGATATGGTAATGTTTATGTTTTTTAAGCGGGTTACTTTGAAAGCATATTTGATAATAATAATAGTATATTATATGCCGTTTTCGCAACAAAGGTTAACTAAAGGGATCTCCAGCACTTTCTGTCTCTTGCTTTGGTAATAGTGGCAGGAGTGGACCGGACCCCAGGCACCAGAAAAAAGTTTTGTGAACCACCTAATTCGGTTTAATTTGAGTTGTTACTACATTAAACCGTGGCCACGATTAATGCAGGGCATAAATACTACCTGTTACGATTTGACTTTTCCTCTAAGGACAGGCGGCTTTAACATTAATTCCACCCTTGCTTGGTGGGTCCACTTTGGCAAACTGTAATTTATGCATTTGTTGATATTTCCTCGCAGTGGCACCCACTAGTGTCTTCATTTCTTGTCCGCGATCCGACCTTCTCCAACTTATCTATTACATGCAGTAAAGATACATAGGCACTATTTGAAAATAATGTATTTTTATTGTGCAAATTAACTCTGAGTTAACAACACAACACTATAGGTAGATTTCGAAAGATAGAAATGGGTGTCAGGCACGGTTGTGTAATGTCACCGGACATTTTCTCCCTGTATACAGAATACATTATGCGAAATATAGAAGATATGTCCGGAATAAAAGTGGAAGGATACAATATAAATAACTTGATATATGCTGATGACACAGTACTGATCGCAGGAAGCGAGCAAGAACTGCAAGCCCTATTAGATAAAGTAATGAAGGAAAATGAAAACAAAGGCCTCAGTTTAAACAAGAAGAAAACCGAAATAATGGTTGTATCAAAGAGACATACACCACCAAGATGCAACATAATAATTAATAACACAAAATGAGCACAAGTTGAAAAAGTGAAATATCTTGGCACCCTGTTAACATCAGAAGGTAGATGCTCAAGTTAGATAAAGAGCCGAACAGCACATGCCAAATCAGCATTTCAAAAAATGAGAACCATTTTTTGCAATGGAAGTCTATCAATGCAGACCCGAATTCAGGTGCTGAGATGTTATATCGAACCGATTCTTTTTTATGGATGTGAAGCATGGACTATAAACAAGAAAATTCACAGAAATGTGGTTTCTGAGAAGAATGATGAAAATACCATGGACAGCCAAGAAAACTAATGCAGAGGTTCTCATTGATGCTTGCGTAAAAAGATCAATAATATCAAACATTAGAGGCAGACAGTCAAGGTTTCTAGGGCATGTGCTGAGAAGAACACAGCTTGAATACTTAATAACCACTGGAAAGATCAAAGGGAGAAGAGATAGAGGCCGACAAAGAGAAAAGTTACTAGACGGGCTTGTATTGTGGCACGGTAGAAGCTCACCAACCGAGCTTATTGACAACACAAGAGACAGAGTCGTGAAGAAACTTGATCGCTTACGCCAGTCGGCATGGCACTTGATTGATTGAAATTAACTTTCATAACCGCTGTCATCAAAGGTCAAGGATTCCAGAGTTCAAGGTAGTTTATAAACTCCTTGTAGAGAATAACTTTTGGAATCTGTTGTGTAGTCTGTAAAATATTGTATAGTAATAATGATGTTGTTAGTGTCAGATTGCATCGTGCTGTAGCCAAAAACGTAGGTTTATGAACTGATGCTAGGTTGGGGCCATGGCCCCGAACGTGGTGGAGACGATCCTTACCACTCCGTTCGATGGTCAGAAGCCAGGGACCTCAGGCCTTAGAAAATCAGTCGGTGTCTTTCAGCAACCACACTATTCCGAAAACTTCATCCAAGCGGTCCTTATGGCAGGACTGGGGGGTAAGCTGAAGCGGTCAAGTCTGGCTGTCGGAGGAGACGGCAGATTCTTTTGTAGAGAAGCTACACATTTGATCATAAAAATGGCAGCAGCTAATGGGGTAAACATTATTATAAGCTAGCTAATGACATCATTAACATTTGTTTTTATTAGAAATGTGTGTTGTTAAGGCTAAGGTTAATATTTTTTTTTCAATTACAAGTGATGTAGGCTATGTCCCAGATGAATGACTCACTAAATATAGCTGTATGAGTACAATGTCAATTTGGGCAGTCTTCTACTCTGGGAGGGTACTTGCTAAGATGTTCTTTCAAACTTGAAGGATGCTGTTCATCAAAGCATGAATAGATCTCTTGTATACTTTTGTGCAGCTGGAAAGTTTCTCCAGAGCTTTATTTCATGCCCAGAAGAATTCAACTCTCAATGGTGTGAAGTGATTTGAGAAGCTTCCTCCTAATCAGAAGAGGTTAATTCTATGGGTTCTGTGGATTTTCTACCTTTCTGCAACATGCAGTCATGAGCTTCAGCTCTCCTTCCAAGTATCCTTTCATGTCAAAGGTGTCCATAGCAACCAATCTCTGGGCCATAGTCACAGGGATATGTGTGGCAGCCAACTATACATTTTCCACGAACCAAGGAGGCTCTCTAATTATGTAAGGCCAACACATTTGCTTGATTCTTGGATCTCCCAAGGAATTGTTATATCATACACAGTTGCTTTTCACCATCTCATGTAGCCAGGGCACCGCATACACATTTTCAGCTAGAATCATGGTCATGGCTAGAAGTCATCTGGTTCTCCTAGTGTGATGTGCAGTGCTGAATTCTTTTAATGTTGAACACAGGGAAATATAATTTTACAGATAAGGCCTTGTGGGGTATCCTCAAGAGGAAAGCCTAACTATTGGCATGTCATCTATTGGAAGTTAATTGTTGCATAATGGTTTGCCTGGTAGAGCAACAGTGAGACTTTCAAAGCTTTTGCAAGTGTAGAAGTCATTATAAAGTTGGCTGTTGAAGTTAACTGCCACAATTTATGTGTAGAGGAGAACCCAAAAGTAGTTAATGGCATGATCTCACCATTCTCTGGCATCCCTTTAGATTCCAAGTTGTAGATTTTACCTTTCTCTATGAGCTCATCAATAGGGGGCTAGTACAGATTATGCAGGATGCTAACTCCATATTGCCACTTCCCAGGCAAAGCAGGCCATATCAGTGGAGGAGAATACCTCACTCTTACAAACATGTATCAAATAAAATATCAAAATAATGATCTATCAATACTAAGCATTGTATGAATCAGAACCATAGACACCTTGCTCAATTCATTAAAGGAGACTGAACATGTTCTATATGCAGTGAATCCTCAAAATATTGAACATCAGATGGCAGGACAAGGTTATTAACATGGAAGTCAACAGTGCACTATAAGATACCATCTCTCTATTTATCCCTCATAGATGTTTAAGATGGCTTAACCATATGAAAAGAATGTCAGTCACACTCCCAAGGACATTTTTTTAGTTGAGCTCTCATCTGGTGGATGGCAAAAGGAACAGATCAAAACTGAGATATAAGGACATTTGCAAAACAGCCTTGAATGGTTATGTGATAAATCCAAATTCTTGGAAAGAATTGAATGATGATCGTACATCATGAAGTTAATTCAGCGCTATGTCAATCATCCGAAGGTGCCCGAGGGAGAAGTCTAAAGATGTGATATAGATGATAGGCATCTATAGTGTTAAAGACATACTTTATATATATATATATATATATATATATACTGCTCTCTGCCCTGCTAATAGAAAATCTGAAATATCATCTGCAAGTGAGGCTGCAATTTGAGGACTTTGTAATCTACATGTAACTTTTATGCTGGTCTTCCTTCCTTACCATCTATAAAGACACAAAAGACCAACATAATCATTTTAAAATTGAAGATTGTATAAGCTTACTTACAGGGTTGGTGGATCAAAGTAGCAGTTTCAGTGGCATAGCAGAAATAAATAGTTTAATATATTCAAAGTACTTGCCATGTTAAAGCTGTTAGAGAAAATTCATAGAAGTTGTTATCATCAAACATTTCATGAGATGTAGAAGATGATAATTGTTCACCTTTACAAGCACAAGGACAATAACTAGCAATGTGATAACCACAGGGGGAAATCTCTCCTGTCGATCGCTGGTAAGATACCAACCCAAGCCATTTATAACCACCTAAATGACTATCTAGATCTACTCCCAAAGAGCCAGTGTAGCTTTAGAACAGGCTGTTGAATAGTCAATATGATACTTGTATCTGGATAACTGTAGGAGAAATGCCTGGAGCAACAGTGCAATCTCAACATGATTTTCATAGATCTCACCAAGGCCTTCAACACTGTCAGTAAAAATTAAATATGGAAGATCATGGAAAAGTTTTGCTGCTCAGATAAATTATCAAGATCATTCAGCAGTTTCACAAAGATATGATGGCCAATTTATTCAGTGATGAGGCAATCAGATATTACAAGTATCATAAAACAGGGCTGCATACTTGCTCCAACACTTTTCAGCATGATGTACATTTCCCTGCTCATGGTTGTTAAAATGATGGGAAAACAATTAAATACAGGACAGATAGAGAGCTATCTAATCTCAGATGACAACAAGCCTCTATCAAGGTGAAAGAGATAGCCATCACAAATCTGTTGTTTGTTGACAACTGTGACCACTGCAAGCTCCAAAAGAAATATTCTAGTTAGAATAGACAGGTTTTCTACAGCTTGTGATATGTTTGGCCTGACCACAACACCAAGAAAACTAAGGTAATGATTCAGCCAGCCCTCCAGTATACATGACAGTACCATGACTCAGTCATCACAGTCAATAACAGGTGTCTCCCACCATTTGAATGATTCACTTATGATGCTTTTGTTAATCCATAAAAAGTATCGATAACATGGTTTTCCCTGAATAATCACATAGTAAACACGTCTATGCCATCGGTTACTTTGATGGAAATGTCCTCGAGAGAACCAGTACAATGAAGTACTTGGGGGTTATGTTAGACCGAAGTCTGTCTGAGTTTCAAAGATCATGTTGATCACATCATTGTAAAGGCTTATAAAGGTCTTGTGGCGATGAAATTTATGGCTGCTCCTCAGTATGAACAGAGGCTGTTATTTCTGCTTTATTATTGGTGGTAGCAGTGGTAGAGTATGCGCTGGAAATTCTAACACTGTGTCAGACTCAGAAAGATTGGATAGAATCCAGAATGAGACAATGCGAATCATACTGGGGTGTATGAGAGATATGTCGGCACGGACTATGCGATACTTACTTGATTGCCCAACTGCAGAGCAAAGAATACAATTGTGCAGAGCACTGGCTTACCTACAAATTACTGCTGATAAAGAGCACCCTCTACACCAACATGGAACAGCCTTCAAAGTAATAATAACACTAAATAGAGAATGCAAGGAATGATGTCCGACAGTCGTGGAGTCGGAGGTGCGGACTCTGATTTGTGAGAATTCCAGGGACGGTGATATGATTATATATACAGATGGGTCAGTTGAGAGACACATTAGAAGTGCCCATCAAAGGTGAGGAAGACTATCAGAGAAGAATGTGATGCATTTGTTCAGACAACAAGCAGCATGACAATGAAAATTTTGGCAGTAACCAAAGCTTTCAAATGGACGTGCTTGCAGACTGCGACCCATGCCTATATGCTAAGTGACTCGATGAGCATGATTGTGAAAGTGCAACCAGGGCGCATTTGGGAACAGTGGCTAGATGCGATGAAGCAGAAAAGGACTTTTATTTTTGTGATGGGACATGTGGGAGTCTGGGGTAATGAGAGAACAGGTAGTTTGGGCACACACGCTGCTACTACAGTTGTTTATGGAGCGATGAATCTAGTAGTCATTTTGAACACCCTATGGGAAAACGCACAAACAAATGACTCTATATGTGACAATGACTCTTGTTCCATGACTGGAATAAGGGAGCTTGGTTTGAAATGTGGTGTTGCTAGAAAGGAGCGATTTTGTGGGTGAGGAAGAGTGATGGTCAATCAACGGCGTACTGGGACAGTCACAGTCAATGGGTAATGGCGGATACACTCAAGGAAAGATCTGAGCACCTATGGACTTGTGCGGAGTGCAATGATGATGATCCAATGACTAAACTAACTTATCCCTGTAGTACTCTCTCCAGAGCAGATGATATTGATGCCAAAGTCAACAACAGAATCTTTAACAAGAGTGACTTCATTTATTTGGTAGGAAGCTTGACAATATATGGGAACGCACATTCATCAGTTTCACAACAAAATTAAGCCTATGGTGTCATTGTGCAGTTTCTTAAGCTCAATTGACATCAGTTTAGTTATTTACATTAGTTCCTCATTGGTGCATCTTATACCATTTCAAACCTTCCATTCTATGTAGGCATCCATTTATGAAAGTGTAATTTTCTTGATCTTTATGTTTCTAAACCATACTATGCACATAATTAACTTTTGAGCTGAAGATTCATAGTTCTACACTTCTCTTCCTATTTATTTGAGAGTTGTAAATAATTGTTTCATATTAGGTTTCCAAAGTAGTGATTGGCCAAAATGGTATCTTGTCCACACCAGCCTGCTCTTACATTATTCGTAAGTATGATCTGGATGGAGGATTCATCCTGACAGCAAGTCACAACCCTGGAGGGCCCAAAGGAGATTTTGGAATTAAGTACAATATTGAAAATGGTGGTAAGCTATTTGATATATATATATATATTTGTGTGTGTGTGTGCGTGCGTGCAGGGGGGGGGGGTGTTTTTTTCATGTGCATGCACACACCTATATATGAAGGTAAAAAGATGTAGAGGATTGACTTCATTGTGCTTGGATTAACACATATGTACTCTGTCCTCTCAGTGAAGCAGCATGCTGCCTGTCAAGAGTACCACTCATAGAACTTTAACTCGATAGCTTCAAATGATAATCCTCAGAAATCTCTGAAAAAAATACACTTTGTAAACAAGACATCATGAGCAGGATTCTAACCCTCAACATCTTGAGCAAAACGCAAAGTGTTTAACCACAACACCGGGGAAATCCCTAAAATTTGACTCATTTTTTGCATATGGAAATCTTATGTATAAATCTTACGTCCTTTTATTTTTCAAAGCATATTCATGAAGTTAGTTAATATTCATACATGCTTGTAGTTTTGTGATTTCAACCATAGCTGTGCATCTTTTAAAGGTTCACTGTCATTGCTAGATTGCTAATTAGTGACAGCAAAGATGCTGCTGAACTCCTTGACATTTTCTCTTGAACTATGCTGAAAAAGCCCATGCACTTCCTTGGTGAAGTATGATAGACCCTTGTTAATGTAAAATGATTCATTGTAGTTAATGTTATTGTCATTCGATACTGTTCAAAAAAAGAAACGCAATATTATTTCAGTACTAATGGACACCAAATTTAAAACGTGCAAAAAATTTTTATTTTACGGAATTAATGTTTCAACCTTGCCACAAAGATTCTTTCAGACTTTAACATGAAATGATGTTCATTAAATTTGGTTTGGACTTTTATTCTTTGCGACTGAGGCCTCCGTGTCAATAAGGTATATGACCTCCTCTGGCCTCTATCGGAGAACAACATCTCCGCAACATGGATTTGATTACTGGTAGCCATTGGATCTGTTGTTGTGGGATGGCTGCCCACTCTTCCCACAATGCAAGAGACAACTGTCAGAGATTGCCTGGAGCCATGTCTCGCTGGTGGAGTTGTCTGTCGAGTTCATGCCATAAGTGTTCTCTATGGGGTTCAAGTCTGATGACATGGCTGGCCATGGAATGATCTGGACGTTGTTGTCAGCAAAGAACTGGGTGTTGAGTTGTGCCACATGAGGTCGAGTGTTATCCTGCTAAAAAATTGACCCTTGTGCAGCCACAATTGAAAGGATGAACAATTTCAGCGACATATCATTTGACATTCAGGTGTCCTTCATTTTGCACCAGGTCACTTCTTCCCATGAAGTTGATTCCCCCCCCCTCCCCATTAGTACACATCCATCACCATGTGGAGGAGCCTCATCCACACTGTTCTGGACATGATGCTCATGGACTCTACAGTAAACTCTTCTTCATCTATCATGTCACTGGAACAAACACAAAAATGATTCATCACTAAACCAAACCCATCTCCAGTCTTTCCCAACGGTCCAGTGACGATGATGGTTCACCCACTGCAGTTGGTTCTGGTGAAGCTGGTCCGTAAGAACAGGACCTCTGTAGGGTATTCTAGTCCAAAGACCAGCGTCGTGCAACCAGTTCCTGACCGTTTTATCTGAAATTTAACAAGCTGCTGACATTGAGTGAATTGTGGAAGATGCAGATGCAAATTTATTCCTGAGGTGACGCAGCCACATAAAGCAGCGTTTGGCAGGAGTTGTGACTGTGGGTCTTCTACTGCACTGCCGGTTTACCGCTGAGTCAGTTTGGTGAAATCGCCTCCAAAGGCAACTAATGGTACTTCTACCTCATTAAATTGTCTAGCCACTACATTTTGTAATTGTCCAGTCTGTAAGCATCCAATGATGATGTATCGCTGTTCTGTAGTGAGATGAACCATACTAGTGCATTGAATTTTCAACTGAATTTATTTGAGGACCATCAATCTTTTATAGAAATTCAATAATACGGTCAGAGAGTTTTGTGTTCATTTAAGTTTCACAAGATTCTCATAAACCTGTCATGAGTTAATTGCTAAAAATCTTGTTTTGATCTTGATCTCTTTCATGATTTTATGAATCATGGGGTGAGTACAATTCAGGTAACCACCTGAAGTTAATGACCAGGTGGACAGTCGATAGGTTGAATGATGTCCAATCAACAAATATCTTTTATGAAAGTAACTCCAAAAAAGTTGTGTTTTTTTCTTTGAACAGTATATGTTCTGGCTGTCACAGTCACTGATCTTGGATTTGAGTTCCTTACATTTTCTATCCAATGTGGTGACAATGGTGAAGTTGTTTTCGACCATGTATTGTTAGAATTTGAAAAGGGGGCAAAGAGCAGCAATACCGTGACTTGCCATGCATGTTTTATGAGACAAATAAGAAGGTTTAAGTATGGTGGTGACAGTCCTATCTCATTGAAAGTTAAAGTGACCCTAAAGCCATGCTAAATATATATATATTTTGTTAAAATTCAGTGAACAACAACTTTATAGACACCCTGCATATTGATATTTTCTACTCTTTTTGCAATATTTTTCTTTGCCAGATCTTAACACAGTGGGTAGGATAGACTTGGACACTGGACTCCCATTATGCTTGTATTAATTCAGCAACTAATTTGTCACACCCTTGTCATGGTGGTTTTCAAGTTTGCCCAGTGTACTGGCTCCTACTTAGAGAGTTAAAAACATAATTGAATGGACGATATGCTGTGGACCTATATAAGAGGAAAATCTTGGGTGTATATGTTTGTCATCTGCTAGAGGTTTACTATTTCATGAAGGTTTGTCTGATGGACCACTGGTATGATTTTCTATAAGTTAGAATATCTAATATAGGTTGTTTTCTAATATATTGTTGTCAGTGACAACAATATCACAGCAAGTGAAAGTATATATAATATATTGTGATTTCAGGTCCAGCACCAGAAGCTATAACAGATACAGTTTATGAGTTGACGAAAACAATTACAGAGTATAAAATTGTTCCAAATTTGAAAGTTGATATTACCAAGTTGGGAATTACTACCTATAGGGTTGCAGGGCTAGATTTCACTGTGGAAATTATTGACAATACTGCAGATTATGTGGAGCTTATGCGAGGAATATTTGATTTTGAAGCCGTAAAATCATTTATAGGAACCAAAAAGATTCTGCTAAATGCAATGAATGGAGGTAAACATTACAACTTCAAATATATTTTTCTGTAACATTTTGTGTTAAAATGAATTACAAATTAATTTTTTTAAAAATGCTATTGAATTAGTATGATTATTACGCCCGTGTGTTGCCGGGGCCTGAAAGGGGAGCAAAGAATAGCAACACTGTTTACCTTCCAAGCATGTCATAAAAGGCGACTAAGGAGGTTATGGGATGGAGTTGGCTGTCCCATCCCATATAGGGTCAGTGACCCAAAGCCATGCTGAAGTCGGATGTGTCAGGCCGAAAGGCGCAGATATTGCAGCAATGCTGTAAACCATGACACAACGCATTCCGTTCTCCGGACTACATCCTGCTAATCTGCAGGAGTTTGAGAACGAACGCAGAAGAAGAAGAAGTATGATTATTAAGAGTTAACTCCTCCTTACCTGACTCCCTGTTTTCTCCTATTCTCGCTATAGCATATGTGCATTTCTGACTAGGTTTATTTGTCTTATCTTTTGTCCTGATGAAGGCTTTCCAGTTAAATTGTTGTCTGCCCTTGTGATTTATTGTTAGTATGTCATGTTTATAATTGGTCACACTAGAACTTATTTATACCCACTCCTGTTTGATCTGCTAGAAAACTTCTGTTTTTCAAATCTTATATCTTTTTTTAAAAAGCGCTATATGTGCTAAGCCATATCCCCATATTTTTGAGTGATCTGTTCACATCTCTATCTTCCAACTTGTAGTATTTCTGTCTCACAGACACCTTATATAACCATAAATTAATAAGTTGAATTCTCAAATATACAAAGAATAATGATATCAGGAAGTACACATGTACTGTGGGAAGGTACATTCATGTAATAACATCCATAGATTTTTAACTGCACAAACCACCATCTTGTCCATGTATACAGGAAATATTTGAGCGTGAACATAAGTGTCACTCACCTGCTGACTAGGAGACCTTTGTTTTAAGTTCGCTCATAGTTTGTAAAAATAAACTTCTTTGGTCCACCTAGTCACCAGAAAATTGGTACCAAGTCTCATGCACTGAGAAGGTCAAGGAATGTCATTATTGCTACTGAGCAAGTGCTGAAGGTAACACTAGTCAGATAGTTTCTGGTCAACTTAAGACTAGGCAAATGAGTATGTATGGGAAAACTGTGTGCATGTGATGCTGTTTCATAACTCATATACCTTTACTTTTGAATTTGATCAAGTATTGTTATTGTAAGTACTGAAATCAAATAAGCACATTGATCAAATCATATATTTTAATGTGATCATTAAAATTTTTAACCTGTAGCAATCCGAAATTTATAAATGTCGACAAATATAATCTAGTGATAGAAACCTACTGTCCACAAATGTCTACATCGAGGTAGCCATCTGTAGCCATGGATAACAATCATCCATGTTTATTTCCCATCATGCTCTTATAGTAAGTGTGTGCTAGAGTGATTGTTCCTTAGTTTTCCGCATCGTTATAAATATGCAATCGTAATTTATTTGACCGTTCACGTTTGCAAGCCAAACTGCATAAGCCTAACTTCAGTGCTGTCATTTTTCACTAATTCTTCACGGATTATGATTTAGAAAAAGACGAATTTTAAAGCTTTAGTGTTTCAGTTACTGTAGATAAATGTATGGTTTTTTGAGAGAGATGTTTATAATATTTAATAGTGATGTAACTGATGTCATTTATGACAAGGAATTTGAGGAGCCGTGTTTTCTTCAGCTAGGCCTAAGCATGACCTTGATGCGGTGGTAAGTTCTTTGTGTGCTTTTGTCCACATTCTCGATTTTAGTTGTACACAACTAATATACACAAGCAAATAATACCTCCAAATCATATCCAGCATCCATTTATCTCTATTGTCTCGGAATTTGAAATGAATAACTCCATAAACAAAAATGTTAGTCAAAAAAGCAAACATGTGCAGAAAAACCAGAAGTCATAAAATATGGCCAATTGTCAGAGGAAGTATGTATTATTTTTAGCTGTGCTGCTAAAGGTTAAATACAATCTGCTTCTTATTTTCTCAGTGACTGGACCATATCTGCAAAAAATATTTGTTGAAGAAATGGGTTTGCCATCAGATAATTGTCTCAATTGTGATATCATGCCTGACTTTGGAGGCAGGCATCCTGATCCAAACTTAACATATGCCAAAGATTTGGTGACTATCATGAAGAAAGGGGAGCATGACTTTGCTGCTGCTTTTGATGGAGATGGGGTTGGTATACTTGCACATTGATTTAAAAGCATTTTCACGTTTCTGTATTTAGTTTCAAACTGATGATTCTGGGTAAATACTTGTGTCATCTCTTGTAGACTAATGTCATCATTATTCCTGTAAGCTTAGTGATGTAAGATGTCTCGTAGGGTTTTTAATATATCTCACCATGCATCTCTGTTTAGATAACGTTCCAATTCTTATCAAGGGTGTTAGTGCCTTTCAACTTAGCCTCTCTGTGTCTTTTTGGTAGACCTCTGTTTCTTTCCCCGAATGCTTCGTTCTCCATTCTTTAGTTGTTTCTTCTCATGAAGTCCAATATGGCATGAATAAATTATCTGGGAGGTACATTCATTTTCACCTCTCATTTCTATAAATACCAAAACATTTTAAAACTTAATTGGTGAGAATGTAACCGCAATGTTTATGTTGCCGTTTGACAAAATCCACTTTTACCTATTCAAGCAAAACATACATGGTTTATTCCTCTTCTGTCTTTTGCTTGGAATGTGCTTATATCTGAAGTTTTGTCTCTTCTATAAACTTGACTGTGTTTTGAAACTCGTACAGAGGTTCATAGAGTGTTTCCTTCACTGTTGTTTCTCTGGGCCAGTGTATTTGCCTCAGCATTTCATGTGCCAGACATTCTTGAATAATATGCTCTGCTGAGGTGCCTGTACTCATGGCTGAGTTGCCAATCGTGAACTTTGTATACATGTGGCAGCAGAGCCAGTTGTGTCCTGTTCTGAGGTACAGAATGACATGTTCTAGTGTGTACATAATATGATTTATTCCAGTTTTGGGCTTATGTAGTCCATCATGCCTCCTAAATGTTCCCATTTGTTGAATGGAAACCCCTGCCAGAGACGGATGTGTCGGACCATTGGTGCAAATAAAACAGTGACACAACGCATTTCCATTCTCTGGACTACATCCTGCTGGAAATCTAGTAGGACAGAGATTCAGCGGGAGTTTGAGAATAAATGCTAAATAAGAAGAAGAAGAAAAAGAATGGAAACCAGTTTAAATCATATTTAGCAAATGCTTATAGCTCATTCACATATTCTAACAAACTTGTCTTACCACTCTTTGAACATCTTTCTGATTTTGAATTTATTTCTGTGTTCATTCTCAAACTCTTTCCACTTAGCAGGATGTAGTTCTGAGAACTTGGTTGATAATGATTGCTTTGTAACCAGTATCTTCTTCTTCAGCGTTCATTCTCAAACTCCCGCTGGATCTCTTTTGTAGCAGGATTACTAGATTTTCAGCAGGATGTGGTCCAGAGAATGGAATGTGTTGTGTCGCCATTTTATTTGCTCCAATTGCCCGACACATCCGTCTTCGGCGGGGTAACCAGTATAAAGTAGAGTTTATACATTTTAATGAACATGGCTGGGATTTATTTGGGATGTACTGTAAGAATCCCAAGCTTACACATGCAAGATTATTGGTACATTTTAATACTACTCGTCTATACATTTGTAAATATAAGTCAAACTAGCAAGAGAGGACACAAAACAGTAATATGTTTCTGCAACAATAAGAAAAACCATCAAAGAAAGTATGACTATATGTCTCAACAACATGCAAGAATCACACACAGCAGCATCACATTGCTGCATGAACTGGAGAGCTCTGATTTCTGCCTTATACACCATATTCAGCACTGAAGGAACATAGATAGATACATCTATACATATTTAAATATTGCTAAATACAGTAAAATCTTGAATTGCGAGTGTATTGCATTCCTGAAATGTGTAAGTTATCTATAAGACATGTACACGTCAAAGCAAATTGCACCTAAGAAATACTAAAACTCAGATGATTCGTTCAACAACACAAAAATATTCAAGTAAAAATTATTAATGCACAATAGTCTACATACATTTTTATTTTTTTATTGTTTAAATTTAATATAAAGAATAAAAATTATTAATTTAATTTAATTTTGGATGGAGTGAGAAAGATGAAAGTGAGGAGAGGAGGAAGGTTATTGTGTAGAACAACTTTCATTGTCACTAACGGAATAATTTCTATATATATGTTAGCCCACTTGTACAACTTTAACCCTTTCAATCCATCCGTTCAGGAAAAAATCCCGGGAATTTTTTTCCCAGGCAAGGGGAACAACTCTGCACAAACCAGAAGTGATTGTGCAAGAAATTTAATATAAAATATAATTTGCAACCTTTTTTTATGATTCAAAGTCCAATTAACAGATAAATGGAAGAAGTACTGATCTTTGAACATATCTTTGTGAATGTTATGTAACATAAGTTTACTTGTCATATAACATGCGAGAGGAAAAAAAATTAGTACCAGTTTCATGTCGGCTTCATTTACTTGTGTTAATTTGTTTGCTGATAAATGTTCAAATTAAAGCTGCAAAGCAGTCTCCCATGTACAGCATGAGAACAACAGTCTGTAACTGTTAACTACTCCAAACATATAGGCCTAGTTCACATAAAGAAAGCCCTATATATCTGGTGAAACAGGGTTCCAAAACGGATCTCGTTTCTCTGAAAATTTAGATACTGGAATACACAATGTTTGTTCGCGCATACCCACAAAGAATGACTCAAATAGAAATACTGGTAGTGAAAACTAGGCCTATTCTCAAAAGCAGAGTAATCTCAATCAATGTCCTTTGCAAGACTTGATCTCTCGTGAAATTGATCAAATATTGACATAGATCTTCTATGTTGACTATTCTCAATCATCACTAGGTCTATGGTGTGCAGGCTGGAACGTGCACATCATCAATTAGGCCTACACTACACATCGCCACTAATTTTAGCTAGGTCTACTAAATACTGAACTACTACCCCATCAATGTCGGATTCATTTACGTTCTCTAGAATTCCATTTCAAAATTGCATATCAATATCATCTGAATCATAAGTAGGTCCATTTTTGCAAAGTTTTGACAAAATTGAAGGTCATAATAAACTTTGTGCAGTTTGTAAACGACGGTTGTTGGAAACGATTGGAACATATCGCTGGACGGCGCCATTTTCGATAATCACATCAGCGCTGAATTTAACATGTCTATTTGCATGGAACCAGTAACAGACATCAACCCAAACAAAAACCATGTGTCAATCCAATGAGAATATAAAGGCCACTATGGTAATGTAGGCCTATATATAGCCAACGATTTTGGCCGCTAAGGGTTTGGATGGGTTAACAAGGAACCTATCCAATGACACTTGCTTCTGGAACTCTGCAATTAATGCATTAAGGCCCAAACTTGCAGCCTCTACATGTATCATAACAATGGTTTGTTGGTTGGTTGCTGATCCAGCGGTCCATGGGCTCATGCCCTCTGACCCAATACCATTGTGTGATGTATACATGTATTTGTGAGTTGCTGTTTTGTTCCATATAAGGTGTTTCATGTATCTGGCCCTGGAGGGAGAAGCATTTTGAGGGAGATGTCATCCGGTGCTGTACATTCAAAAAGGTGGTGGTCAACAGTTTCATAGGGATGTGTGCACAGCCAGCACTCTGGAGTGTGTTGTGGTTGTATTCTGTTCAGGTAATTGTAAAGCTATACATATTGTGTGTGCATTAGGAAGATGATACTCTTGTCTTTCCATCCCAGGAGGTTGATGTTGTCTTTAGGATTTGGGCTGGTCATATATTTATAGATTTCCCTCCAGTGTCTCCCAGGCCCATCTGTTCATCCAATTTTCTTTGTTCACAAATTTCAACATAATTTTAACTGTGTGCATGGTTGTTTGTGTATATGGCTGTTCTTGTTGTGCTCCCTTATTTGCTAGTCTGTCTGCCTTGTCATTACCAGTTGTGGCTGAGTGGCCAGGAATCCACTGCATAGCAGTGCTGACTTCATGAGATGTAAGCAGGTGGTTGACATGGTGATATATTTCAACTAGATCAGGCTATCAATGCCCATCACATTTCAATCACTTGAAGAACGGACATAGAGTCTATAAAAATCACGTTTTGGTCTTTTGATGGAAAGGCATCAAATATGGTCTTCAGGTGGTACAAGACAACTTCTAGTGCTGTTGTTTCAGTGTCATAGTTAGAACACATCTCCCCACAGGCGAGTTATCAAACAAGTCTCCAAACAATTCATCAGATGTTTTGTCTGGATATTCTATATAGACACCATAACCTGCTTTGATGGTGGCTTTGAAAGCAGACCCATCAGTTTTAGACATGAATCCATTGTTCTGGATAGGTATCTATTGTTTTCTGTGTTCCTTTCATAAGACTTACTGGGTCTGAACTTTTCATTGCATTATCTCTTATTTGTGTCTTGATTTCAGGCAATTTAAAACCTGAGTGTGGTGGTAAACATTTTTCTACTCTTTGCAGTTCTTGTCTCTTGTCTGGGAGGTGATAACTGTCTTTTATTTTATCGACATAGCTGAGGACTGACTTGTTTTATTCTGTGGTAGTTTTCTACAAGTTGTTTATTTGGGTGGTCTTTGTTCATTCTTTTGCTTTTCCATAAGCCTCCATTGCAGCCATATCTCTCTGTATCTCAAAGGATTCTACATTTGTTTGTATTTCACATGCAGCTGTAGGTACAGTACTAATAAGGTGTAGGGCATTAAGTTGTTCTGCACTCTGGAGATTCTACATTTGTCTTGGAACATGTCAGAAGTACACTGTTGTATTCTAAAGCAGAACATATGTAACCAAGATATATTCCTCTGAGGGTAACCTTGTCTGATCCCCAAGATGTGCCAGTGAGTCTTTTCAGTAGTTGTAATCGTTTAAATGCTTTATTTTTGACATTTTACTTCTTGAGGGTGAGCCGCCAATCAAGATTGATTCCAAGAAATGTGGGATGTTCTTCTCATGGCAATTTCTGTGTATATTCATAACAATATGAATACCATTTTTCTTAAAGTTATCAAACCATTCCATGCTCACCTTGAAGTCTTTAAAAAAATTTTTTGGTCAAGGTGCCAGACCGTTTACGTGCGAGATCGAAATGCAAGGCATTTGTCTACTTGCAGATAAATTTATTGCTCATAGTTCACATACTAGTTTCTTCTTGTTTATCCACATGGGAATGAACTTATCTATATTTTCCAGAATATGTGACCAATTCTTTGGTACTATGACTCTTTTTGTTGCTCAAACCTTCTTACTTCTTCCTTTATTGCAAATCGTTGACGTAAATTTATTACAAAATCTTGCGATGTCAGCCTCATGTCTTGTTCCATCAAACCTGACATACTTTGTTCATGCTTCTAGATGATTGTCTTCTTAACTTCACTAAAATTATCTTCTTACTGTATTCTTTTTGAACCATTTTATACTCCGCTGAAGACGGATGTGTCGGGCCATTGGTGCAAATAAAACGGTGACAACACATTTTCATTCTCTGGACTACATTCTTCTGGAAATCTAATAGGACCATGGTCCTGCTACAAGAGATATCCAGTGGGAGTTTGAGATTGAACGCTGAAGAAGAAGAAGAACCATTTTATTTATGGGGGTCATTGCAACAATAAAGTTATTAACCTTAATCACACTGTATTCATATTTCGTTGTTTTCTCCGGCCACTGCATTGCATTTTTATTTTACTCATTATTTATGGAAGGTATTTGGAAAAAAACACCTTTTTTTGTTTTGGCGAATTTTATATAATAGTTTTTTATGGAAATAAAGAAATGATAACTGAATGTAATGATGTAAGTTTTATTGGTGTATGTGTGACATTTAAGAAAATGGTGAAGTTGATAAATGCACACAAAAAGCAACAATCATCAGTGACTCACCTATTCTTGTTTGATATATTCAAATCAGGGTATAATGCTATTTATATTATTAATGCAGGGTATAGGCCTATTCTACTTCTGATGTAATTTCATAATTAAATTAATGTATTCATGATATCGTCTATGAAAACCAATCGAAACTCTTCGACCTCACTTGTGTCATCCGCTAGACCTAATGGTTCTACAACTTCACAAAAGTTGAAAAAATAGCTGTCATTTTGAGTGATTTTTGCCTGATTCCAGAGAGGACTAAAATATTCACTAGAAATCTTGTACACTTCCTAGTGTTGTGAGACTAATTGAAAAAGGAAGTTAATTATGTCTATGTCTGATTTCTGTGTTACCCAGATGAATGATGTTACTTTACAATTGTGATTTCCTTGTTGAAAGAGGTGTATAGTAGTGGATGACTCAAGTCACATGCAGGGTCTCAAAATACATTGAGCCTAGAGACTACTGTCACCAACAGCTAAAGGTTAATGAACAGTCACTACACTTGGGTATAACATTTTAAGAATACTTTACACAGACACATGGTCACAACACTATAGTAAATAGTTTGCATACAGTTGATGCATTTCTAAAGATGTTAACTATGCTAGCCATACCCATAATTCTGCAGCGAGTGAGAAAAGTGCCATTGGTTCAATTGTGATCACCTGATGCTCTGTAGATAAAGTGTATATATACTACTCGAATTGCAAGACATTGCAAATTTATGAATTTAAAATTTGTTTACAATTTTTGGTCATCTTGAAAAACACTTGCAATCAAAGTTACTCACAATCCAAGGATTTACTATACTTCCATGTACTTGCAATTTCATTTTTGTATGTAACAGACAGATTTTACAATTTGTGTGAATAAAAGCTAAATTAATTTTGGGACTTTTGCTGATGGTCAGGTGTTTGTACTGCTGAGGTCACTCTGTGCAAGAAAATCATGAGATCACAAATTACTATTATTCAAACAGTTATGTTTTGTACTTTCAGGATCGTAGCATGATATTAGGTCATAAAGCACTTTTTGTCACACCTTGTGATTCCTTAGCTGTGCTTGCAGCCAATGTTGAATGTATCCCCTATTTCAAGCATCATGGAATCAAGGGTTTGGCTCGTAGCATGCCCACATCAGAAGCAGTTGATAGGTAGGAACTGTATCTTACCTTCATATGGATATAGAAAAAAATAACAGATTTATGTAGATTTGTTAGACTGAAGATATTGTACAGATTGTACAACTCATTAACTCAGATTTAAAATATATATAATATATATATATATTGTTGTTGTTGTCAATATCCAATTGTTTCTGAGCATGATAGAAGTGTTTATTTATTTTTAGGACCAGTATTCCTTTATGTCATTCAAAATGGTATCTAACAGACTGTTCTCAGGCGCTAGCTGCTGCCTCCATATGAATTTCGCAAGACAACTTTTCAGATGTTGTTTAAGCATCCTGAGATGCTTCTTATTTCTCCATTTCACACTACTCCATAACTGCTCCACATTCTTTGTATTTACTCCAGTTTCAGGATCAATGATGTTGTAATGGTGATTCACCTTGCAGTCTGGAAAACCTGCAATTTCGAATTCGTTTATCTAGTAGGTTCTTCATGAATCTGTATGGATAATGGAACCATCATGGACGTTATTGTAAATGAATTTTATATATGCAGCAGCTTGTATGTCTGGTATTGGCATGAGAAAGATCTCCCATGTTTCATGACACAGGCCACCACAGATCATCACTGCGCAAGGACTTGGCCAGTGTTATTCTTTCTTTTAGAGAATAGGCTTTCTTCAATTTCCATGATTTTCCCTCACCTCTTATTCTGCCGTGTTCCAGTTTTGTAAAGGACCAAACATACATTTCTCGGAGAAAGGCATTCCGTTCTACCACTGTATTTTTATTTTTTAACAGACTTTGCTCAGTTTTTTCACAGAGATTGCCTCGAAGTACCAGAAGCAGCAGAAGCTGATCACAAAAGTGACAATGAGCTGAGAAAACTGGAAAATGAATCAGAATGTACTTAAATCCATTGGTTATGTGCACACGTTACACTTCCATCATATCACACTACTTGCATAACATAACACCATTAGATGACAGAGGCTGAGAAATTTAATGGCTGAAAGTAACCCACTATCTTGCAGAAAACCTTTCTTGATTCTTGCAAGATTTGCAATATTCATTTTAACAATATTAAAAGAAGCCATTATTTTGTAAGTGAAAGGTGATGTCATATTGACATGAGCTGTTGTTAACAAAAGGTTTATCTAGAAAGCATGATTTTGTAAACATTAAAAAAAAATGTGTGCGCATGGTTAGGAAAATACCTTATAAAGTGTTACTGGAAATATGTATTCACAATTACTCTTTGAAATAGAAAATAAAATAGTTAATAAACTAGTAGCTAGCAGACATGATTGAAGTGCTTGAATGATATTTATGTTCCCTCTAAAGATGTTGATCAGAATAGCAGCTTGGGAAGATGTAAGACCACATGTGCAAATTACTCACCAGTACCTTTTTATTAGTTTGAAGTTATGAATTTTGTATGCTGTATGTTAAATTATTTACATGCACTTGAGTAAAGAGAATTTTGTATGTCATGCTTGTCAACTTCCATAAGGATCATTCTGTATATCGACTCGCTCAATAATCTCTAAATTTGGTATTTTAACACACTTCTTCTTCTTCTGCATTCATTCTCAAACTCCTGCAGATTAGCAGGATGTAGTCTGGATAATGGAATGGGTTGTGTCATAGTTTACAGCATTGCTGCGATATCTGCGCCTTTTGGCCTGACACATCTGACTTCAGCATGGCTTTGGGTCACTGACCCTATATGGGATGGGACAGCCAACTCCATCCCATAACCTCCTTAGTCGCCTTGTACGACATGCATGGAAGGTAAACAGTGTTGCTATTCTTTGCTCCTCTTTCGAGCCCCGACAACACACTGGCGATTTTAACACACACTTTTGTATTAGAGTATTTTACTAATGTTAAACACCAAAGATCAATACAGATGGAGTCAATTAAATCTGAATATATTCCTTACATATATTTGAATATATTCAGTACAAAATACAGAATATCTGTAAAAGTTGATAGGTATGAGAAGACTAGAGCATATTTCATGGAAATAATAATAAAGTAATGCAGAAGTTGAATGTGTCAGGCCATTGGAGCAAATAAAACAGCGATACAATACATTTCTGTACTCTATACTACATCCTGCTGGAAATTCATTAGAAGCAATTTCTGGCTATAAGAGAATTCCAGTGGGAGTTTGAGAACCAGCCAAAACAAAGTAAAGTAAGCTTATAGGAAGTACAATGTTAGGGTCTTTTTTTAATGTAATTATAGCATGTTGGGCTTTTGCTGTCAGCATTATGTCTGCTGTCATTACTTTAGCAGAAATTTGTCCAGAAACTCATGTCATCCATTGCCTGTATATTTCTGGGGCACAAAATAGGAGCAAATAATTGTGACACAGTTTCATGCCAAGCATGTAAGAAATTACAAGGAGGTTTTGGGGGGAGAATTAGCTGTCCCATTCCATATAAGGTTAAAGTAACCCAGAAACAATGGACAGGTTTCTACGGAACAAAAAGCTAACATAATTAAACGGTAATGCTAAGTCACATATGTCAGGCAAAAAGACCCAGATATCGCAGCTAAGCTGTAAACCATGACACAATGCATTCCATTCACTGGACTACATCCTGCTGATCTGCATGAGTTTGATAATGAACACAGAAGATATATATATATATATAGCTAGCTGTTTGTGGTAGTTTACAGTCTGTATGCAATATCTGTGCCTTTCTGTCTGACACATCCTACTTCAGCATATTTTTAGGAGGTTAGTTTGACTTTCTATATGATGGAGTAACCAACACTACACCTAACCTTCCTTAGCCACCTCTTTCAAATACATTGCAAACTACAATCATCGTCAATGTTACTGTTCTTTGCTCCACTTTTATAATCCATGTGTTGCTAGTGCATAGTGCACATAGTGCAGCATTAGATGGATGGATGACTCATGGTGAAGCAACACATGGATGGGTGACTCATAATTCAGCAAAACATGGATGGGTGACTCATAGTTCTGCTTCTTCTTCTTCTTTAGCGTTCATTCTCAAACTCGCACTGGATCTCTCTTGTAGCTGGACAATGCACCTACTAGATATCCAACAGGATGTAGTCCAGAGAATGGAAATGTGTTGTGTCACCGTTTTATTTGCGCCAATGGCCTGACACATCCGTCTTGGCAGTACTCATAGTTCAGCCGAAAATAATGGGTGACTCATAGTGCAGCAACAGGTAGAATATATCTCAACAGCTTTATATGCTATATACCTTTATATTTGTACACAATAATACTTTCATTTCTACATATTTATTGTTTCGACAGAGTGGCTCAATTTCTGGGCAAGGAGTGTTATCAGACTCCCACTGGATGGAGGTTTTTTGGCACTTTAATGGATGCTGGCAAAATAAATCTTTGTGGAGAGGAGAGTTTTGGGACAGGCTCCGACCACATCAGGTAGTTACTGTGACCTAGATCTGGTCCTATCACTAGTGTATATTATTTGAATTTACCTTGTTTAGGAAAAAGCCAACTATGTGGGATAACTAGGGGAAGATACTGACTTTGTAGATAATGTACACATAGAAAAAGACATTCTCGGTCACCTCAGTGTTAATGCCTGATGGTCTGTGTCATGTTTCTGTTATCTGATGAATTTATATACCTGTATTTGTTGTGTGTCACCGTCTCTTATCTCATTCCATATTACATAGTTTTGTGATTGGCAAGTGTTGACACTGATTGTTCACAACATACTTTGTAACGGTAAAGGTAGTCTGAGTTATAAACTAGCATTTTATCACATGGTTACCCATAAGTGCGCAGCTGCCTTGTCAATGGCTGACCAGAAACCACCTGACTAGTATTTACCTACTATATTTTGCTCAGTAGTGGTGGTGCCATTTCTTATTCGTCCTAGAACATGAGCCTGTGTACTCTACTTCCTCCTGGCTAGTTGAACCACTGGAGTAATATTTTATTTCAACCCACGAATGAGTGAACTCAAAAAGTGGGTCTGCTGGTCAGCAGGCAAGTGACTTAACCTCAGCTCTTTATTTGTGTGTGTTTGTGTGCATGTCATTGACTATGTTGAATTGTTTTATTGGTCATCAGCTTTTCAGCTTAACTCATTTCCTCATTATCAACCAAAAGAAACTTGTGCACAACTTTCATGTGGGACCTCCACATTTCTTGTCCATCTCTGACAGAACTTGGCATTTGAATGCAACAATTTATGGTAAAGGGCTATTTTAAATTGCTTTTCCTGAATAATTTTATTGGTGACATTAGCTCAGAACATTTGTAACTAGAGGTCAGAACTAAACTTTATTGCCAAGGTAACTACCAAGATCTTCATTCTCAAACTTCTACTTTGCTAGTGTGTTGCCAGGCCCGAAAGGGGAGCAAAGAATAGCAACACTGTTTACCTTCCACGCATGTCGTAAAAGGCGACTAAGGAGGTTATGGGATGGAGTTGGCTGCCCCACCCTATATAGGGTCAGAGACCCAAAGCCATGCTGAAGTCAGATGTGTCAGGCTGAAAGGCGCAGATATTGCAGCAATGCTGTAAACCATGACACAACGCATTCCGTTCTCCGGACTACATCCTACTAATCTGCAGGAGTTTGAGAACGAACGCAGAAGAAGAAACTTCTACTGTTTAGTAGAATGTAGCATGAGGAACGAAATGTGATGTGTCATAATTTGCAGGTTGGCTGCGATATCTGCACCTTTCAACCAGACACATCCAATTTTAGCATGACCTTCAAGATACAGATGCATATTATTAAATGAACTAAATGCCCACATTTGCTGGGGACAGAAAGGGGATCAAAGAATAGCAACACTGTTACTTGCTACACATGCTATAAGATAAGAGGCAACTAAGAAGGTTTGGGATGGAGTCGATTGTCCCATCCCATAAGACAGTGACGTAAAAGCTATTATGATTTCCTATGTGTCAAGCTAAATAGTGCAAATATTACTGTCAAGATGTAAACCATGACATAAAAGAAGACTTCATCATGCTGACCAGCAAATGTTTAGAACAAATGCAGAAGATGTAGAAAACAAACACATTTTAATATTACTTGATCATTTTCAGGGAGAAGGATGGTATCTGGGCAGCTCTTGCCTGGCTATCTATCCTTGCCCACACAAAGAAATCTGTCAATGAAATACTTTTAGAACACTGGCAGATACATGGTAGGAACTTCTTTACCAGGTGGGTGCATGATTGTTTTTTATTCTTTCAAAATTTCAAAAGAAAAACAATTTTCAGACTTCTTCTGGGCTTGTGTGCCTGATGTTTGTCATCAATAAAACATACATGACCAGCTCATGCATTACTAACAAGCTCACAGAGTAATTGTAGTGATTCTAGAAAGCTAGTTATGAAATTGACATTTTTTAAACCACTGTACATATGGTGTCAAGACACGCTTCATCTCTCCCACATTTGCTTGCAGTTTTTCACTATAAGTTAAAATGAGATGTATCCTTGGACTTTTTTGTTTTGTTTTATTTGTTTCAATCCACAGTATTAGGTATTAGGTATATTGATTATAATCTTTGCACACCGGACACGTCCATAGGTGTTCCGATCTCCACTTCAGTAAATCTCTCAGGGTATAACGGCTGATTGTTCCGGTTCTTTGTTGGTTCACTACTCTTTTTGAAATCTTGTCAGGGGTTCTCTTCGGGCCACGCCCATCCTCACTCCCAATTCTTGCATTCTTGATATTGACTCATGCTTATTCATCTCAAAATCCTCTGATCATGAGGACTCACGAAGAGCAGTATGTCTGCTTGATCCATAGGCTGACCGTCTGTTGTGGTGGCGAGACTAGCTAATTTGTCGGCCCGTTCATTTTCCTCCACAACCGCATGTCCAGGGACAAAAATAAGCATGAGTTTTCGAAGTGATGCCCACATTTTAGCTCTCTCCAATGACTCCACCAATTCCCTATGTACATCACCTGTTTTGACTTTCTGAATCATATTCAGTGAATCACTTAGTATGCACGCATGGGAATAGGTTTGCGATTCCAGCCAGTAAAGGGCCTGCATTACGGCAAATACTTCCATAGTTAGACTGCTCGTTGTTACGGTATAGGCACCACTGGCTTCGTGTACTGTTTTCCCTTTTGATCTGACTGTAAAGGCCCATGCGCATCGCTGGTGACGGATTACCGACCCGTCCTCAGTAATTATGAGCAATAGATCACTTATATCTTTTGCAATTTGATAAGTTTACTCTAGCGCTATATTTCATACCTAGAAGACTCCACATTTTAGCATTGTGAAATAACTTTGAGAAGTCTACTTCTCAGATTGGGTAAAAACATAATTGTAAAGATGAAATGCTATGAGGCTTCTATAGAAAGAAAGTCTCACTATATAGACATGTCATCTGCTAGAAATTTGCTGTTGTATGAGATTGTTGATCCACACGTTATTCACAACATATATATTTAATGATAATAGTGTAGATTGCATTATGATATGTAGCCTACTCAAGTTTCTGGTACTAGTCTATTGCTTTCTTTTTGAAAACAAGAATCAGTGGACAAATCATGTGACAATATACCCACTTTTAAATTTCATATGCTATTGCACTATATCGGAAACTTAAAAAGTCATAACTTAAAATACTGATCTAGCTATTTGCGCGCAATGAACTGGCCATCTACCTCCCACTCAGTGTGAAGCGCGCATGTCGAGTCGTCAGGGGCTCTTATCGCGCAATGTGTCGAATATTGGATGCATCGGTATATGCGTCTTTATCTGAATTTTGTTCCGTTTAATCATGTTAGCTAGTTGTTCAGTAGAAACCTGCCCACTGATTTTTGTATTGTACCAACATTTTATGCAATATGTACAAATGTATTTTTTCTAGATACGACTATGAGAATGTAACATCAGAAGCTGGAGAAAAAATGATGGAAGGTCTGACTAAACTTATTGAGGACCCCAAAACCAAGGGTATGACCTTCTCAGACCCCACTGGACGTTCATATAAAATGTCTCACCTTGACAATTTTGAATATATTGATCCAATAGATGGCAGCATCAGCAGAAATCAGGTTTGATATAACTTTTCTGTCCATCTTAATTAAAAAGTATGTGATGATGAAACAATCTCTGTAGCTGTGAGCAGGTAACTCTTGACAGCCCATAGCCTTTCTGACAAAAGCATAGGTCCTCCTCATTTGAGTAACCAAGGCAACTGAGTCTTGTATAGGTTTATTGTCTGGTTGTGTTGGCGGAGGGAAATTATGAATGCATGTTTATTCCCCAAAAGGAGGCATTCCAATGCATAGAAACATCACATCCTGCCAGGAGTGCAACTTTTGCTTCTGGAACAACTATCTCATCATTCTTCTGTCAGATTTGGTGATCCAGCTGCAATGTTGGAACATCTAACATCTAGCATTCTTTGCCATCTAGGAGCCTCCCAAAAAAATACAAAGGTGTGAAGTTCGTTGGTCTGCATCTCTTTTGTCCTCCATGTGGATCATTTGATAGAAGACATAAGAAAGAAGTAGAGACAAGACATGCAGTGACAATGATGAATTGTTCACAGTTGTCAGATTGTCAGCCTATCCCACAACTTTCCTTAGTTGCCTCCTAAGACATGCCTGGAAATAAGACAGTGGTCCTATTTTAGCACCCTGAACTAGAAATCGAGGTACTGGTTTCCACGTGGGTAACAAATGTCTATATATTGTCCAATTAAGTAGAATTAAAAGTACATGAACAGTTTTCATTACCAAGTGTGTGTATGATCATTTAAATTCAAATATAATAAAATTTAAAACAGAAAGAATGAATAGCTCATGTTATGTACATTCACATTACGTCATGAAATATTAGTTTTCTCATTGTAGTTAGCAAAGCTTTGACTGCTGGAGATGTAATTAATCTCTATTACTGGTAACATTTTCTCCTGTTTTCATTTGTCTCTTTGCTGAACTGCATTAAATTATAACCAAAATAACTGAGAAGAGATCTGTACAGAAGGCTTAAAATGGGTAAAATGTACTTGCGGATTGAGCCAAGAAACATCAAAACATTTCCTTTAAAAAGTTAACTTTACAATAAAGACAGGGAGAAATGATATCTTTGTGAGGTACGTTTTCTGAACATGAAGAGCTTCAAGAAGTGAATCATATAGTTCAATGAAACTATTGATGTTATGAAATGATGGCTGACAGATTCCCAGAATATAAATTGTATATTAGTTCACATCTTGCTGTTGCATTGTTTTCAATGGAGGCTTGGAAACATTTTTAGTCTGTTTATATACAAATGTAAATTATTCAACTGTCCTTAGGAGTCAGGATGCAGCTAGTATCTGACTTTGGAACTAAACAGGATCTTACCAAGATTCTGCTCCACCTAATCCTAGTATTTATTTAGTATTAAATTCTTAGACAGAACAAAAGCTAATAGGGACTATAGAGGGAAGGAAAATCCAGACATAATGTTGCTGTGCTGTAAATTAATGCATTTTTAAATGGATGATGATGATGTTCCTCCTTCGCAAGGGAAGATGAGCATGGCATGAAACACATTAAATTCGTTGAAAAAAAAATTAATTAAAATTAGTAATTAACTAATTTCGTTTGTGAGTTCATAGATGCCCGATGAGTCCGATTTGTGCACGGAAAGTTCTATTGCAGTGCATGCAGGAGTGCTGAAGGTTCAGGATAGAAGAAATTTCAGATTTGTCCTTCCGCTTCTTGCGCTTGTGGATTGCCCGCAGTGTTCTTTCTTTTTCAAATTTCGTGATGCCAGCAATGATCTGGGTGTGCCAGGCTGAGCGATCAAGTGCTGTAGTCTCCAAGGAGCTAGGATCGATGCTGCAGTGCTTGAGAGAGCTTTTTAGGTGATCCTTGAAGCGCTTTTTCTGCCCTCCACTTAAACATTTACCTTCGCACAGCTCCCCATAGAATAATCTCTTTGGAAGGCGCTTGTCTGGCATACGGATGATGTGGCCAGTCCAGCGGAGTTGGGACCTAGTCAGCATTGCATGGATGCTTTGCATATGGGACTTTTGAAGAATTTCCGTATCTGGTACACAATCCTGCCAATGTACTCCCATGAGGTTTCGTAGGCACAGAAGATGAAAATAATTAAGCTGTCGAGCGTGTCTCGCATTGACAGTCCAAGATGACGCAGCATAAAGCAGTGTTGGTAGAACCACTGCACGTTACACGTCAAACTTAGTTGTCAGACTGAGAACACGCCTGATCCAAACATTGGCACAAAGGCATAATATTTAAATGGATAAATATTATATCTCACAGCAAACTGCTACCCAATATAGCAAATGACCTTTTTCAGGCAAGCAAAGATGAAACTGCCATCAAATTTTATTGTTGAATATTTACCATCAATATTCAATTTCAATGCAGTCATCATGTTTTTTTTAGGGCGTTCGATTTTTGTTTGAGGATGGTTCCAGGATCATCTATCGTTTAAGTGGAACTGGTAGCTCAGGGGCAACTATTCGTATCTATGTAGAGGGTTATGAGAAAAATGAAAACCCTCAGTTTTATAAACAGGATGCCCAGGTAAATTATCTGTTTCTATGTTTTATGTTCTTATATGTTGCATATATTATGATGATTGCAATGATTCTCTTTCAAAGTACTTAGTGTCCCATAGAAAAAAATCATGTAACAATGTGTTCAGTTCTCCATCATGCTGATGTGATATTTCATACAAAAATATACCTCCTGTATATTGTATAGAAAGTAATATTAATATCTATAATATGTGTATAGCATATTTTCTTGTTATGGCTATTTTCATTTTTAAGTTAGATGTTAACAGAGACAACAGAACTGCACTCTGGCTAGACCCATAGGTGCTCAGCATTTTTCATTAGATGAGAATATGTATTCATGCTGATAATTAAAGATCCCAGAAAGAGTACACGTTTGTCAATCTTGCTCACTATTAGCAGTAGGTAGAGTGTTACTTTCAACTCGAGGTGTTTCTCTCACCTGTTTTGATGTTTCAAAATTGGAGCAAAGAATAATGACACTGTTAGCTGCCATGCGTCATAGAAGAAATTAAGGAAGATTTGGAGGATGTCAAGATCTCCAACATTGCATTTTTATCCATATTTGTCAACATCCAGAATTATCACTCAGTATTTTTAATGGAAATGTTCTCAATATGAATGTTTATAGAAATTATATATCTGATATGATTATTGATTTTTCTTGTTACTTGTTATATATAGTTGCTTGATTTTATCTTCTCTTTATGGATCCTTACACTAATATATTAATAAATATTATCTCTAATTTAGTTATTTCGCTTTGACATTTCATCTTGACTATAAAGATGGAGAAAAAATATCATCTGTGAAACTAGGATTTCTTTCATTAGTTGTTGTTTTTCTTGTTATCTAATTCATTGCAAACAGGAACAGGAATGTAGACAACCCTGTTGAACTCTTGATCTGTTGTTAAATGGTAGGGTGGTGTTGTCACTGTACATTGCAATTCTTTATACATCATTATTGTTATTTGTAACACTGTTGTGCTGAGAAGTCACGAGACTGTCTCTCAATGTCAGTTATCAAAAGCTTTTTTTTGTAATCCACAAGTTAGTCTTTCATTTAACTTATTATTTCACAATCATTTTCTGAGACATTTTCATTGAGTCATGGATGTCTTGATCATGCAGAAATCTGAGCAACAAAAGAGATGCTGCATTGGCAGATAATGCTATAGTCGATGGTACAGTGATGAAGAAATAGGACTAAGTTAGTTAGAATGGTTATGATGAATATACTACAAAGTGATAATGATTTGGTTGAAATAGACAATTTACATGTTCAGAGAATGATAGAAATGGAAGTAATGAGGAACAAAAGGAGAAAGTGCATACTCTCTAGAAAGATCAGATGAAATAAAAAACTAGCAATTGACACTGAGCTTAGATAGCTATATGCTGGTGTTAAATTGTATATTTACCAACCTGCGCATCAGTGATGAAAAGAGCCACCCACTACATGATGATATTTTTAAAAAATCAAAGGAAACAGATTATAGAGGGGGAAGCCACAGCTGACAGGGCAGATATCACCTTTAAAAATTCCATTGATGTGGTAATCATACTTTATAGGAAACGTGACAATGACATTCCAGTGCTTATAGTCAGAAGTCTAGGCTATAATCAGTGGGCATTCCTCAGATAGCGATATTATTGTCTATACCGATGGGTCAATAATTGACAATTTCAAACTAGAGGATGTACCAAATATTTTAAGTATTTGGGCACAAACATAAATAACTCAGGAGACTGCGCTGAAGAAATAAAAAGAAGAATTGCAATGGCAACATTGAAACTTACCCAAATAAAAATTTTTTGGCAAGGTACCAGCAGCATAGCCAAACTATGTATGATCAGAACATGCATATTTCCAGTGGCAATATATGGTTGGGAAGAATGGATATTACACGAAACAATAGTAAAGAGAATCGCGGCTTTCGAAATAAGATGCTACAGAAGAATTTTACATATACCATGGACAGTTAAATAGACAAATCAAGAAGTGTTAAGATCAATAAATGTTGAAGTTTCTGGCTCCTTAACAATATCATGACAAGAAAGCTGATTTATTTTTGGTCATATAAAGAGACATAACAGCATGGAAAGATTAATAGCTGAAGGCAGAGGTAATGTCAACAGGGAAAGAGGGTACTCAAGATGATAATGGTGCAGTGATATATCAGATTGTTTAAACATGTCTCTAGCTGTAGCACTTGGTAACTCACCAAGAATTGCAGAGTGTTGAGAATCCATACAGAAGACCACATTCTGGAAAGGATATGTCCCATGATGATGACTGATGAGTCTGTGGTTTGGTATGTGTGCAGTGCTTGATATTCATTGAAGGTGGGAGTGTATTAGAGACGAAAGTGGTGATTTCTATACAACTACTAGTATTAAGATGATAGAACTGATGGCAGTGACAAAGGCAATGATATTGCTGGAGTCCCAGAGTGATACAGGTGTGTTTTCTTACTGATTATATGAGTATGTTTGAAAGATTCAGGCTATCTGTGCCATAAGGGACGAGTCAATTCTGAAATCTGTACTGAAAAGAGTTACCTTGCACCAGTGTGTTGACGGGGCCCAAAAGGGGAGTACAAAATAGCAATACTGATTACCTTCCACGCATGTCGTAAAAGGCGACTAAGAAGGTTATGGTATAGAGTTGGCTGTCACATCCCATATAGGGTCAGTGACCCAAAGCCTTGCTGAATTTGGATGTGTCAGGCCGAAAGGCGCAGATATCGCAGCAATGCTGTAAACCATGACACAACGCATTCCGTTCTCCGGACAACATCCTGCTAATTTGCAGGAGTTTGAGAACGAATGCAGAAGAAGAAGAAGAAAAGAGTTACCTTAAATTTTGTACCTGGACACATGGGTGTTGAGGAAAATAAAAGAGCAGACAGACTGCCAGCATAGCCAAAGTGACTAGTGACAATCAATGGATGTACCCTGTTGATATTTTGGATGCAACCATGGAGTTGGACCAGTTGGAATATGTGTATTTCTTCTTCCATATCTATGACTAAATTGCAGGACCTGGGAGTGAAGTGTGGTGTTGCAAGAAACAAGCGGCATATAAGAATCAAAAGAAGAGTCATCAACCAGAATAGTCACTTACCACATGCTGATACTGAATATGAAATTGGAGCACTTGTCTGGAGTGTTATGATGATGATTGATGACTTACTAACTACCCAGTAATGGACTGGCAAGTTGAAAACTTGTGGGAATGCCCTCAGTACTGAGATGCTGGTTTCTAATAAAGAATCATGTATTGTTGTTTTTTCTTGTCCTCCATCAGTTTTCTCCTGCTGAGCCTACAGTATAACAACTGTTTTAGGATGTAATCACAGTCATATAAGCAACATGGCCCATCCATATGATCCTCTGCATCAGAGTACAGATATGAGATTTTGATTGACTTAATGTCTTAAGTATTGTATACTTTAACACATTACTCAATTTTGAGCATGTGGTAAAAAACAGCTTGTTGGTTAATTTGAGTGTATCATATGTTTTAGATAAGTCCTTCCTATTGTTGTTCATAACCTGCTTAATAAGATGTTTCTTTTCAGGAAGTTTTGAAGCCTCTTGTAACTATTGCTCTGAGGACATCTAAACTGAAAGAATTGACAGGTCGTGAGGTGCCAACAGTTATTACCTAGGTTACTCCACTCACGACCAGTCACAAGGCAGCTACACCAGTTATTGCACGTTATACCTCATTGACTTGCATCAACTCTCTATTGGCCCTCTTTGATCCTTATGCACAATTATTTTTTTTAATTTTTTGAAACTAAATTTACAGTAAAATATTAGTACCATCTAGTGAACATTTAGTTGTTATGATGTCAGTTTAATCAGTGTTTGTCCATTGAGAAGGTCCTATATTATGTATTTATGTCTTGTATATTTATATAATCTATTTAGAACTGTGACTGTCCAGTTGTATTGCTTCAACATTTATAGACACAATGTTACACCAAAATAAAACATTAAGTATGTGTCAACAAATTTGTTTTATAAACTTAACAGTCAACATATAGATAAAATTTAGCAATCAGCATATAGATAAACTTAGCAATCAGCATACAGATAAACTTAGCAATCAGCATAAAGATAAAACTTAGCAATCAGCATATAGATAAACTTAGCAGTCAGCATATATATAAACTTAACAATCAGCATAAAGATAAACTTAGCAGTCAGCATATAGATAAACTTAGCAATCAGCATAAAGATAAACTTACTAGTCAGCATATAGATAAACTTAGCAATCAGCATAAGGATAAACATAGCAATCAGCATATATATAAACTTAGCAATCAGCATACAGATAAACTTAGCAATCAGCATATATATAAACTTAGCAATCAGCATACAGATAAACTTAGTAATCAGCATATATATAAACTTAGCAATCAGCATACAGATAAACTTAGCAATCAGCATACAGATAAACTTAGCAATCAGCATATATATAAACTTAGCAATCAGCATACAGATAAACTTAGCAGTCAGCAAACAGATAAACTTAGCAATCAGCATACAGATAAACTTAGTAATCAGCATATATATAAACTTAGCATTCAGCATACAGATCAACTTAGCAATCAGCATACAGATAAACTTAGCAATCAGCATATAGATAAACTTAGCAATCAGCATATATATAAACTTAACAATCAGCATAAAGATAAACTTAGCAGTCAGCATATAGATAAACATAGCAATCAGCATACAGATAAACTTAGCAGTCAGCATAAAGATAAACATAGCAATCAGCATACAGATAAACTTAGCAATCAGCATACAGATAACCTTAGCAATCAGCATATATATAAACTTAACAGTCAGCATAAAGATAAACTTAGCAGTCAGCATATAGATAAACTTAGCAGTCAGCATACAGATAAACTTAACAATCAGCATATAGATAAACTTAACAATCAGCATATAGATAAACTTAGCAAGCAATCAGCATATATATAAACTTAGCAATCAGCATACAGATAAACTTAGCAATCAGCATATAGATAAACTTAGCAATCAGCATAAAGATAAACTTAGCAGTCAGCATATAGATAAACTTAACAATCAGCATACAGATAAACTTAGCAAGCAATCAGCATATAGATAAACTTAACAATCAGCATAAAGATAAACTTAGCAGTCAGCATATAGATAAACTTAACAATCAGCATATAGATAAACTTAGCAAGCAATCAGCATATAGATAAACTTAGCAATCAGCATATATATAAACTTAACAATCAGCATAAAGATAAACTTAGCAGTCAGCATATAGATAAACATAGCAATCAGCATACAGATAAACTTAGCAATCAGCATGCAAATAAACTTAGCAATCAGCATATAGATAAACTTAGCAATCAGCATAAAGATAAACTTAGCAGTCAGCATTTAGATAAACTTAACAATCAGCATACAGATAAACTTAGCAAGCAATCAGTATATAGATAAACTTAGCAATCAGCATATATATAAACTTAACAATCAGCATATAGATAAACTTAGCAAGCAATCAGTATATAGATAAACTTAGCAGTCAGCATATAGATAAACATAGCAATCAGCATACAGATAAACTTAGCAATCAGCATACAGATAAACTTAGCAGTCAGCATATAGATAAACTTAACAATCAGCATACAGATAAACTTAGCAAGCAATCAGCATATAGATAAACTTAACAATCAGCATATAGATAAACGTAGCAAGCAATCAGCATAAAGATAAACTTAGCAGTCAGCATAAAGATAAACTTAGCAATCAGCATATAGATAAACAGTGAAATCAATATATAGATAAACTTAATAGTCAACATATGGATACTGAGAAAGTATTCAAAGTGCTGCATATCCACAGTATCAATTTTTACATAACCCCAGAACAACACATTCTAATACATGAAAGTTACATATTCTCAGTGACAAGTGTTACATAGCACCAGTAACAACAGTTGGATTGAAACTACATATTCTCAGTTACAATAAAAATAATCATTTTTAAAAATAAATTTAGCAACTTATACACTTTGTTTAAACTAATTTTCTCACACAATTGCATGATTAAAATTTGTATTCTGATAGCATCTTAACAGCATAAACCATATGCCTACATTTTGCCAACCACAATCAAGGGTCAGTAAATAGATACTTAAAATGATTGTGTGTTTATTTTAATATTAATTTGATTCTGTTAATTTATATGTTTCTGATGTAGTTCGTTGTTACTATACTGTGATATGCAAAAAAATAATATTGATACATGTAGCATTAAAATTTAAAAAAAAACAAAAACACAGTAAGCCTGAAATCATGTTGTGATATTAAGTATGTCAAATCTAAGTTATACTCATAAAAATTGTTTATGATCTCAGTCTATTTGTTTCTGATGTTTGTTTTCAGTATCTCTCCAAAGTACTGGAGAGTATGGGAAATGTCATAGCAACATTAGATGTCAAGACAATAAGGAATGTCAAAATCAAAATAATTAAATTAAGTATGAACATACTTGGAACTGAGTGAAACAAGATAAAATGATGAAGGAGAATAACACAACCAGGAATGCACTGTGATCCACTCAGGAAAATGGTAAAAGAAGTATGACAATTGTCCTGAAGAAGCTAAGCACTTCTAACAGAGATACAATGATTTACAACCACAAAAGTATTACTGGTATATTCTCTATATAAATGTACATGCCTATAAGAACATTGTAATTAAATTCCCCAGATTGTCATGTCTTTTCATATGTCCTTCTCTATTCCGTAATTAATCCCTATTACTTCTCCTTCTGCATTCCTTCGCAAACTCCTGGAGTTTAGCAGGATGTAGTCCGGAGAACGGAATGTGTTGTGTCATGGTTTACAGCATTGCTGCGATATCTGCACCTTTCGGCTTGACACATCCGACTTCTGCATGGTTTTGGGTCACTGACCCTATATGGGATGGGGCAGCCAACTCCATCCCATAACCTCCTTATTTGCCTTTTACGACATGCGTGAAAGGTAAACAGTGTTGCTATTCTTTGCTCCCCTTTCAGGCCCCGGCAACACACGGGCGAATCCCTATTACTGATCGTGTATTCAATTTTGTACTCTGTATTATGTACTCTATGTGTTTTACCTCTCTTTCTACTCTCTTCTATGGAGGTTTAATATTTCTGTACTATCTGTTTTTGTACATATATTTTTGTCACTTCCTGTCTTTACTGATGTATCCATCTCCATCAGTTATTTTGTGTGGGAGCATGTAAGGAGAGTAAGTCCTTGACAAATGTGATACAGCTAGGAAGAGAATGCTGACATTGGGTCACTACCAGAGCTGAAGGAATGATACTAGAACTCATCCAGCAGAACTCATAGCCACAAGACACAATCATCTACACAGATGGTTCAGTAATGAGGCACTAACAAGTGTGGGTGGGATTTGATCGCTTACTAAAATGGTTGCAGAGAGATCTACTGCCTATCCAGTAACAACATCTGCTGGTCACCAAGCTCAAAGATAAACAGGGTCACCCATGCTTTTATGCCCGTCTTGCGTCGTTATCAACATAGCCACAGACGCCAACATACTTTATATAGCACATGTTGAAGTCGGATATGTTATGCGGCACAGATATTGCAGGCAATCTGTAAACCCTGGCACCACATTTCGTTCTCAGAACTGCATCCTGCGCACCACTAGGAGTTTAAGAACAAATGCAGAAAAATCATTTGTAGTATATACTTTGTAGCAACTGTGCTCAACCTTCCCAGAGCATGAACCCTGGTGCCAACGTTCTAGTGGTTGGGTAAAAATCAGGGTCATCTGATCACTGGGAAGTAACCTAACCACTAAACTATATACATGCATTATGAACAATAGATGAAACAACTTATTCATAGCCTTCTATACAATATTATAAGAAAAATGTATCTACAGTATATGTGTATAAATCAGTAACCTGTGGGGTGCAAAGGGAACGCAATGCTCTAGGCGGACCCAGGGTTAGCAGATAACCAAGATCCCAAATGTACCTCCTCGCGGTGCACCGTGGTAACAGAAAACAGCATCTCGAGCTGATTCTGGCCAAATCATTTGGGGATCGTGTCCGAGAATGTGTAGGAAGCAGATGGAAATAGATTTCACTGCAAAAGAGACAGACAATATCTCCGACACCATTTGCATCACCACATACAGCGACACTGTTGACATACAGTGACGCCTGTTAGTCCAGTCAGAACATTGGAGGGGCGGCCAATGTAAAAGGCACGTAAAGGGGGTTGCATCAATGCCGTCTTAACGCATAGGCCCATTGGGCAGTTGCCCGGGGGCCCACGAGCATAGGGGCCCCATGCGAATGTGTTGTAGGGTTTCGGAAACCCGTATAAAATTTAGTATTATTTTATTAAAATCTCATAATTTTGTGTTTATATGCGAACGGGCCCTTTAAGTTATCAATCACTTCCAACCTTGAACCTGCACATTGCTTTGCATGTCGCCTGTTGTCCAAGAAAGAATTTTGTTTTGCTGCATCGGGGTTCAGTGACTGGAAGCATTGCAATGTTATTGTAGAACATTAAAATGGAGAAGAACATAGAAAGTGCATGACGGAATATTTGATAAGGCATAAAGAAACTGGAAGCGTAGATTCTTTATTACTTAAGCAACATCGCTCAGAGCAGGAATATTGGCATAAAGTGTTGACACGTTTGATTTATGTAATTCGTTTTCTTGCTTCCAGAGGTGTGTCATTTCGTGGCGAAAATCAGATTATTGGATCAGCAAATAATGGTAACTATTTTGGTATACTAGAGCTACTGAGTGAATTTGATCCTTTCCTGGAGGATCATCTCAAAATGTATGGAAATCCTGGAAAAGGAAATAGTCATTTTTATCTGCTAATATTTGTGAGGAATTTATTGATTTAATGGGACAACAGATTCTTGGTACTATTCTTGAAGAAGTAAAAGAGTCAAAGTATTATTCAATGAGTGTAGATTCTACTCCAGACATCTCACACATAGATCAACTGACATTTACTGCCCGATACATTAAAGGCTGCGAAACTGTGGAACATTTCTTGATGTTCATCCCCATCTTTTCTCATGGATCAAAAGATTTAACAGACACTGTTGTGGATTTTCTTAAAGAGAACTAAATTCCACTATCAAACTGCCGTGGCCAATCATACGATAATTAGTCAAATATGTCTGGACGATACACTGGATTGCAGGTGCGTATTCATTAACTCAATGAGTTTGCCATCTATGTGCCCAGTGCAGGACACAGCCTGAATTTGGTGGGAGTAAAATCTGCAGAGTGTTGTCTACAGTCCATAAAATTATTTGACTTTGTTCAGCATCTGTATACATTTTTTGCTGGTTCTACTCATCGCTGGAATGTATTGACATCATATTTAGAAAACGATGTTGTGGTCAAGCGTCTGTCTGACACACGTTGGTCAGCACATTTTGATGCTGTTCATGCTTTGTGTAGGGGTTTCGACAAATTAAAACATGCACTGGATTCTATATCAGGTGACAATGAACAGCAAGTGACAACAATGCGTGAGGCGGAAGGTTTGAGCAAAAAAATGGAACACCTTGAAACAATCTTTCTTACAATTTTTTGGAAGGAATATTCTAGAACGGATGAATACAACAAGCAAAGTTTTACAATTAAAGGATGTGAACATCCTAGTTGTCACAAATCTTCTAGAGTCGCTGAAAAGCTATCTGCAGGAAACTAGGGACAAATTCACTGAATATGAATTCAAAGCCAGGTGTATGTGTCCAGATGCCGATTACAGTGATGGTAAAAAGCGATAACGAACCCGAAGTATGCGTTTTAGTAGGTATGATAGGCCAGGAGAAGAGTTACTTCTAAATAAGTCCGAAAAGTTCAAGGTAGAAACTTTCCTCCCTATTCTGGACACTTTAATCGTTTAACTAACAAGACGTGCAGAGGCGTATTCACAAATTGGAAATCTGTTTTCTTTCTTGAGTGAAATACAATTTTGTTGAAATTAGTATAGTGACAATAAAATAAATAATACATTATTTTTAATATTATCAGCCATTTATTTTTTATTCCTGAGGGGGAGGGTGGGGGTGGGGGTGGCAGCACTCTTTCTTTGCCTAGGGGCCCAACACTATTACTTTGCCCAGGGGCCCAAAATGGTGTAAAGACGGCTCTGGTTGCATGGAGAGAAACAAATAAATGTCATAAAGAGTACAATGACACAATGAAATGTCAGAACAGCGCCAGAGGGTAGCGCGAACTGCAAATGAAAAGTGAAAAGTTCCTAGGAAAGGGGAACTATAAGCTCTGTTAGCTCGAGACGAGCTTCTGGTTACCTGTGATCCTTATAAGCAGAGACTCAGACCCAATCGTGGGCGCTCGGAAAAGCAAGAAGACCTAAACCAACTCTGATGTCGAGCCTTCCTATACCGGAAATATGCTCGCGAAGAGAAAGGGTTCCAAACCCAATGGGCTTAGGCAAGAAGGAGACAAAGATGGCAGTCCTGGCCCAACTCTACTGTCAAGATTTCCTATACCGGAAATACATTTGCAGAGAGAAAAGGTTCAGTACCTGATGGGCTCAGGCGCTATTGGGACAAGGTCCCTCAGCTCGAGAACGCCTTGCTCTCAAACGCGTGGTGTGAGACTCAAACTTGTGCGAGGGGTTCACGATGTCTGTAAACGACGCCTCGGGTAGGAGGGCGAACGAGTCAGGGTCCAACTCTTCTGGCGAGTTCTTCCTCATACGGAACCAGGCTCGCGGATGAGAAAATGTTCAGTACCCGATGGACACAGGCAGAGTTCGTCCAATTGCACGAGATGGGTTTATAGATGGTGGAGCACCTCGTGCCAGAAAGACGCGCTCGACAAGCGTCTTGGCGAAGAGGCACTACACACCAGCGTACCCGGCGACAGATACACAGGCTGTCACTGACTAGGGACCAAACCCGAAATAAAGGAATGACGAAAACGGATGTGCTGGACCTCGGACGTCCTGACCACAAGTGGCCAACCGGGGTGCAAATAATCACAGTTTTACTGTGGAACTTGCAGCACAGCGTACTTCACGCTACCTGGCGGATATCACAAGAAATATTCCTTGTGGTTATTTGAGAGCGAACGCTGAAGAAGAAGAAGAAGTAACCTGTAGGGTTACCACATTGAATGCATCACCACACATAGTCCTCAAGCGATATCTTTCTTCAACAATGCAGAGGAGTGAGGAAAAATATTGTCCATGCTTTTATTTATCTCTACATCTTCCACCTTGGACGGTTCCCTGCAGTATAGTTTTTAACAGGGAATCATGTCTGCATACAAGTCCGAACCATTCAAGTAAATGAACAATGGAGACAGCTGAATATGTTATTATAATGAACTGGGATGGTTTAGTAGCACGGACTGTCATAAATACCTGGCAGGGGTTGAAAGGTTCGAAATAGAATATATTATTTTACTCTTCAAGCAGTATAAAAATGAACAGGGGAAAAAAGATTAATTCACTCTCCCAAAGAGAGTTCAACTAAAGTAAAACTTATGGTTAGATGCTGAACATATAAAAACAAGTTTTCTACCACCACTGAGGAACTTATTTAGGAATCTTTCCTGCAAAGTCATGCCTATTGTCCTGGTCAGTTGTAAACTGTTATAGGACATGCATACCCTGATAACGCATGCAGCTGTCAGTGGGGAGATATTTGGAACACGATCCTTCACCTTATATAAATTTGTTTTCACGGCCTCTGTAATCTATCCTTATGTTATCCCTTGACTTTGTATGTATTATATCTACACTTTAAAAAAATAAATAGGTAGGGGTGGGTGATTACGTTATTAACTAGGACATAAGCCCTATGTCACAGTAGTTCTCAGCCTTTCATGCCCCTGGCCCACTTTTGAATGGCATGTTTCTATGTGGGTCCCTTGTGATCGAAACAGCTTTTCTTAATCATTACCTTTCAGACTTCCTGACTGACATAAGTAGTAGTCAATCTCGGACTACAAGCAGTGAAGTAAAGTAACGTTTTCATGAATGGTGACTGGTACTTCTCCATTCTTTATCGTACGTTGGGCAAGTTTACAAATGTTCGACTGTCATAGTACTGGTGCCACAGATGCACAAGTATGTTGTGATGATCTTGTATTTGGGGTAAAGGTGGCCACTAGTCTGTTTATGTCATGTGTGTAGTCGGGAAATAATCACCTGGCCCTGTCTGGAGAGCTGATGGTAGGCATGTATTTGGATTTCATCGGAGTTACGCTCCCACTTTGATTTGCGAGTGGCTTTAATACGAGCCCCGCCTTCTTTGATGAGTTTTCTGCTTCATTTCCTGTGATGTTGCAGTGTACTGGTATTCACTAAATTGTGCACCTCCTGTAACACTGGATTAATTTTTGTGTTCACGGCTTACTATTATGTATCGTATTAAATATTATCCAAAATAGTTTCGTTTCTGTGGCCCATATTTCATTTTTTTTCTTTGTGGAAAACCACCTTCTCTCCCCCCCCCCCCAAGCAAAGCTCCATGGTTTACATGAGACAACATGAACTACGTTTAGAGCCACTGCTGTATTAAACAATTACTCACATTTGTGAAACTTAAAACATGTGATTACACAACCCTCCCTTGGCACTTACATACATTTTAAGGTTAATTACGGGAAGATGTGTCCATATTTTACGAAACAGACCATACATTATTTAACGAAACAAACTTTCGATAAAAGCGCATAACGTAGCATCCAACGACCAACGTGTAAGGCAATGAGAGTCCCCCCCCCCAGTTTCCCTTCCCCTGGAAGATGCTGGGGGGGGGGGCGCTCTTAGTGCATTTCGTGCAGATGGAATGATTGGCAGCAGACGCTGCGTGTTTTTTTTTTTTAAATCTCCGCGTCGCAGAAGCTGTATGAAGTCAAGCCTAATATTAAAAAGTTGAAATGTGTGGGACACGTCTTCCTGTAATGAACTAACTTTAACAGTAGAGCAAACATAAACAGTCCAGGAGATTTCTCAGCTGAAATCTAAACAAAAATTGTAGTAGCGATATCCACATTTGGATTAGCACAATTGGATGGGGGCGTCTGTTGTTGTGATGGTAGAGGCGTTAGACAGCGACAAAAGGTGAAGCATACGTGACTATGGATTAGTTTTTAGTGTTGACCAGCGGGTAGGTACAGGAACCAGTTCTCTTCTACAGATCGCAGACTATCGACAGTATCGATATGGTCAGACGTCCACCGTTCAGTAAAACACTGAACTTTGGGAGGGTGTTAATTCATATTTTCCCAGTACATTTGTATGTTGCTTGAAGTTACCAACGCTGACGTGGGATGTGTTGAACCATTTATGCAAACAAACAACGATCCAACATATTTGCCTTCTCTTGACTGCATCTTGCTGGAAATATTGTAAGAGCACTGTCCTGCTATAAGAGAGATCCTTTAGGAGTTTAAGAACAATCGAAGAAATCCACATTGGACAACCTTTAGCAAGACACCAGCATAGAAGTTAAATCACGTCTAACTTCGTGCAAGTGTATTCTGATATTCCAGGTATCAATTTATCACTAGGAATATGAATATAATTATTTTTTTCTGGGAAAAAAATGGGAGTAATGAAGTTTTGATAATCAACTGGAAACATATACAAATCGACGTTTGGACCAAAATGCCTTTATCAAGAACACAAGTCGACATAGGACACATAAATAACGGCACTCACTTTTCTAAATTAATGATCAAACTCATTATCTCCATTAGGGATTCCTTTTTTGCGTTATATAATTATAAGTTTTTATAACAGTTTTATACAGTATAAAGAGTATTTATAGGTATCACCGTGAGTGTGTCTGAGTGGTGAGCTTATTGGCGATAAAAGAGTTAGTAGTACACTTTCTTACTATTTCGATATAATCCAGTTTTCTCCGGATATAGGGCGCTTTAAATCGTCATTATGTTGATCGATCCTATTTATCCGTGTTTTGTATTGGTCACTTTGCGTGTATCCCTTGTCAGTCATTGAAAATTACAGATAAGTGAAATTACTCAAGATGGGGGAGATTGACCTCAGAACCTATAATCGAAAGACGTATAATCCGAGTGCATAAAGTTTTTCCGAATGTCAACTATTTAAAAAAAAAATTAACATAGAAAAAGAGTGACAAAAAGAAACACATAGGGCCTAAGCTTGTCATAATCGACCTTGAAAACCGTTAAGAAATAATGCTGAAGTTGAACAAGTCAGAGCCTGCTCTTAAATTAGTATCATTTAGGTCAGTGTAATTCGGATATCAACAGGGGGTGGATCTCTAGATACAAGGACATACTACAGGATGTTCCACATCAGGTTAACAGTGGTTGCAAACAAACATTATGTGAAGTTCCTTTACATTAAGCCTGCTAAGGGTTTTCTATGCGTGTTTTTTAGCTATAGGCCTAGGCCCTACTGGAAAAAAGTTGTCAAACTTTCTATTCACCATAGAGATATTTTTTTCAGTCTCAGTCAATTGTTATGTTTTCATGTATACATTTTAATTGTGCCTTTCAAGATATAGGCCCTAATGATTATTTTGCGCTCATTAAATGGTTCATCCACTCCTCTAACCAAGAAGACTAAAAGAAAGCAGATTATATGAACTTGTTATGCTGAAGTCGGATGTGTCAGGCCGAAAGGCGCAGATATCGCAGCAATGCTGTAAACCATGACACAACTCATTCCGTTCTCCGGGCTACATCCTGCTGATCTGCAGGAGTTTGAGAACGAACGCAGAAGAAGAAGAAGATATGAACTTGTAAAAATTTAATCAAATGCAGTAAGAATTAAAGTGTGACTTTTGCTCCACTGCGGTGTAAAATATCACAATCGTTGGGGCAAAAAGGTTTAACTCATTATTCAATCATAAATTAGTTCAGTTGTTCACAACTCAAATCACGTTTTTTCCTGTTGCCTAGTCCCACCAGAAAATGGCTTTGGTAGTAAAATTAGGACCTCAGACTGAGAAACTTTACTGGTATATTTAAAATCATGGGTTACAATCAATACATACGTTTTTCTTGTTTTTTTTCCTTAGAAATTTTACCACTAGAGTCTTGTCCATCGCAGCAATAACATCATTCTTTGCAGTCTGTTAAATATCCTCTGATCTGTATGACGGTTTATGACCTCATTTCAGCAACCTGGCAACAATATTTACATGTTTACTAAGCCCAGAATTTATAATTTAATAAAATAACTTACCCCGTAATATATGCAGACTAAAACCATGCTTTTACGAGTTGCTTTTTGAAAAACTACAATTTAATTCATATATAAGCTGTACAATTCATTCATCCATTCATTTTCCTTTTACACTGAAGTTAGCGCATAGGGCGGGGGTCAGATCTCCCCAATTATGTCTGTTCAAAGCTATTCTGTGCAGTTCTTGAACAGTGTGTATGTTGATTATTTTACTTTCTCTAAGTATTGTTCTTCTGAGTGTTGTTTTTTTTTATCTACACCTGGCTCTTTTGCCTGTAGTTATCTAATCAAGAGATTGGTGGTGTAATTTACAATACTAAAATTTGTACTCGTATTATAGTACAAATATGAACGATTAAGAGTCACTTCAATTTGCGCCTTATATTTTGGCAATAGTAGTGACTAATGTACATAGAGCCTACTACAAGGCCGTGCCGTGCTATAATGAAGATAGTCGGCCGCATCAGGCAGCACCAATCAATATATATTGCCAGGTGATGTTTTGCGAAGAAAAACTATTTAATGGAAGCGGCATTTCGAAAACTTGCATCGTAATGAAAAAATCGACCACACGGTCCTGGCCTACTACATAACATACAATATGAACAATGTGTTACTGACTTATTTATCAAATAAGATACAAACTATCAGATGCGTAAAAATATGACTAGCCAAAATCCCAAAGACATCAACATTCTGGAAGGAAGGACCATAGTATAATTTCCAACTTCGCATACATATACAGCTTAACATTCACCTGAACAGAATTCAACCACAACACACTCGAGGGTGGTGGTTGCGCACTCATTCCTGCGAAACTGTCGGCAACCACATTTTTGAATGTCCAGCGCCAGAGGACGTCAGGAAAATGTTTTTCCCTTGGAGGACAGATAAATGGAACAAACAACAGCTCACATAGGCAAGTATATATCACACAATACCATTGTGGCAAAGGGCTGGAGAGGTGTAAAGAAACAAGTATATGGGGCAAGACGTTAGATACCATTGTAACTTTTTACCCCATCCACACACACACCCCCCCCCCCCACAATATACATTAGATCACATAAACTATGGATATATTTCATTTATAAAAACACACTATTTTATTAAATGGCTGATGAAAACTTTATTCAAAAATAAAAATTTTTGGGTACATAACAAGTTGTTCTATACTCAATTTTTGGTAGATCGTTATTTCAACATCAGGCACGTAAAAAAAAACCAAACATGCAAATAATTACAAAAGTATTAGGAGTGCATCCTCCTATATTGCATATGTTTTGTACTTGAAAATAAATGAAACTACAAGTATTTTCATTCTCTCCACTTCAGATTTCTATATAGGGCCTATCCGAAACCGTCGGAAATGAAGACTTCTGTCCAGAATTCATTCATTCGTAAAGTTTTTTTAAATTATTGTGTTTTTGTTGGTGACTATTTATATACTTGAAGTCGCTGACCAAAAATAGTCAAGGCCGACCAACGAAATAATCAAAATGGGCCTTCAATGTCAGGTTTACGTTTTCTGTGCACATATCTTGTTTATCCTACACGTAAAACCGGCAATGGCCTATGTCATGTATGGTTTTTTTTACATCTGAGACTTTAAGCCACTCCCCCCCCCCCACCATCTGTCCATCAATTACGTCACCAATTGGGGAGTTGGGGGAATGTCTAAACAAAGATTGGCAGTTGTTGACAAGGGAAAGGGGGTGTTCACAAAAATTGATGCCAACAGTTCCGTACTTACACACTAAATAAATTGCTAACATTTGAAGCACCGTTCTGAAAATGGGAAACAGATCATGTAGGAACTTATAATTTGTTAAAAAAAAAAAATAGGTGAGGAGGTGGGTGGTGGGGGGAACGGGGTTAGTTTTTGACATAATTATCAGGGAATCTGAATTTTTGACCATTGTTGACACTGAGGAAAGGGGTCAACATTTGAAATAAAAATCTTTACGTAATAGTTGGCGGCTCTATGGCGTCTTGGTACAGGCGCACTTGTGACGACCAAGGTACCGGATTAAAATTTCGATCAGCTAGAAGTTTAGAATTGTGCACCCAGACCGTTCAGAAAGCACGGGAAAACTAATGAACGTATTTATTTTTCCTAGAAAACTGCTATAAGTAAAAAAAAAAAAAAAGATGAATTGATGGCTACATCTTGAATGAATGGAAGAAAATAGGTCAATATAGCTACAATATGTAGCATATAGCCGTAGCTCTCGACTTTACAATGCCTTCTAGCTGAATTAATTAGGCCTTCATTCGGTACGTTTTTTTAAATTATTGTTACAATTTTCATTAGTTAATATTTATATACTTGGCGAGCCTTGGGTATTTTTGGCATCCGATTCCAAGTATAGAAGTATTGGCCAACGGAAAACACGGTAATAATCAAGAAAAGGAACGGCTGGAGGCTTCATTAATTCAGCCGATATAGCTCTATAATGTTGGGGATTCTCTGGAACGTTGGTATTTACAACAAACTGTTAGCGTGACGCGACAAACCCCTAGTATGCATATATCATTGTATTTAGAGATCTGTGATGGATAGTAGTCATATATATATTTTTTTAAACAACATAGACATGTTTTCACCACAATGCGGTTACGGTTTTACTGTAGTGGCCTGCTATTTGATGACCTGTATTAAAAAATAAAATCATAAAAGAAGTAGGGAGGGGTAACCACTTTTTATCTGACTCCCTAGTACTAAATCTCATATTCTGATTTCCCAAACCTCGTGCGTTCTTATCTGCTGTAAGTCTACTATCAATCGACGACAATAAGCCTCAATAAGGTATTCGACTTCGGTCTCTAAACACGAATATTGCAAATATTTGTAAACTATCACCGCTGGACTACTGTTACATTTACTGCTGGTCAGACCTAGGTAAGTCTTTATGAGCATTCTAGTTTTAATTAAAGATTCACATATTGTCTACAGACAGTAGGAAATGGGTACCAAATAGCGCTGTTTTAGCGGCGACCCAAATATTAATGGCCTTTGAGGGGGGGGGGGGGGCAACCAGAGATTTCTCTGTGTCTCGAAGGGTCAGTGAAAATTCTGACATATTCATGTCTTGTATCACATACATATGCAACAAGACTTTCACTCGTTTACGGAATACTACACACGCATGTGGTTGCGTCTGTGGGTCTCACCAATGGCCCACTAGACAAACCACCCATGCAACAGAAAACCTTAGTGGATGACATGCCGTTATATTGAGGTTATCTTCTTAGATAAGCTTCATGGCACGTCATCTATACAATTGTGCGTTTATTTTGTTGTTTAAATGTGTTTCATGTTTACCTGAATATATATGTATACACCCTCTATGGTTGGGAGGGAGCCAGAGATATACTGTGCAGCACTGGGGAGGAGGAAACTGACAGCACTGTTTTTTCCTATGGCTTAGACCCATCATAGAGGCACAGTGACTCAGGACGTGACAATCCTTTTAACTTGAACATTTGGTTGCATGTCTGGAGCAATAGAGAAGTCCGGCATAACCAGTAGTCAATTGGTGGCGGGAAATGAGCACAGTGAACCCTATCTTGGCTACAGTGGCTGGGAGCAGTGCATAGGTTGAAACCTACCTTCCTGGAGATATGATAGTTATTCTCTGGCTCTGTCCCCGGGTGGGCCGAAAATCCACAGACTTCCCAGCAATATAATGCTATTTAATGGCATTAGGTAAAAGGTCATGAGCCCATGGACCGCTGGATCAGCAACCAACCAACCAACGAAATACTACCTTATTTAGAACATGCACAGTGAGAAAATGTTCATTTTTATTGGACTAAGTAATAGGACGTGCTCGTGGATTTGTGCACCAACTTCTTAGATTTCTAGATGTCTAGAAAGTCGAGATTTGTGTCAGCACAGAGAAGATATACAGATGGTGTCATGCAAACATGTTGGTAACTAATACGGAACCTAATCTAAACAAAATGCATGCCTAAATTAGATGCAGTAGTTCAGGTGACGCAAATAAAATAACAATATAGAGTATTTACGCTCTTTGGATTATACTACAATGAGAAAACATTGCGATTATATCAATACACCTGCCAAGACGGATGTGTCGGGCCATTGGCGCAAATAAAGCGGCGACACAACGCATTTCCATTCTCTGGACTACATCCTGCAGAAATCTAGTAGGACCATGGTCCAGCTACAAGAGAAATTCAGCAGCAGTTTGAGAATGAACGCTGAAGAAGAAGAATATCAGAACAAACGCAAACAAACAAGTAGGCCGCACTAAAACTATGACGACATCCTACTATATTCAGTGTGGAAAATAATAAATAAATTACGTTATGCAGATGACACAGTCCTCTTAGCAGCAAGTGAATAGGAGCTACAAAGACTAATAAATCAAGTTGATAAATCAAGTAAAGAATATGGGCTATAAACATAAAAACCCACGATAATCAGCAGAAGTGTAGAGGAACAAGCGCCAAACATAATAAATCGTAATTGCCAAGCATCGATATATACTACAAGTAGATCATTACTTATATTTTCGACACACTCAGCCTAATCACAAATGATGGCATATGTGAACGTAAATTAAAATGAGGGTCGAGTTGATGGCAGGCGAGAAAGATTCAGAAATACAAATCTGAGGTAAACATCACGAGATGGATTAGGGCCTACTTACGGTGGAGATTCATTGACTTACAGGGATTAAAATCTATAAAGCATGTATTTAAATCATGTAAATACTTCGAGAACCAAAATGATTTTAACATCAGTACGTGCCAGAGGCATCAGTGCTTCAGCGACCAATGAGGTCTACTTGTAGACACAAATAACACACCAATCCCTAAAAAAAAGATGCGATTTAGGTCAAGACTTTCAACGTGTACATTCTCAAACTACTATGAATATAGACCAGTTGAACGACACACAGACAACACACACACACTAAACAACAGCTTGACTTAAATTGCATCTTTTTTTAGGGATGCAGTGTGGTCGAAGACGAAAACTCGCTGAATCAAGTTGTGAGCCGAGTACGTGCCATTTGAGCGAGTCTGGTTTAAATCCCGTCTTCTGTATTATGATTCTTCATTAATAGTAGGTCATCGATGCTTCTAAATTATATTATTCATAATACTATATATTATTCATTATATCTTCTTCTTTTGCGTTCGTTCTCCAACTCCTGCAGATTAGCAGGAAGTAGTCCGGAGAACTGAATGCACTGTGTCATGGTTTACAGCATTGCTGCGATATCTGCGCCTTTCGGCCTAACACATCCGACTTCAGCATGGCTTTGGGTCACTGACCATATATAGGATGGGGCAGTCAACTCCATCCCATAACCTCCTTAATCGCCTTTTACGACATACATGGAAGATAAAGTGTTGCTATTCTTTGCTCCCCTTTTGGGCCCCGGCAACACATCGGCGATTCATTATATTATATGCATGTCACCAGGGCCGCGTCTTAAATTTTCACTGTATGGTGCAAGTCTTCGAAATACAGCCCCCCCCCCTTTCCCCCTTCTTTAAATGGTTTTTCTTTTAAATTCCGCCCCGACAATGTATTTTTGTTTATTGATGCCGCCTGATGTGGCTGCCTCTCTGCATCACAGCACGGCACGGACCTGCATGTCACAATCTGAGGCAACCCTGTTTATGTGTTATTTATGTTTACAAGCATACCTAATTGGTCATTGTAGCATTGAAACTTTGTGGTACTTGCTGATGTTAAAATCTTTGTAGTTCTCGAGGAATTTTACATACCTGTGCAGTGTGTGTTGTTGGTGTTTGTGTGTCGTTCGACCGCTCTATATTCATAGTAGCGTGAGAATATACACGCTGAAATTCTTGACTAAAATAGCATATTTATTGAGAAGGTGCTGTGTAATCGAACGGAAAACGTGTTGACTCAAGTTGCGAGACGAGTAGGTGTCATCTGAGCGAATCTAGTGCAAATCCCATTTGCTGAATTAATATTTTTTCTTTATTAATGGATTTTCGATGTTTTTACATTTGTTCTTTCTGTATAAAACGTTTAACAGTGGGTTTAAAAAAATGATCGAATGTATTTTCCAGGCTACACAGTAAACAAGTAGGTTCCTTCCATCTGAAAAGTTGATATCCCAATCTAATCTGTATGTTATACTTTTAAGGGGTATATAAAGTGTACTTTGAATTCTTTATTTATGTATTATTTTCTGGAGTTGGAGACCAATTGAAGAGAACTTTCGTTGCGGATATGACACTTTATCAAGATGGTGAACATCAGAATGCTAAGTATCGAGAAATTAAATTAAGTTATATGCTGTTTTCAACTGATGTCAACAGTTGTTTTGATTAATTTCTGTGAATCCCAATGATAGAGTATGTAGGCCTAGATTTACCATATTCGCCCAGTTTACAATAATTGATAACAGTGCCCTCCCATCAAGATTAATACGGTTTGGTCCTTCTGTTGACAATGCAGCAATCTCATAAACACTTTAATTAAGGCCTAGAGAAACCTTCCTCTCAGTTATGGCTGCACTGAGTTAGGAGACAGTTTATATGCAGATTTAACTAAGTTCTTACTCTGTAGATCAGGCGTTCTCAATCTGGTTGCTCACGAACACCTTGGTGCTCTCGTAAAGACATGTGATCGAACCATGCGAGTTAAAAAGTGATCTCGAGCACTAACGATTACATGTGTACGGTGCTCGCCGCCTGAAAAGGAAGAGAACCCTTGCTGTAGATGAAACAGTGTCCGTAATGAGAAAAAAAGATTAAATATGAAAATTTACGTTTTTTATTATTGTTAGGTATCGTTTGGTCACTACTTGGAGTCGCCTTGGCTATTTGTGCATACGATTCCAAGTATATAAATAGTGACCAACCGAAATCCAAACTATAATAAAAAACGAAACGCGTGTGGTCTTAATTAATTCTGTTGGAAGGTCTTTATTGAAGACGGGTGAGCGCTGTGGTTATTGTTCCAAGACCAATTGTGTTTCCTTGATTGCCTTGAGTTCATGTGTGCTCAAAGTTATCTTGATGTTTTCTACCCACGCTGTTCGTGGACTGCCTTTGATTTTATATTCGGATATTCTGTTGTTATATGTTCCTTTTTGGTTTGGGCTCATTCTCATAAAGTGACCGAACGATTTTACTTGCTGCCTTTCGATATACTCAATACTGGATATTATACCTACCCTTTTCCTAATTTCTGTATTTCTTATTTTATCTAGCCTAGTAACCATTTCAGCTTTTCTCAAACACTACGTTTCACATGTTGCATAACAATTTTACTCTGATGCGAGACTATGACCATGTTTGACATTTGTAGCAGATCGGTGGTATAAAGTTTTAGATATTATATCTTTTGATTTCCATCTTGATCTTCGGTGTTAGAAGTAGTGGCGAAAGTTGTTAAGTCATTGTGTTTGCTTTCTGACATTTTGTTTCTTGACGAAAAGTATTGGAAGCAAATCTGGCCTTGTTAATTATGTGAATAATATTGCAATGTAATGTAAGTATATATTGCTAACCTTGTCCGCTGATGATTATTATTACTCTCTCAAACAGAAAATAGACTAATCACTGAATACATCAACATAGTTTGACAATAAAAATGACAGCCAGGCAATTCCCTAGGATAAAGTTCGTACGTGCGTTTTGTCAGCAAAGATCAGGTGGTGATCAAGGTGCTGATTGTCATGATGTGCAAGACACACATTGGCTAAACTGTGGATTGGCACCAATTGCGACACCGATGAGCTGTCATCCTCAATACTCCAAGACCAGAAAGTCTTGGGGAATCAATGTTCTTGGTACACTTGCCGTGGAGGTGAGTAGACAGTTTCTTCCTGATTCCAATTTGTAGAAGATGATTCATTGAGTTGAGAATTGTGAAAAACAATATTAGGACGTTTATGACCACCCGTGGCAAGAAAAAAATATACCCCATACATTGAGAGAGAGAGAGGACGACCAAGATACCGGGTCCAAACCATGCCGTAGGCAACTGTACACCTAGATTGCTAAAAAAAGCCATAGTAACCTACCAATACATTTTTATATTGCCTAGAAAATCACTACAGCCAAAAAAAAAATGCTGGTTGACTGCTACTAGGGTTACCATAATTGTCTGATGAAAAAAGAGGACACGCAAAATTTGCATCAAATATGGCCTTTATTAAGTGTTGTATAAATAAGATTAAAGTTAAACTAAATAAAATATTGTTCTTATTTAATTATAAACTTGTATTAACTGAGAGTTCAGTGCACCACACAAGCTGACTGAAAAGAAACAGTTTGTTTGTTTGTTTTTCGTTATCTCCATTGTAACCATCACGGATATCCGTGCGATTTTCGCCGGGAGCGTGATTACGTTGTGCCACCGTTATGCGCCTTGTAGGCCTAGCACATCCGATTTCAGCATTCCTTGACAATTCGGGTGGGCTACCCTTAGCTTGTGACAGCCTCTATATCTGTCTCCAGGCACGCGTAGTGGAGACTCTTCGCCCAGACGATTTTTTGCTCTTGTCTGACTCGAACGAGGTGTTCCACTGTCTATGAACTTGCCTCGTGTAATTGGACGTGCTGTGCCTGTGTCCATTGGGTACTGAACCTTTTCTCATCCGTGAGCCTGGTTCCTTAAGGGGAAGAACTCAATAGAGGAGTTGGACCCTGGCTCTTTCGCCCTCTTAGCCGAGGTGTCACTCACCGACATCGTGTACCCCTTGTCCAAGTTCGACTCTCACACCACGCGTTTGAGAGCAAGGCGTTCTCGAGCTGAGCGTCCTTGTCCCAATAGCGCCTGAGCCCATCAGGTACTGAACCCTTTCTCTCTTCAAGTGTATTTCCGGTGTAGGAAAACCTGACAGTAGAGTTGGGCCAGGGCTAAATCGTTGTCCCTTTTGTGTCTGAGCGCATCGAGTACGGAACCCTTTCTCTTGGCGAGCATATTTCCGGTTTAGGAAGGCTCGACATTAGAGTTGGATTAGGTCTTCTTGCTTTACCAAACGCCAATGAATGGGTCTGGGTCTCTGCCTGTAAGGAACACAGGTAACTAGAAGCTCGTCTCGAGCTGACGGAGCTTGTAGTTCCCCTTTCCTAGGAACTTTTCATTTTCTATTTGCAGTTCGCGCTGCCCTCTAGCGCTGTTCTGCCCTTTCATTGTTTCATTGTACTAGGTATGAACTATATGTCTCTCGCCATGCATCTACCTTTACGTGTATTTTACATTGGCCGCCCCTCCAATGTTCGGACTGGACTGACTAGCTTCACTGTATGTCGACAGTGTCGCTATATGTGGTGCTGCTGGTGGTGTCGGAGATATTGTCTGTCTCTTGTGCAGTCAAATCTCTTTCCATCTGCTACCTCCATATTCTCGGACACGATCCCCAAATGATTTGGCCAGAATCAGCACGAGCTGCTGTATTTCTGTTTCCAGGGTGCACCGCGTGGAGGTACATTTGGGATCTTGGTTATCTGCTAACCCTGGGTCCACCTAGAGCATTGCGTTCCCTTTACACCTCAAAAAAAAAAAGAAAAAAAAAGAAACAGTAAGTTAGTAACTAAATTACTGAAGTTTACCAAACAGTAGTGAAAGTATCTCATTCTGAGTCATTATCATCAAAATCGTCCGCATTTGAGGAAATTGACGTTGGGATCATAGATTGCGCCTAGAACTGAGCCCAAGCGTATATCTCGGAAAAACTGATGGCTTTCAATAAGTTAGGCTGGCTGCTGAGATATCGGTGACGGACGGAGAAAAACCCGGACAAAAGCCATTTTTCTTGAATGCCGCCCGGACCCCCGGCGAGGGGCATAAAAGAGGACGTGTCCGGGGAAACCAGGACGCGTGGTAACCCTAATTGCTACACCATAAATATGATAAGCATAAACTTTTTAGAGAGAGAGAAAGAGATAAAGATAGAGATATTTAAAATACGCTACCCTGCGTTCACTGGTGTGCAATGCTGACTTACGTATTTTGTTATACTTTTTCGATCAAAGGGGGAACAACACCATTATGACCGACCGTGCATGTCATAAAAAGCAAATAATGTTTGAGAATGGAGATAACTGCCTCATCACATAGTTTACAGTTATGCACAAGCCATACTGAATTTGGAAGTGTCTGACCAAAAGTTAGACGAGGCGGAGGAATCCATATAGATCAACGTCTGAAATGACGAAATAGCAAAGTGTGGCGCATATGAGACACATTCATGGCATAATAATGAATGTTGACTGTCACAGTGGCAAAGAATGGAGACTGACCATGTACATGCCAATGCTAAGCAACGGACCAATAACACATGTCGATTAGAAAGAAACATATTAGAATAGGCAGGTAGAATATTTTAACACTGCGCCGGGCAAGGACGCTAGAAAACGTAATATTAGAGGTAGAAGCTTTAAATATAAATATTTTAGGAGTAGCAGAGACAATATGGAAAGATTCTGGTTACACACGATGATTAATTAACTTTATTCATAGGACTCTTAAAGAAATTGCGAAATTGTAGGGTTAACTCAAGAATGTACAAATGGGTAAAAGCATATATGCATAATAGAAGAGCCAGAGTACAATTGGATAGTCACAAGAGCAAGAAAGTCCTACTGCCTCATGGAGTTCCATCCTTATAAAGAGAACAAACGTCATTTGTTTACAAGTACACACCAACACACCACAGCTGGAGACATAGGATGTTAGAATGCTGCTGCAGCCAACTTTTGTTGTGGAGACGGCACTTGATGATGAGGATGATAAAAAGTTGCAAATGTCAGCAAAAGTGTGAATTATGACACATCGTATTCTATTCTCTTTGATACTTCATGTTAATCAATGTGAGTTTGAGAGTTAAAGAAGAATCATCTATTTGTTAATATTTGATTTGTATTTTTGCTTCGTTAATTGCTTTTTGTCTATGTACAAATGTCTTATATCTTTGTATACACATTGTTTCAATATCTCCCAGGTTGAAGCCGATGACGGAACAGTCGGGGTCGGAGTGACGATAGGAGGTGAACCAGGATGTTTTATAGTAGAAAAACACTTGAGTCGGTTTGTGGAAGGTCAGGACCCCAGAGATGTAGAGTTGATTTGGGATCAGATGTTCAGAGCGACTATCAATTATGGACGTAAAGGGTTACCTATCCAGGTAAGCTTTTATTATAAATTACGAAACAGTAATCGCAAAGCATACCACCTACTACTTCATGTCCGCAATTTTTAAGAATTTTACGCCCCTAAAGGTTTTATTATTGTTTTGGAATGTCATTCTGTCGGCACATATTAATGGAACCTGTATCGCTGCTGAATTTTCTTTCCATCGTCAAAGAAGCAGTTCTCTAGTTACAAATGTGAGGAGTGCTTGCGAGCTAAAAGATATGCGTACATGAACATGGGATGAAATTAATTCACTGTTCTAACGGACGAATTTGCTGGAAATGTAGTTCCAAAAAACACAAACAGCGAATTTATGTGAAGGTCAGCACTTTATTGCAGTTTTAAAAGCTTTCATTCGTGAAGATATGCCAAATTTGCTATGGTTGGGCTCACTTGATGACATCTGCAGTATGGTGCGAGCGTGAACTGCAGATAAAAAAGCAGTTGTCAAGTAGAAAGTGTTTTTGCGTGAGGTTTGCCTACACAGTATACTGCAATTGTCAGACGACACATCGAAGGGGAATTCATGATTGTGGAGGTTGACGAAAGTTTATTCTCTAAAAGAAATCCGACGCCGACTGTTCCGTCATCCGCTTCAACTTAGGAGATATGGAAACAAACCAGGCATTGCTCTTACCTGAGCAATGGGATTTTGGGTGGCATTTGTCGTAAAATTAGAGAAGTCTTCCTCTTACCGGTAGAAAGTAGAAACGCCGAAACCCCGATACAAGCAATTATTGAGAATGTGGCACCTGGATCAACAATATACTCTGATTGCTGGCGAGGCTACCAAACGACCGAGATCGAAAGAGTTGGTTTTACTCACCTCACAGTGAATCATCGGTACAACTTTGTCGATCTGGAGACAGGGGCCACACACACTGACGATTGAGCGCATGTGGGGAAGTGCCAAGTGGCGAAACAAGAAACATCACGGGACTACTGGCCACTTGTCTAGCCCCACACAAAGCATCTTACCTCGATCCGTAACCCCTCTATTTTCCCATCTATAATACCCCCTCCCTGTCATTATATTTACATGATTCTAAATGCAGACACCCGCTATTTGTTAATTATTGTCAGAGGAAGTAATAAATGACCATAGCAAAAACACATTTGTTTGTCTTCCTCACCACGAAGGGGTGGGGCATGTACTTACATTAGATTTATTGTCAACACTATGCCTAACCATGCACCCCTCCACCCCAGGGTCATAAAATTTAGCAGCATCCTGCAGTTATACTAACGTTCTGCAAGTGACGTAATTTCTTCATCATAATCATCATCAGGTGCCATGCCAGCTGGTGTAGTATTATGTATCAAGGTCGTTGTTGTTTTCTTGCCGTGCCAGGCTGTCAAACTGTCTAATATTTTCTCACGTTGTCGCCCTCTGTCTCTGTTACCTTCAATTTTGCCTGTTGTGGGAAGTCGGAGTTTAGATGTCGATCGTGCCGTCATGATGTTCGCTAGGCGCGAACAAGGAAGCGACCGATAGCCACCGGTATAAGTGGTAGCTCTGCAACTGGGCAGGGCGGGGCACCAATTTGTCCCGACATAAAGTATTGTCAAAGGTAGCGGATATAAATGGATATCCCCATATGGATGTGGAAAGCAACGGGAAACTACCACATTATTCTCCCAAGATGAAAGTCATGGCGACACAAAGAAGTAATTTCTTAGACCATGCAATAAAATGAAAACAATGCACAAACCATCATACACTATCAATGAACAAGTGTATTGAATCTTGTTTCGTTCACATCCTGCTATAATAACGAAATATAGCGGGTATGCTTTGCGATTATAGAACTTAAATGACAAACCTATCAGAAACTACATTTATTTTAAACACCACACATCTATTAGAAGTTACAAACATATTAGAAGTTACAAACATATTAGAAGTGTTAGAAGTTACAAACATATTAGAAGTTACAAACATATTAGAAGTTACAATCATATTCGAAGTTACAGGCATGTTAGAAATGTCAAGTAACAAACCTATCAGAAAGAACATCTTTAGTTTATTACATTTCTCGTTAGGATTCGATACTTCAATATCTTAGCTTCTCTATTCCCTTTCAATTACCGGTAGAACACATTAAAGCTGCAACTCGCTTTTCAAATATTTATGTGCTGCGTTGTCCTCTCCATGTTCCCACGAGGTCTCAAAGTCCCAATTAATCTGGTTTCTTTCTCCATTGCTATTCATCAGGGGTTTCTCTTTACCCGTGAGTTCCAGTCCACAACATGTCTGGCTATGTTGCCAGACTTTTACCTAAGAGTGTTTCATATCTACTTTCATTTTCAAATATCTTTATTTACCTCCAACTGGCACTGATGTATTCCCTTCCACAACGCATTGTTTGATATCACCTCTGGTCATATAATGCCAAAGTAAACGACGGAAACGTCTATTGATGCATAACTGCAATTTTGATATTTTTTTTTTGGGGTGTTACCTGAAGTGTTCCGGAGCCGTAAAAATAAATATCCTATGTGTATTAAACAACCTAATATTTTTGTTCTCTGGCAATGCTGAGGAATTCCATACTGAAATATTTCTAGTTTGTGAGTATTGAACACAAACCAGGCCTTATTAATTCTGCTCCTCCCTCTTTGAGTGAATGGGAGACCCCGGTAAAACTGCACATCAATTGGTAAATAAATAGGCATATATAAAAATATAAAAAACGGTTAAATAGCAGTTTTGTGTGGACAATACACAGAATAGACGTTTCGACCTGAAGGTCTTTATCAAGACAAGGACAAACAAACGCAGGATGGAACCACCATATCACGCGAAGACTACATGTCAGCCATGTGGGAATTGACGTGTCAAGAATATTTAAAAATTATGAAGAGAGGCGAGAGCGACAGACGCGTGAGTGTTTATACTAGAGAAAGTACAGTATGCAAGAAAATACAGAATAGAAAACAGCAGTTTTGTTTGTTTTACGTTCGCTCCATTGTAATCAGTACGGATATTCGTGAGATTTCCGCCTGGAACGTTGTGCCACTGGTATGCACCTTTTAGGCCCAGCACATCCAATTTTGGCATACCTTGATATTTCAGGTGTGCTACCCTAGCCTGTGACAGTCTTCCTATCTGTCGTCAGGCAGCGAATGTATACGGACTCTAGGAGAACAAAGAGAGTAATTAAAGAGGCAAGAAAGAAGAGAGGCGAAATCAGGATCCGAAGTTACAAATCGGATATACATAAAAGTATACATAAAAGGAAGATATGTGGAGGTGGGTGGGGCCAGGGGAGCAGGGCGAGCACAACTGAAGCGGAGGTAGCCGTCACGGAAAAGAGCGTCGTAGGAAGGTAATGTGTGAATGGTTAAGAGACTGATATAGAAAGACAAAGGATGGACGAAGGAGCATAGGAAGTCGGTGCCGAAGAAAGGAGCACAAGTATAGACGGAGAATCAATGGAACAGGAAACAAATGCCATGACGGAAGGAAGCCGACGCGGAACTGCAACCAAGGCATGTAAGATGTATTTTATGGGGCAGGGGTGACTGTCGGGTCATTGTAGTCAGTGTCATGGGACGTACATGCCGTGGTCAGTGGAGTTCGGTGTGGCAGAAGTTAAGATAGGATATAACGAAAGATGGATCACGGACACAACCGCAACGTCAAGTACCTTTTTAGGCAGTGTGTTGGGAAATGTGACAGGTCGCATAAACCGAATATGACATAACAGGAATGAGCCAACCGCACGTCGCAACCCTTTTGTGGGTATTGCTCGCAATGTACACTAGCTCAACTATAAGGAACATCGACCAACGGACAGAACCTCGAACAACCCTCACACGATCCCTTGGTGCGGATCATGTACTGTGGGAAGGAAAATGTCAAATAAATTAAACTATCCAGAAACAACAAGTTAAATGGTTCGGCCACATAACCAGATGAAAGAACAGACATGTTATCTAAAAAACCCTTAACAAACGATACGAAAACAGTCGACCTCGTAAAAGGTGGATAGATAGTGTATTAGAGACACTTGGAAATATAACAGAGGAAGAAGCAAATAGAAGGGCAAAAGACCGTACACTCACTCTCCCCTCAACACCGAAAGTTACATGAGGACAGAAAGAAGAAGGGTTATGGCTCCTTTAGTTGTGCCCTTCTTGCGCGCCCCTACCTCCGTATATCTTCCTTTTATGACGTATCTCTGTTACAGTTTGAGACTGATTTGCCACTTCGGATCCTGACTTCACACTCTTCTTCTTCTTTCTCGCCTCTTTATTTCCTCTCTTTGTTCTCCTTCTCTCAATCAACCCCTTTCTTTCTCTCTTATATCTGTTATTATATGCCTCTTTGTTCGAGTCATGGTTGCTGCCTTTACCGCTCTATCCATTTCTATATATACATTCCGGTGTCGGGTAGCAACCCTAGATTGGTAATGGTATTTTCCACTGAAGGTCTCCCTTATTTCAGTTTAACACCCACTCCTTTATCATATCCACGGCCCTGTTGTGTTACACTATACTATTACAGCGGTTTCTTATTATCGACTATTATTTAGCACACTAGACTGGCTTTATTAGTAGATAATTTTTTCATTATATTGCAGGCAATAAGTGCAGTTGATTTGGCAATCTGGGATCTTCTAGGAAAGTTGAGGAATGAGCCTGTATATGCTCTACTAGGCAAGTATATATGTTGTTTAGATCAGTTAGTCATCAGATCTTAATTAATGTATGTATGACATACCCCATGTTTATGTCTTCAGTAACTTTTACTTTAAGAAAAGATAATTTCTACGTTTTCATGGGTATTTTCTGTTCTGTACTTTCGTCTGATTTTTGGTAGCACTTTTTGAGGAGAACAGGGGGGGGGGGCACAGGTTTACCCACATTTTGGCTTGCTTCCTAGTACTAAATGGTCACGTTCAGATTTCGGCTTGAACACCAGATTACATTTCTCCTTCAGCCATGATATGGAAAATTAATCATCACCCTCACCAATTTCACTCATCCACACTGTTTCTCATTTTGGGCTGTCAAGAGCTATAGGGCCTATACTCACAGCTACATCATCATCATTAGGCATATGCTATTTCCCATAAAACGTTCAGTATTATTAGTCCAATCCGGTATCCTACAGCTCGATAGTGACATACAGGTAACTTACAGGACTGTCTACTTTCTCATTGTCCCTTAACACCTTATGTGGACAGGGACAAAAATGAAAATAACTCTTCACAGACTTACCCTCTTTATTGTCTCAAGCAATGAACATAGTCCATTAAAACGTATATGAAAGAACAAAAGAACATTAAGCCGCTGAGATTGCAGACATGAGTTGCATTATGTACCTCATTCAGGCTAAGACCTTGCATACTGCGATAAACTTCATAGTTATGTTTCTTGTAGTCACAGCATAAACGTTCTAACTGACTTCCCTGCATATTTAGTTGTCAAGCACAAGCACTACATGCATACTTGAACAACATAACCATCTGTATACATAATTAGACCTACGTCAAATTCTCACAGATCATAGTATAAGTGTAGGCCTATATCCTATGTGTTTTTTTTCCTTACTAAATCTAAACCCTCTTACGAGTTTTATGGGAAAGCCTTAGTTTATATTGACAAATATATGAACACACACTACATATTACTACAGGTAAACCATGTATGTCCGGCTCTGTTGCGATTTGGCAAAGTACAGAGTTCGATCCTCGCCACAGACAATTGTGCATCGGGACCGTTCATAAAGAAATGGCAAACTACTGAATGTATTTATATTGCCTAGAAAATCACTACAGCCAAGAAATGCTGGGTTGATGAATAGGATACATCCTGAATAGGATATGCTACAAATTTTTTTAAACCATGTATGAGACCAATCACTTAAATTTTGTAATAGGAGAACACATTTTTATAAACAGTGTTTTATCTATTCCCTCAGTCCAAGCATACGCAGCCCACAGGGTATGATAGTTAATCTAAGCTGTAAATATATTTTACCTAGTAGTTGACACCCACAGAGATGCTTATGTGAATCTCTTGTGAATTTCAAGGTTTGAACACTAGCTTGACCACGTAAAAGATGGATCACATACGAGTAAATCAAAGAAGCCACAGGAACAAGTTTACAAACAACACACAAGGAGGCCATCTCCAGAGAACTCTTCTACTCCTGACCCCGCAAGGCAAACAAGGGCCACAGCGTATAGATAGATAGATCACTAGCTTGAACATTATTCTCATGTTCAGAGATATATGACTAACTAACCAATGCTAGAAGTTCCAAGCAGTACTTGATATTAACACATTTTGTGTTTTGACTAGTCAAGGGAGACTCCATGAGGAGACTTTCTTTCCAGAACAATTGTTATGCTGGCAAAAATTTAGAGTCTTCTGGTATGAAAGAATTCTCTGAAGAAAACATTCCACCAACAAAGCATTAAGGTTAAAATATATTCCCAGGGTTAGAACACTTGTATCTTGTGGATCATTAAATGACTAATCACAGTTCTGAAGTGCACCTCTATTCAGTGCATCCTGGAAACAGACATAGTTTAACTTTTCAACTGTCTCATCATCATCATCAGGTGTCATGCCGGCTGGCGTGGGCAGTCAAGGCTCTCCACAGTATTATGTATCAAGATCGTTGTTGTTTCCCTGCCACGCCAGGTTGTCAGAATGTCTAATATTTTCTCACTTTGTCGCCCTCTATCTCTATTGCCTTCAATTTTGCCAGTTGTGACAAAGTTCTCCAAAACTGCCTGTCTCATGAAGTGACCTAAAAAAGAAGATTGTCTTTTTCTTATATTATTGATTAAGCTCCGTTTTGCATTTGATTCTTTCAACACATCTACATTCGTTTTTTTTTGGCAGGCCATAGTATTCTCAGCATTCTTCTATAGAACCACATCTCTATTGCCTCTAATTTCCCACTTTCCAGTGTGTTTATTGTCCAAGACTCGCATCCATATGTTAGCATAGGAGTTATATAGTAATGCAGAATTCGCTCTCTCCTCTAATGACTAGGTCATATTACACAATATATTTTTAATATTTCTGAAAGTTGTTTTTGCCTGTCCTATTCTGCTTCTTATTTCTGTTGAACTTCTTCCATCTGCTGTAATTGTTGCACCTAAATATTTGAATTGGTGGAACTGTTTTAATACTATATCATTCACTTTGATCTTGCAATGTGTGGTATTTTGTTTCTTTGAAATAACCATTACCGCTACTTCTGTTTTCTTGATATTTAGGAAAAGGTCTTTCTCTTTACTTTCTTTAAGTAAGGGTGTTGAATTTCAACTGTTTAGCATACATTTTAGGAATTGAACACCATCTGCCAATACTGATAAGGATTTAGATCTGTATTTATTCTAGATGAATCTCAGAACACCACAGAAGCACTTTTGGTCTGCCCAAAGAACATTTTTCAACAGTTCCCTGACTGAACACATTTAATGAGAAAGTGTCAGCAGGCTCTGCGATGTTTTACATCTTGTTTTTGAGTTTGGACTGCATATGTTCTTATGTGAAAATCAGGGTTGATAGTGCTGCTTTTCTGTGTGTCTATAAATGTTTTACTCATATTTATTCTACTGCATGCATTATTATCAAATCTTAGAATAATTTTTACACCTTTCTGTTGTCTGGCACGAAAGGGGATAAAATAACAGCAACACTGTTTATCTCTAATGCATGTTGTAAGAGGCGACGAAGGATAGAGTGGAGTTGGCTGTTCCATCCCATATAGGGTGAAAGTGACCCAGACGCCCTGCTGAAGTCAGATGTGTCAGAATAGTGCAGATATCGAAATAAGCTGTTAACTATGACACAACACATTTTGATCTTACTAATCTGTAGGAATTTAAGAACAAATACAGAAGATCCCTTTTTCTAGAATTGTGTACTAGCATGGGATATGGCAACTATCAACCACTTTATCATCTGCTAGTGAAACTATTTGGCAACTATCACACTGCCTTATCATCTACTAGTCAAACTATTTGGCAACTATTACGCTGCTTTATCATTTGCTAGTGAAACTATTTGGCAACTATCACACTGCCTTATCATCTGCTAGTGAAATTATTTGGCAACTATTACACTGCCTTTATAATCTGTTAGTGAAACTATATTGGCACTATCACAATGCTTTATCATTTGTTAGTGAAACTATTTACATGATAACTTGTTGACCTGATCACTTCTCACATTCTCTCACCAGGTGGGAAAACAAAAGACAGGCTTCCAGTATACTCTACTACAGGTAGACCTGACATTGCTCAGAAACTGGGATTTGTTGGTGCAAAAATAGCTTGTTGTTATGGACCTAGTGATGGGGATGAGGGTCTGAGGAAAAATATAGAATTCTTTAAGGGATGGCGGGAAAAGGTTGGACCTAATTTTCCACTTAGTTTGGACTGCTACATGGCACTGAGTGTTCCCTATGCAACAAGATTAGCTAGAGAACTCGAACCATATGGATTGAAATGGATAGAGGAGTACCTGCCTCCTGATAACTATGGTGGCTATAAGCAAGTAAGGGAGAACCTGAGAGGTTCTAGCGTGTTGCTGACAACAGGAGAACATGAATACACTCGCTATGGCTTTCAACAGCTTTTGGAGTCTCGATGTGTGGACATTGTGCAGCCTGACATCACCTGGCTTGGTGGAATTACAGAAGCAAAGCGAGTAGTTGCAATGGCCTCTGCTACTGACACTCTAGTCATCCCTCATGGCTCCAGCATCTATTCATACCATTTGCAGTATGCTTTTCATAACTGCCCTCTAGCTGAGTATATCAATATGAGTGAGAAGTCAGACACCATTGTTCCTTATTTCGGAGGCCTCTTTCCTGATGAACCACTTCCAAGAAATGGATTTATTGATCTGCCAGATCGCCCTGGATTTGGAGTTACATTCAAGAAAGATAACCTCTCTCGACCATATGCCAGATCAGAGACTGAGTCTAGAGGGCAAGCTGATGCTAATAAAAACAGACCATTGCCAACTCAGCCTCATTTTCCATTTTAGCTTATATAACTTAACAATAATGCTTATTTTATCAAATGGGGCACATTTTCACTGATTTTATGTCAACAGTTAACTAACTCTTCTGTATGTAAGTTAAAGTACTCTGGTATTGCAGCAAGATTATACACATGATTGGAACCATCCAAAACTCATTCAGAGAAATGGCTTTAAAATGTAATCTCAATAAACCAATGACTGTTCTAATAGATTTTCATCAGCATCTATTTTTCCATCATGTAACACATATGTTGTGAGGGAAGGGGCGCTACTGATGTGATTGATCTTATGTCTTCTCCTTGCATGTCTCTCTGTACGTTGGGGACTTTCCGTAACATTGATTCATTTCTGGCAATTTCCAGAAGGATCATTTTGTATTTCAGCCCCAAAAAAATCTGTGTTTTGACCTCAAATTCTGTGTAGGCAGTACTTTACTTAGGATAAATACTAAAAGTCAATAAAGAAAGATGGTTGTTATTTCTCTGTTTTGTTTTGCTGATATATGGTACCAGCCAAAGATGGATGTGTCTGGCCATTAACGCAAATAATGCAGCTACACAGTGAATTTCCATTCTCTGGACTACATTCTGCTGGAAATCTAGTAATGCCATGGTCCTGATACAAGAGAGATCCAGTGGGAATTTGAGAATGAATGCTAAAGAAATATATATATTGTTCAAAAAAAGAAATGCAACTTTTTTGGAGTTACTCTTATAAAAAATATTCGCTGATTGGACATCACTCAACCTATCAACTGTGTTCATCTGGTCATTAACTTCTCATGGTTACCTGAATTGTACTCACCTCATGATTCGTGAGGTCATGAAAGAGGTCACAGTCAAAACAACATTTTTGGCAATAACTCGTTCATGAGAATCCTGTGAAACTTAATGAACACAAAACTCTCTGGCCATATTATTGAACACCTATCCCCATCAAGGCCAGAACTGTGCAGTGGTGATGGGGCTTAGTTCAGCCATCAGGGGCTGGAAACTAAGACTGGTCGGGCAGTCCCATTCGAGCAGGACCATAGTCCTGCCCAAGTAAGCAGAGTGCTGAAGACGGAGGCATCCAGCCAAAAGGCGCACAGATAATCAGGATGCCACGCACAAAACACAATGGAAACATGTCTACATCTATAAATAGTTATGGTGCCTGCCCTGTGGCGGACGTTCAGGCAGGGACGGTGCCGGGCCCTATACCTCGAAAGGGCCCAACCTCAGTTACTGAAAGTCCTTCTCAATTGCCTCGAGGAGCCAGGAGGCAAGGGAATAGAGCTACTGGCCAAACAAACTTTAAACGACCGATAAAAATAATGCACTGGAATGCTTAGGGTGTCAACAGTAAAAGAGATGGATACAGCAAAAAATTGGAACTTGAAAATGTCCTCAGTGAAGAACAAGTTAATATATGCTGTATCCAAGAAACACACCTCAGCAGCGACATAGCCTTCAAAATCAGAGGTTACCAGTGCTACCGATCTGACCGAAAGGACAGGCGAAAGGGTGGAATTCTGACACTTGTTAAAAACAACATCAGCGCATGTCAGCTGGAAGTATATATGGAAGGGGCAGAATACCAGATGCTCCACCTAAAAACAGACAGTGCAGAATTCCATCTCCTGAACTACTACTGCCCAAATGATAAACCATTGGCACTAGACACAATTCCAGATAAAGAGAGACTTATGGTGTGTGGTGACTTCAACAGCCACTCTCAGAGCTGGGGCTACGATCATATCGACAAGAGAGGTGAGGAACTTGAGAGCTGGCAGGATGAAAATAATCTCATCCTTATTAACCAGCCAGCTGACTCACCAACCTTCTACTTGAGAGCATGGCGCACCACCTCTACACCAGATCTGGCATTCCACTCACCAGGCCTGGAATGGAACATCACACGTGTCGTTGGAAAGCAGCTTGGGGGTAGCGACCACAGACCAGTATTTCTGGAAATCCACAATGAATTTACCAAGGACAGCAGCACGCTCACTAGGTGGAACTATAAAAGGGCAGACTGGAAAATGTACCAGCATTTAACCAGTGTTCTAGCTAAGGACATGAACTTGGACAAAGACATCAATAGAGCAGTGAGTGAATTTAATAGATGTATACTACATGCTGCTAGTAAAACCATACCCAGGGGGGCACGCAAGAACTACAAACCCTACTGGAATAATGAACTGGAAAAGCTGCAAAATGAGATGGAAACATCTAGACAGCAGGCCGAGAACAGACCTAGCCAAGAACATCACAACAAATATCAGCAAACAAAGGCTAAATTTCAAAGAGCCAAGTTACAAGCCAGACGGAGCAGCTGGAAAGAAAAAACAGAGTCACTGAACCTAGAAAGAGATAATAGGAAATTATGGAAACTTGTAAAACAACTAAATGATGAAGGTACAGGGAGAAATACCAGGATCACACTTTATAAAGATAGAAACATTTTAACAGGTAAACATACAGCTGATTATTTTGCAGATTCCTTTGCAGAAGACAATAACATCAAAGTCAGCCCAGACAAACAATAGGAGGTTCGAGAGAACCAGCAAAACATTGGACAAGGCGAACCTATACCTGAAGTCATGGAGCACCAATCACAATGAGAGAACTGGAGCATGCAATATCCAAATTGAAAATGAAAAAGTCCCCTGGAGCTGATGGAGTGTCCAATGAAATGATTAGAAACCTGGGAATTGCAGCAAGAGCAAAGTTACTGCAGATCTTTAACACAAGCTGGTCCACAGGTAATGTACCACAGGCGTGGAGAGAAGCAATAATGATACCACTCCTAAAATCAGGAAAAGATGGCAACACAGTCTCCAACTACAGGCCCATCAGCCTCACAAGCTGTCTATGCAAAACAATGGAACGCATTATCAATCTTAGGATGCAGTGGTACCTTGAAAGTGAAAACCTTCTGGTATCACAGCAAGCAGGTTTCAGACAGTGCTACTCTACTGAAGATCAGGCAACTTACCTCTCCCAAGAGATTGAGGATGCCTTCCAAGATAAGAAACTGGTACTAGCAGCATGGATAGACCTCAGAAAAGCATTTGATAAGGTCTGGAAAGAAAGGCTCCTAAAGAAATTGCGAAATTGCAGGGTTAGCTCACGAATGTACAAATGGGTAAAAGCATACCTACATAATAGAAGAGCCAGGGTACAATTAGATGGTCGCAAGAGCAAGAAAGTTCTACTGCGTCATGGAGTCCCCCAGGGAGGAGTCCTGTCACCCACACTTTTCTTGGTTTACATCAATGACCTAGTTGCTGAACTACCACATGGGATCAAAGTGGCAATGTATGCTGACGACCTGGTGATATGGTGGACGGAAGAACATGCGACAGTGGCCACTAAACAAATACAAAAAGCTATCGATGCCCTAACCTTATGGGCTAATAGATGGTGCATCAGCATTAACACAGATAAGTGCAGCACTACACTCTTTACCCTCTCAACAAAACAAAAAGCCGGTCATATCAAAATAGATGGAGAACTCTTGAAAGAAGACAAACAACCCACATACCTCGGAGTTACTTTTGATGATAAACTGATATGGAAGCAGCACATAAACAAAGCAACAACAAAAGCCAGGAGGAAGTTAGCTATCCTGAGAAAACTAAGTGGAACCACATGGGGAGCCAGTGGAAATATACTTAGTAAAATTTACCAGCAAGGCATAAGACCACACCTGGAATATGGTTCAGCTGCATGGTGTTCTGCATCAAACACCACATTACAAGATCTAGATAAAGTGCAAAACCAGGCACTTAGAATAATGTTGGGAGCAATGAAATCAACACCCATAGCAGAGATGCAGAAAATGGGAAGAATGCAAACACTTGGTGAACGCAGAGACACAAAAGTACTAATTCAGGCAGAAAAGTTTCAGTGTATGCCAAGTCATCCAATGAAGGAAAGATTCCAAAATCTTGCAATGGAGCGACTGAAAAGGAGCAGCTTTATCCATCAAGCTAAACGACTCCGCAGACAACTTACAGACCTACCTGAAGTTGGCAGCTTAAGGCCTGCACCAGAACAAACCCCATGGAGTGAAAGGCATGGAATGCCAATATACATTCAGACCCATGTGAAAGGAATACTAAGCGAGGATGAACAGAACAGTGTGCAGCGAAGGACAGCCACCCTCAGTTTCCTGGATGAGGAATATCCTCAAGATATATGGGTCAGAGTATACACAGATGGTTCAGCACAGAATGCCGTGAGGAATGGAGGTGCAGGTGTATATATAGAATATCCACACAAGCCTAGAGATACCATCAGAACACCAACAGGAAAATTCTGCAATAATTATGATGCTGAAATCCAGGCAATTAGTGTGGCAGCTAAAAAACTGCTGAACTCCAACTCTGACCTACAGCCTGTGGTATTCCTGACAGATGCAAGGTCAGTGCATCAAGCTCTCCAGTCTGGAAAACTAACAGACTTGAAAAAACTACTTAGCGAATTGTCTTACCAGTATAGGGTAACCATGCAGTGGATACCCTCTCACTGTGGAATACCAGGAAATTAAAAAGCAGACCAACTGGCTAAGGAAGGTGCTGCCGAAGACCAACCAGATATACCAATCACCTACCATCAGAAAAAACAGATGATCAAGTCAATAAGAAAGCCACAAACACCAACACAAGATGACTATCACATTATGAACAGATCAGAACAAGTTATAATTCTACGTCTTAGAACAGGACACAACCGACTCCGCAGTCACATGTATACAAAGTTCAAGATTGGCAACACGGCCATGTGTACATGTGGACAGGCAGCACAGAGTGCCAAGCATATACTTCAAGAGTGTTCTGAGCATGAAACGCTGAGGCAGACATATTGGCCAGAGGAAACAACACTGGAATCAAAACTCTATGGGACACTGTATGAACTACAAAAGACAGTGAGTTTTATTAAGGAGACAGAATTACAGATATAGACATGTTTCAAGTGAACGAAAGAAGAAGAATTGAACACCTATAAAAGATTGATGATCCTCGAATAAATTCAGTTGAAAATTAAATGCGAAAGTATGGGTCATCTCACTACAGAACAATGATACGTCATCATTGGACGTTTATAGACTGGACAATCACAAAGTATAGTGGCCAGACAATTTAATGTGTTAGAAGCATCATTAGACGCCTTTGAAGGTGACTTCAACAAATTGACTCGGTGGAAAATCCGGACTCACAACTCCTGCCGACGACCGTTTCATACAGCTGCGTCACCTCAGGAATCGATTTGTATCTGCATCCTCCACAGTCCACTCAATGCCAGAAGCTTGTTGAATTTCAGATCAAACATTCAGGAACTGGCTGTATGATGCTGGTCTTTAGGCTAGAATACCCTACAGAGGTCCTTTTCTTAGGGACTAGCATTGCTAGAACCGACTGCAGTAGGTGAACCAGCATCACCAATGGATCGTTGGGAATGACTAGAAGTGGGTTTGGTTTAGTGATGAAACACTTTTTGTGCTCCAGCGACATGATAGATGAAGAAGAGTTTACCGCAGAGTCTGTGAATGCTACGCCAAGAACAGCGTTGATGAGGCTCCTCCACATCGTCGTGGAGCTGGACTGATGTGAGGGGATATCAAATTCAAGGGAAGAAGTGATCTGGTGCAAATTGAAGGATACCTGAATGTTGAAAGGTACGTCGCTGAAAATGTTTGTCCTCGTGTCCTCTCAATTTTGGTTGCACAAGGGTTGATTTTTCAGCAGGATAATGTTCGACCTCATGTGCAACAACTCAACACCCAGATCTCTGCTGACAACAACATCCAGACCATTTCGTGGCCAGCCATGTCATCAGACATGAATCCCACAGAAAACTTATGGGATTAACTTGACAGATGACTACACCAGAGAGACATGTCTCTGGCCAATCTCTGACAGTTGTCTCTTGTACTGTGGCAATAGTGTGCAGCCATCCCACAACAACATATCCAACGGCTAATCAGATCTATGTCACAGAGATATTGTTCTCTGATAGAGGCCATACACCTTACTGAAACGGATTCCTCAGTCATAAAGAATAAATGTCCAAACCAAATTTAACAAACATCATTTTATTGTTAAATTCTGAGAGTTTTTTTCTTCATGCCAAGGTTTAAACATTAATTCCATAAAATAACACTTTGGTGTTTGTTTGAAATTTGGTCTCTATCAGCACTGCAATAATGTTGTGTTTCTCATTTGGAACAGTATATATATATATATATATATATATATATATATATATATATATATATATATATATATATATATATATATATATATATATATATATATATTGACAATAAACAGTCAGAGTTTGGTATATTTACTTTATGTTTTTTATTATTTTTATTGGGTGGTCTAAATTGTATTTAAAAAACCTTACCAGCATATAAGATATTTATTCAGAACATAGTAATCAACACATAATTTATTGGATGTAGTGATTATTTAGACAATATTTATGTTCATTGGATTGCCATTGTTTTCTAAATGGTCCAGATGTACAATTGCCTGTGGAGAAATTTTAACCTTTTATATTTGCTATATGAGGCTATTTTGTGCCTCTCAACCAGACAGAATTCTTGTTATAAAGTAATAAATTCATTCTCTTGTGTCTTTTGTTTCTTGCAATTTCTTTAAATCTCTGAATAAGATCCACATTTTGGAAAGAATGTATCTTCAGTTTACAAAGTCAACAGAAGAAAATAATCTCTAAAAGCAATGGATTTTCTGAAAAATAATATTTAATAAATATAATTTCACAGTTCAAGAATGTATTTTCAGAGCGCTCCATTGTATATTCTCTCTCTTACATTTTTAATAACCAGAGGCTGTCCATAAATTGGGGGGGGGGGGTGTATGTGTTTGGCAATTATTTGATAAGCGTTGATGTCAGTATTACTGTTTTCTATACATCGATAGAATTGTTTGAATTTTAATATTTTTCTAAAATAGTGAAATAAGTCATCAAGTTATTTTCATACTTATTGTACTTTTAAATATTTTTAAAAAAGGGGGGGGGGGTTAAATTATTTTGACATATACTTAGAGGGTGGGAAACCTGAATTCGTGACAGTTATTGGCAAGGGCAGGGGGAAATTTACAAGAAATTGTTGACATAATTTATCAACAGCCCACAATGTTTTCATTTTATTATCAATTCTGTACTCAATTTTAACTTCCATTCTATCTCACTTAAACAACGGCACTCAGTATCAATGAAGTTGGTAAAGTCATGTGCTACAAATAGATAAGAAAATATACTGAAAACAAAACCGGCATAATTGGGACATATCTGTCAACTTGTATATATTTTATGTATTTGGTAGAGAATATGCAGATTTTTGTATTGAATACACCTACATCAACATTCAGAACTATTGAAGTTGGATATGTCGGGCCACTAGTGTAAATAAAACAGTGACACATCCCATCTCCTTTCTCTGGAATCTCCTTCCTTCTGGAAATATAATTGGGCCATTGTCCTGCTACAAGAGAGATTCAGCAGGAGTTTGAGATAAATGCTAGCAAACATCCTTCAGTAATGACAGCCTTTTCAGGAGGTCAGGAAGAAGGTGGATTGAAGGAGTTACCAACGTTACGCGTCACGGTACAGTATTACTGCATATCAAGCGACCAAATGTGCAATAGCCCGAAAACCAATCATCATTCAATCCTGAGATTACTCACAGTATAACCAGAGAAAAGACAATATATAGAGGAAGTAGTCAGTGTAAAATTGCAAATGAACCATGAGACTCTTAAATTAGCTAAATGATACCGAAACACAAAGTCCCTTACATGTCACACATGACTGCTTATCCAGACAGGTTATATGGAAAAAGTGCTGTGCCTATTTGCAATAACCCCTCTCTGCTCTGTTAATTAGTTCCAAAGAAAAGGCAATGTCAATATGCCTAGAAGCAAACAAAATTGCAGGATATGCCAGAAGATGGTTTAATATACCGTTGACTGCCTTAGAGTCTCCCATTAAAATAATCTGTAGGAGTGTACCTTTAGTATAGTACTTCATATAGAATTTGAGTATCATTTTGGGTAAAAATACAGAATTTATTAAACTCTTTGAACTGATATGTAGAATGAACTTTCAGGAATGTGACAGGTATGAAATGCTTTTTGACTAAACGATCTTCATCACAACAAAGAACAATTAACAATTATTATAATATAAATATGAACTGAATGTGATGATCCAACGTAAAGAAACACATGGTACTTTTGTTCTTAGTATATTGTTTTACCTGAGATATCAGAATAAGAACACAATAAGCAAGACAAAACTTGATTGCATTAGGAAATATATGGAAATCAAATTACATCAAATATATAACTAAGAATTGTCTATCACCAGGTGGAAGCTGGTTGATAGGATCCCACCTGCCGTTAATAGTAGGGGTGGGATCTGTAAGTTTCTGTTCCAGGTCAGATGTGACGCCTGAGTTGCACCAAGTCCATGTTTGTGGAGGGTGGTCGTGATGTTATCAATCCATCTCTTTTCGGTCTTCACTTGTCTCTGTATCCAGATGATCGTTTGTTATAAGCTCTCAGTGGTATTTGGCTTGGGTCCATTTTCACAAGGTGACCAAACCACTTTATCTGCTGACGTTCTATATATTCGATACAAGGCATTATTCCTACTCTTTTTCTGATATCTTCGTTTCTTACTCTTTATTTTGGTGACCATAGCTGCTTTTCTTAAACACTTCATCTCACATGTGATGATTTTTCTCTGCTCCGGGTTGTCAAAGACCATGTTTGACACTGGTAACAAAGTGCTGGAATGAAAATTGTGGATATTATTTGTCTCTCTGTGTCCATATTGTTCTTTTGATGCAGGAGTAATGGTGAAAGTTGATATGTCATTGCATTTGCTTTCTGACATCTTGATTCTATTTCTCTGTCTAGTTTCCCTATTTTCTGAAAACACTTCATAAATATTTGAATTCTGTTATTTCACTGCTGAATCGTCTACTGTAATATCTATTGTTATTGGTGACTTGCTGATTTTCATAACGTCCATCTATTGTATGTTGATTTTTATGTTATACCTCTTACAAGCTGTTGACAGTGCATCTATGTGGATTTGCATGTTTTCTACATCATTGTATATCATGCTTTGATTGTCGGTGAACAGAAGTTCATTGATTTCACTTGTGTTGTCATCTATTGAGTTGTTTGCATTGAGTGTATTTTCTTCTTTAAGAATAATAGCCTCATTTGTTATTCTATCCATATTGATATATAGAAAAGTAAATGGGAAAGCATGCAGCCCTGATAACTAAGAATATTCAACTCAAATGTTAAATCACTGTTGTTACATGGTCGTAAACATAGAGCATAGCAAAAAGGACAATCAGAAAATTACAAAATTTCACAAAAGGATCACCTGCATAGAATATAAGGTTTGACATAGTATGATAAGACCGTCATCCTCATCATCTAACCCATTACCCCTCTTGGTCATTTTAGAAGTATCAACAGAAAAATCATGTCATACCACTCTGTTCTCAGTGCCTTATTTGAGTGTGGAGAAATTTAATCCTGTCCAGTCTTTAATATTATCAATCCATACTTTCCTTTATCCACTTCATATTTCACATTCAACTGTCCCCTGCAGAACCAGTCTTGAAAAGAGAAACATACCTCATAATGTTCTTGAGTCTAACGGAAATTGAACCAGTTCGTCAAACTGTTTTGTTGAACGAACTGGTTCAATTTCCGTTAGACTCAATAATTTTTAATTTATCCTCTGGCTTCCTTCTTGAATTTACTCATAATGTTCTCAAACCATACAAGTCTGTGATGTTTCACCATTGCTAGATGTTCTTGTTAACCACCAATGAGGAACTCATGCAAAGAATAAGACAAACTCTGGTAGAGAAAGAACTATAGAACTAGTGATGCAGATGGATAGGATATACATTAACCTGTAGCTACCCAGAGAAAAATAATGTATACTTCCTCTGGCACCCAGCTATTTTTTTATGACTTCTGGTTTTTCTGCACATTTGCTTTTTGGCATAACGTTTTTATTTATTGCGTTATTGATTTCAAATTCGGAGACATTAGAGATAAGTAGATGCTGGATATGGTTTGGAGGTGTTGTTTACTTGTGTGTGTCAGTGTTATGTTGTGGACAACCAACATGGACAGTGTGGACAAACGCACACAAATGACTTAGTTTCTAGGTCATCCTTAGGCCTATCTGTAGAAAACACGGCTCTTCATAAATATCATAAATGACAATATTTACATCATTATTAAATATTATCAACATCTCCCTCAACCCCCATATGTTGATCTACAGTATCTGCAACATCTCCCTCAACCCCCATATGTTGATCTACAGTATCTGCAACATCTCCCTCAACCCCCATACATTGATCTACAGTATCTGCAACATCTCCCTCAACCCCCATACATTGATCTACAGTATCTGCAACATCTCCCTCAACCCCCATACATTGATCTACAGTATCTGCAACATCTCCCTCAACCCCCATATGTTGATCTACAGTATCTGCAACATCTCCCTAAACCCCCATACATTGATCTACAGTATCTGCAACATCTCCCTCAACCCCCATACATTGATCTACAGTATCTGCAACACTAACGACTTAAAATTCGTCTTCGTCTGAATCATCATGCATGAAGAATTCACCAACATTGGCATCACTGAAGTTAGATTCATACAGTATGGCTCGCAAACATGAAAAGGTCAAATTTATTATGACTTGATATTTATATCACCGTGAAAAATTCAGGGACAATCACTCTAGCACATAGTTATTATAAGAGCATGATGAGAAATTAACATGGAAGATTGTTGTCCATGACGACAAATGGCTACCTCAATGGTGACATATGTCGAGTGTCTATGGAAAGAGTAAACATGCTGAAAAATGTTGACATTGGACAGGTTAAGACTGACAGTAAGTGTTGTAGGACAGACATTTTTTTGGAACCCACTTGGAAGACCAAGAAATACTTGGAGGAAAGAATTTGAAGCAAGACATACAAAAGATGGTAGGACATAGAAATAACTGGAAGCAATAGCTAAAGATAGGATAAAATGGAAGAGATTTGTTGAGGACTTATGGTTCACAGGTAGATAGAATATTTTTCTTTAACTGTTTTTACTGCATTTGCTCTGTGTTATGGCAGCCCTAATCATTCCAGTCTATTGGGTTGCTACTGACAACCTGGTGATTTTTTCTAATTTCATTTACTACTAATCTAAGTAATGATGTAATTAAGGGGTTAATAATACATGCCTGTACTAATATAAGAAAATGTTTGAATGAATGCACAGTTTAGTCAACAAGTCATGTATACTGGTTCACAATACTCACTGATAAATAATCAACACCAAAGAGCCCTTTAGTCTACAGGGCTGAACTATTTGGCTAGAAACCCTCTGCTCTTTAATAAATACATACATGATATATAATTTATCTACAAGGCGCATAACGGTGGCACAACGTAATAACGCTTCCGGCGGAAATCGCACGGATATCCGTGATGGTTACAATGGAACGAACGAAAAACAAACAAACAAACAATATAATTTATAAATAATGTATTCCATTGTTCTTGGATAGAAACTAGCATCATAGATCATGAGTCCTCACGATCAGAGGATTTTGAGATGAATAAGTGTGAGTCAATATCAAGAATGTAAGAATTGGGAGTGAGGATGGGCGTGGCCTGAAGAGAACCGCTGACAAAGATTTCAAAGAGAGTAGTGAACCAACAAAGGACCAGAACAATCAGCTGTTATACCCTGAGAGATTTACTGAAGCGGAGATCGGAGCACCTATGGACGTGTCCGGTGTGTGAAGATGATAATCAACATACCTAATACCTAATCATAGCATACACAATACTCCCATAGATGCTCCACTCTCCATTCCAGCAGCCATTTGAGTGTATGTAGACTCAAAGTCCCATTCAGGTGTTGATTACAAGGGCTTAAGAAGGCATACTCTGATAATTAACAACTACTAGGTCAAGGAAAACTGTAAATAGTATAGTAGCTCTTTTTAAAAAATGTGTGAGGAGGACACTGATTCAAGAAACAAACTTAGTGTAACACTTCTTTACAAGAAGTCTATGCAGGAGAATATGGGCTGATACTCCAAAACTTTTCTCACACTATAATTTATGCTAGTCTCATACAGATATACATGCACTCACACACTCACACATACAATATATCTATTACAGATTAGCACTCATTTTCAGACACATACGCACTCAACCTCACCCACAAATACTATCCTCTACTCATACAGATCAAAATTTGCTTGAATGTCAGATATGTCGCCAGGAAGAAATTGATCTGGAAAAAAAAGAGACAAGTCCAAAACATTAAATTACAAGCTTCAAGAACAGACATTAACAAATGAGACCATCAGCTTATGCATACACTACATTATATGAGGTCCTCAGTTTACACAAAAACATTAAAGTATATGTTCTCAGGCGATACATACAATTTTTTACAACACCCTCAGGTTATGCAGACACTACATTTTACAAGAATCTCAGCTTGTACAGACACAACATTTTACAATAAAATCAGACATTTTACAAGACCCTCAATTTATGCAGACATTCTCTTTTACAATGAAACCCTCCACGTATACAGACAATATATTTTGCAATAAAACAATTATACAGATACTATATTTTACATAACCCTCCCACAACTATATAGTGACTACATTTACAAAACCTTCCCTCAACTTATACAGTCACTACATTTTATAATAAAACCCTCAGTTTAAACATGTAAAAAATATTCCATATTTCTCATGACGATCTTGATGTCTCTAGCTTCAATCTTGACCACTGCAATCATGTTTTAGAAGCTAATGGGAAATCAACCAAGTCCTTCTAGCACCACCAAATCGCCTTAGAACTTGAGTAAACAGGTTTTTCCATACTTGAATAACCGCATCTCAAGTGATATTCTTTCTTGAGAAGTGGTTAATCAAGTACGGAAAAACCTGTTTACTCAAGTTATAAGGAAATTTGGTGCCGTTAGAATGGACCTGGTTCATTTCCCACTAGAATCTAGAATTTTTACAAATTTATTCTCTTGCTTCCTACTTGAATTTACTTGTGTAACCATGTAAAAATAAGAAGCAGAATAGCGCAGGCAAAAACAACACTCAGAAAAATGAAAAATATATTGTGTAATATGACCTTGTTATGTCATTAGAGGTGAGAAAGAGAGTTCTGCAGTGCTAAATAACACTTATACTAACATATGGATGCGAGTCTTGGACAATAAACAAACTGGAAAGTGGGAAATTATAGACAATAGAGATGTCTTCTTCTTCTTCTGTCTGTCCTCATGTACCTTTCGGTGTTGAGGGGAGAGTGAGTGTACGGTCCTTTGCCCTTCTATTTGCCTCCTCTGCTGTTATATTTCCGAGTGTCTCTAATACACTATCTATCCACCTATTACGAGGGCGTCCAATAGGTCTCCTGTTTTTGTATCGTTTGTTAAGTGTTTTTTAGATAATACTTTGCTCTTTCTGTCTGGTTATGTGGCCGTACCATTTAACTTGTTGTTTCTGTATGTATTCTATTGTTGGCTTGATCCCTAATTGTTTCCTTAGTGCTTCATTCCTGATTTTGTCTCTCAAGCTAACTCCAATCATACGTCTCACACATTTCATTTCAGTGGTGTTAATCTTATGTATTGTTCTAGAATCTAATGTCCAAGTTTGACACTGATAACACAATGTTGGTAATAAAATGGTGTTGAAAAGCGCTTTCTTTGTTTCTAGTGTAATATCTTTGTTTCTTAGTAAAGGTGTTAATTGACCAATGATCTGACAGGCCTTATTACATCTTGCGTTTATTTCTGCTTCTTGTTTGTTGTCATTCTCAGTGTGCTGCCCAGATATTTGAATTCATCTACCTACTTGTTTTAGTTGTTTATTATTTATCTCTATGTTGATGTTCTCCTTTTCTCTTGCAATATTCATTACTTAATAGAGATGTGGTTCTATAGAAGAATGCTGAGAATACCATGGACTGCCAGAAAAACTAATGTGGAGGTGTTGAAAGAGTCAAATACGAAATGGACCGTAATCAATAATATAAGAAAGAGACAATTTTCATTTTTTGGCCACTTCATGAGACAAAAGTTTGGAGAACTCTGACTTTTTGTTATTTAACATACATCCTTTATCTTTACTTTCTGCTACTGCTATCTTGATTAGTTTTATAATTCATAGGTTCTCAAACTTTTTCAAGACATAAATGTTGTAATGGTCCCATTATAACAGTTTTTGGCAGTTGTTTGATATTTTCAATGTTAATAGCAACTAATGATACATTGTTGCTTATTCTGTTAATCATTGAAAAAAACGTAGCCACTGTGTGCTTTATCTCGAACACAGCTATTGCTAAACCGATTTTGAAGGAACATAGTCCATATGTAAAGATTGTAAAGTGTGTATGCTCAAGTAACATTATGAACAGTTTCAAACAATGTTTTAAATTAAAAAATTCAGAATACATATTAAGAGACTGCATTACATTAGTAAGAATCTTATTGCAGTAATATAACACCATCAAATATATTTTTAAATTGTTCATTTCGAACTTATAAAGTAAAAACATAAATCAAAAAATATAATTAATGTGAAGGATGAGCCTGGTGCATTTTAAAATGTTTTTTTATATCTGGTTCAATGATCATTAAAGACAGTTATAAATTGCCATGCTCAGTTATATGTACCAGTAATCAGTTCCTTTTCTAAACAGTAAATTCACTACAGCACTAAACTCATGCTCAGCTAAGTAGTAAGATGGAAATGCAATTAATAACTGTTGCACTATTTCCCATAATTCAGAACTTTTAGTATTCACTACAGAATCTTAACTTTAGTTCTTCATTTGTTGCGAGCTCTATGAGTTCCTCTTCTAAATTTGATGATCCTGCTGTGTGTGCACATATGAGAAAGGATCTAGAACCCAATTTGGTGTATCCTTGAATCGCTCATTGAAATCAGCATGGAGAACATCCAAGTGTTGGCAGTATGTAAGTAAATCTTCTTGTTTGAGATACACTCCTGATAAATTTAAAAAGTGGCTATATTCCCCTCGGCATAGAATGTGCTTGAACAAAAGAAGTTTCCCCACAAAAGCGGCAATACAATTTTTTGTTTTAATTAAATTTGAATCATCACCTTGTAGTTGTAGATTGACTTCATTAAATATTTTATATAAATCTGTCAAATAAGCGATGTAATTTTTGGATGTAATCAGGTTGGCTGTCAATTCATCGTCTCTGTGTTCTAGGAATTCTAGTACCGAATCAAACAAATTGTAAAATAGATTCAGAGAAATAATTTTGAAAGCCAATAACTTCTGTGTGAAGCAGCAAAGATTGAAATTGTCTTCTCTTGCTGGCCATATGTTTCCACTGTACATGGAGAACAGGTCTAGTGAAAGTACTCATCTCTGTCTGGTATTTCTTTTATTTGTTAAAGGGTCCAATTTGGTTTCCCACTCATGTAGCTGCTGTCTGTTGCTAAATTATTTTCTGGATTATTCTTAGATCTTTACTGTCATTATTAAGATTTTCTAGCATGTGGATAACTTCACTATGTTTAACCTTGTCAAAAGTCTTTATGTAGTCTATAAAGCAATGGTACAGATCTGTTTTGACTTCTAAAGTCCTCTCTCTTACATTGTGCATGGTTCTCAGTTTATACAGACACTAAATTATACAAGGCCCAAAGTTTATACAGACACTACATTATAAAAGGTCCTCAGTTTATACAGACACAACATTATATGAGGCCCTCAACTTATAAAGGCACATTATATAAAACCCTCAGTGTACAAGACACCACATTATACAATATCCTTATTTACAAGACACCAGATTATGTACAAGTCCCTCTTTTTTACAATACACAATACAAAAACCTTTTTTTACAAGATACTACATTATACAAGACCCTCTTTTTTTACAAGAAACCACACTATACAAGATTCACAGGGCACCATATTATATAACAAGGCCCTCAGGTTACTCCTTGCTTTCGGTCAGGTTGCATTGTACTCTACAAGGACCAGTGACCAGGTTTCTACAGAACAAAAAGCTAACATAATTGGAATAATTTCTGATAAAGACGCATATACCAACACAGCCAACATTTATGTGTTTGGCGATGAGAACCCCCATCACTTGATATACGTGCTACACCATGAGTGTGGGGTGGATGGCCAGTGCATTGTACTCAAATTGCTAGATCAGTATCCTTAGTTACCACTTTTTAAATCTCCAAGTCATGGAAGCTCAGTGCAATAACATATGAAATTAAAAAGTTGGACTGCTGCCACATGAATTAGCCACTGATTCCTATATTGAACTAGTAGCACTGTGCCAGATCTTCACCAATAATAATAATACTGTAAATGTGTATGTTGGCTTTCCTTTCTACTTGGATTAGTTACTTGGTATATTGACACATCTTGATAATGTTCCTATATTCAAGTTTTACATGCTGAGTGTACTTCATCTAACATAATATCTGGCATTTTAAAAGATGTTCTCAATCTCCCACCGGATCGCTCTTATAGCAGGACATCTTATGATCCTACTAGACTTCCAACAGTGAATGTCCAAAGAATGGAAATTCACTGTGTTGCAGTTTTAGTTGTGTCAGTGGCTCACTATATCCGACTTTGGCAGTGATAACTAACTTTCATTACTTTTACCATTCCAATGAACGGTTGACATCTGTAACCATATCGTTAGTAGATCAGCCATCAGCAACTTCAAATCTAATCATGGTCAAACATGCTTAATCTTTTTTCCACTGTCTTGTGTCCTATCAACAGCCACAGACATCCAAAGATCTGGCACTTTCTTCACTTTCAATCATTGTGGCCGGATTCTTTGCATTACTTCAAAGATTTCTGTGATTTTGTCTTCTATCACTCTAGAATATTGCTACTTTGCTACAATGTTGACATTTCATCACTAATTACATGTCATGTTCATCTGATATCATCAGTTAGTGAGTGTTACAATTATTTATAATTCAGAAGATAGATAATTCCAGATAATTCATTTCAAACTAGTAAAAAAATTTTGTAAGGAGATTTATTTTGTGAAATAGACACAAAACAAGGTCAGTTGTACGTAAACAAAAGCTAGTAAAGAATGAAGTTATTAGGTAGATTGTATATTCTGACTTCCCATGAGAAAAATGTATATAATATCAACATTTATGAATCAAATACATTGTGTAATGACAACTAAATCTTAAAATACCAGAAAAATGAATCTGAACACCTTAAAGCTTAACAGATTAGGTGAGTAATATTTTATTGAAAAAGAACTTATAAGTTCCTAATTATGTTTTATTTTACAAATTCAGAGTTGACAAGATACTAATTAACTTCCGAGTGTGATTTATTGAGATGGGAATCAGAGCACCTATGCACTTGTCCAATGTGTGCTGATGTTAACCTGCAGTTACAACTCATAACTCAAATTCAACCCACAAGAGATCACATGTGAGTAAGTAAGTTTCAAAGGGCTCAGCTCTCAATGCAATATTAAAATGAAAAGATATATGTTGAAATTATTCAACAACTAAAATTAAACCCAGCAAAAATTCAAGACCCGAAAGAGTTAAAACATGCACTAGTTTTGATTATTTAAAACATTAATAAAATTTACTTTTTTTTCAACCACCGAATGGTACTTACTTTCAGAATGTGCTTCATAATCTATTTGGTTTCTTCTGTTACCAAGTGGTGAGGTCCAAGTGTTGAGCTTTCTAGGGTACTGTCTGAATAGGGTGTTTGTAATACAATTTATTTTCTAGGCAAGATGACTTTTTCTCCTCTCTCATTTTTATGTCATATGCTTATTTTGAATGATGTTTACATCACTTCTGTTACTCTTTTAGAAATAACTTCATGTTGTCCCTCATTATACTGATGTATTTCTCACAACTTTTAAAATTCTTTCTTGTTAATTTTTGAGAAACACTTCAACTTTCATCCATATCTGATGTAACTGTTGATGCATAAACATGAACAACTGTAGTGTTCCTTTTCTTTCTCTTCAGTTGAATTACAAGAACTCGGTCACTCCCTTGGATTTACACAAATAGTACTGCATGTCCAGCTCTGACAGAGCAGTGTAGTAGGGTCTCGGATGGCCAAGGTATGAGGTTCAAAGTCCACCACAAGAAACTATATCTGGACTATTCAGAAAGAAATACTTAACACAAATACTCATCCTACTTAACACATTTATATTGCATAGAAAATAACTGCCAAATTGCAAGGTTGATTGCTACGTTCAAAATAAGACATGACATCAACAACTGCATGTGCTTTCTTTGAAAGAAGAGAGAAAAACTTAGATATTTATATTACCAGCCCTCACATTTCTGGCACGTCAGCTGTTCCCTGACACTGGATATTTATCTCCTTGTGCTTTCTTTGTTATGAGAAAAGAAATACTGCTCTGATTGCCTTTTTTCTGTCACAATGCATTAAATCTCTCCTGCTTGTCACAATATGACAGCCATCTATGCTCACAGGATGATCGCATTAATTCTTTGCATTTCTCTAGTGATTATGTAGTTATCCTTTGGTTATAGTGCCATTACAAAGTTGATATTATATCTTTAGTAGTCAAAGAATGTTTTGTACTTGTTTGCAAACTCCCATTGGATCTGTCTTGCAGCAGGACCTACTAGATTTTTGGTAGGATGTAATTCAGAAAATAGAGATGTAATGTGTTGCTGTTTTGTGACAATGGTCCAACACATTTAAACTTCAATAATTAGCTGAATCTTAATAAAGAATATAAAAATTCACATTAAGTGCAGGATCATGAATAGAAATGTGAAGGTAATTAGTTGTCTGACTACTAGACATGGAATGTAACAAAATACTGTTAGTAAAAATCCACAAATTAGTAAATTATTTCTTATAAACCTAAGAAAGAGGGATGTAAAGGAATGCACATTGCTCTCATATGAATCTAAGGGTTCGAACATATACCTATAAACATCATCCTTTCTGTTATATCCTCTTCTGCATTCATTCTCAAGCTCTTGCAAATTATCAGGATAAGGATGCGATGCGTTTCACTGCAACTTATAGTTTGACTGCAATACCTGCATTGTTTTAGCTGACATGTATGACATAATTATAACATTTTGACTAACTTTCTACAGGATGATGTAGCCAACCAAATGCCTAACCCATCTCAGTTGCCTCTTATGACCAGTGTTACTATTATTTGCTTTCCTGTTGAGTGCCAAAAACACATGGGTGGGTAATTGTTACATGACTAAGACCAGAGAGTACCTCCACGAGGTGTGTGATTTTGTCTGGCCAACATTGATCAAAACATGGCACATGTGGCTGACTGGTCATTTGTGCAAATAAAAAAGGGGACACAACGCATTTTTATTCTCTGGACTACATCCTTCTGGAAATCTAGTATGACCATTGTCCTGCAACAAGAGACATCCAGTGGAAGTTTGAGAATGAACGCTGAAGAATAAGGATGTTGATTAAGATTTCTTGGTGTTTCACATGAATAATAAGTGTCAAAGTCCAACAGATGCTGCTTGTGGGTTTGTCAGTCCATAGCAGACTACCCATGTCTTTTATTGTTATTTAAGGTTGATGTTCACAATCAGGAAAATGAACACGGAGGTCAAGCCAGCCATCTACAAATTCTGACAACACAAAAGTTGTGGTTTACATGGATGGGTCAGAGAACTAACAACAGTGGTGTGCATGAGTCTCTACAACCAGATCATGTGGAAGAACAGTTTACAAAGCCAATGGAACCTTCCCTGCAACAAGTAATATAACAATGTAGGTGTTTGCCCTGATACAGGTGCTAAGCTGTTTGGAATCATAGGATATACTGAATGACCCAATGAGTATGATTCTTCATCTTCTTCTGTCTCCATTCATTCTCAAACTCCTGAAGATAAGCAGAACATAGTATGAAAAATATTGTGTTGTGTAATGTTTTACAGCTTGGTTGAGGTATCTGTGCCTTTCAACCTGACATATAGTTTCAGCATGGCTTCTGGTTCACTTTGACTGACCTGACATATGGTTGCTCTCCTCACGTTGGTAATAAATCAAACAACCAACCAATCATAATCAATCACTTTATAAAACCTACTTTACATCAATTATATTATTTTTCATTTTAATTCTTTTAAGTCACGTGAATATTATAAGAAAATGCATATTTTTTACCTGAATTACCCTGTGCTCCAAGTTGGGATGTGAGATTTTTTATTATTTCCTTGAGTTTATTCACTTCCTGAAAAGCAAATTTAAGTTAATAACTAAAAACAATTCACAATAATTTGAAGATATATTTTATATTCTTGTCGGGAAAAAAAAACATAAATGTAACAAAGTTTGGAAGCAGAACTTTGTAAAAACAAAATTTGTCTCTTTCTTCTCTGTTAATTCTCAAACTCATTATAGAAGAAAAGATGTAGTCCAGAGAACAGAAGCATCGTGTTGTGGTTTCTAGCTTCACATGGTATCTGCCCCAATCAGCCCAACACATCTGACTTCAGCATAAAATTTATGGGACATGTTGACTTTCAACAAGATAAGTAGCCATGCTCATGCCACTTAAGTAGACAGCTGCCACAATATGCATGGCAGGCGCTAGCATTACTATTCTTTGTTTTCTTTAAGTAAATATGGAAAATAAAATATAAAAAGGGTTAAATAACAGCTTTACGTGTAACTATACACAGAATTGGCATTTCTACTAAGATAGGGAAAAACGAACACAGAATGGAACCACAAAATCAAGTGATGACTACATATCAGTCAACTGACAGGTCAGGAATATAACAAAAAAGATAAACAGAGATGAGAGCAATGGGAACATGGGTGATTATATGTAGAGAAGGTGAAAAATACAAGGAAAATTAAAATAGAAAACACAAGCATAAAAAGTAAATAGATTGAAGGTAAAAATAAAAATCTTTTCTGAATAAGTTGCTAGAACTTCTGGTTAGAAGTAAGAACGTAAAAGAAGTTAGGTACCTAATGATGCTACATCTGTCTAAGGTTGTCATTACTAAAAAGTAGGAGAAGACATGGACTGAACAGTCAGAAGTGAGAGAAAGAGGTGTACAAGAATATATTCAAGTGTACAAGATAGTGAAGTTAGAGAAAGATATTAATAACTGCATGCAGGCTCCAGTGTACCTATTGTATGGTTCTCCATTAAATATGGTCCAATGTGTATGACCGAATAGCCATTCTTGGAGTTGTCATGGGCACCACTGTGACTATGGTCATTGAAGTGGAGCGATACAAGTATCATTTTGTCACACTCAATGTCGTATAATTGGCAGCAAAAGTGACCACCAAGTGTAACGTCAGTTTCCGTTATGTATATTGCGTGGTAACTCTTATAGGTGTTTTTTTAAGCAATACATGGGCAACTTAAGTGAATACAAAGTTGAAGACAGAAACACTTACTTCTTTGCATTTATCCAAGGTATCAAGCTGGCCTGCTATCCCTTGATCCTTATCCTCTGCATTCTTCACTAACTGTGTGTGAGCTTCACTGCTCAAATAAATACCAGCCATCTCTAGTATCTTGTCCAGACGTTTTTTGTAACCCTGTGTACATTTAAAAAAATCTATAATTAACTGATGAGATCTGAAATGATGTCCTAAGTTATGTGTTTTTTGTATTGTTTATTTACTACAGTCAAATCCCATTATAACAACTTGGTCTGAACAGACAAAATATGTATGCAATAATAGAAATTTACTATATACAGTACAAACAATAAAGAATAAATATAATTGGAAATTGTGAGAAGTATTGATAAATATGGAAATGTGTTATTAAAGGCTGCACTGTAGAGAGATTCCACTGTAATAGTACTCAAGTTTATAAAAGTTTTCCTGAGACAAAATTATTTCAAGATTTCACTTTGTTTTAATTTATTATTATTATTTGCCACAAGTTAGCAAACATTTTATGAAACACAAAATATTTTCATTTTACAAAGTCTGATTTTGGATCAAACTGTTTCACTCAGCTCTGTTAATGTTCATGAAATGTACAAGTGGTCTAGAAATTTAACAAAAGTTTAAAAGTTACGTCTTATACAGGATATACTTCAATTATTATTTAAGATTTTCATGCCAAAATAAAAGTTTCATACATACAAGTGTTATTTTTAAAGTGTTCTTTGTATTGAAAAAAATGCTAGGTACAAAGAAGAAACAAATAGCATGCCAAGTCCTGTGTATATGTAAAGCTAGATGGTTAAAACCAACAGAGACACTAGTGTGGTCTTCAATAGTTGACAAAAGAACACAAGGAATTGAGCACCTGAAGTGTAACAAAGAAATAAATGGTCACAAATTCTATTTAGGGTGTAATGATAAACTCAGCATATTTTCACTATTTATCAAGACTATAGTTGAAAATCAGTCAGCCATTACAGTCAGCATCTGAAAGAACTGAATGGCATACTGACAGCAATTGATTTTGAAATTGTTGTGTATTTGGATTATGAGACTTGCTTACCACTTCTCACAATGTACACATCATGGCCTTCCACATTGCACAAACAACTAGAAGTGCCTGTGATGTAATATAATATATGTGATATAATCTTTAAACATACAATGGAGCTCTTGGCCATATGTCACAGCAGGAGTTAGTCATTTTCAAATAAGTTTAATATGTGCTAGTGTAGTTTTTAACTTTAGTAGATTTGGTACACATTTCATGTAAATTTGTATAATCACCTCTCAATGTTTGTCATAGATGAAATGTAAGTTTTTATAATCACAGCCCAATGTTTGTGTCATAGATAAAATGTAAGTTTTTATAATCACAGTCCAATGTTTGTGTCATAGATGAAATGTAAGTTTTTATAATCACAGCCCAATGTTTGTGTCATAGATAAAATGTAAGTTTTTATAATCACAGCCCAATGTTTGTGTCATAGATGAAATGTAAGTTTTTATAATCACAGCCCAATGTTTGTGTCATAGATAAAATGTTAGTTTTTATAATCACAGCCCAATGTTTGTGTCATAGATAAAATGTAAGTTTTTATAATCACAGCCCAATGTTTGTGTCATAGATGAAATGTAAGTTTTTATAATCACAGCCCAATGTTTGTGTCATAGATAAAATGTAAGTTTTTATAATCACCACTCAATAATTGATCTCAATCTCCACTCATCATCATAGATAAAATGACTATCCTGCTAAAGTTGGATATTTTTGGTTGAAAGCTTCAAATATTGCTAAGCTGTAAACAATGACACTCAACATTCTCTGGACCATATCCTGCTAATTTCAAGGTTTGAGAACAACGCATAAGAATAAGAAAATATTATAATCTAAAAACACAGAATGGAGCTCTTGGCCGTGTGACTAGAATGACGGCCTCAGAAACCTGAAGTCCCAGGTCCAATCCACAGTTGGGACAAGAATTTTTGTCTATCGAGGGTGCAATACAAAATTCTTCCAGTACACATTGAGGCGACTGCTATGGCAGAGCTGCCTTTATTTCACAGCCAAAAAAGCCTCCCTGCACTCCTTAAACAGGAAAACATGCAGCAATGAGAGTTTTAGTTTTAGAAACTTGTTGACAATGAAAGTGACCAAATGTAGCATTTATTCAACATTGTGTAAGGTAGGGGGCTGCATAGCGCAGTGGTTAGTGCACAGGCTTTGCATGAGTGATCCTGGGTTTATTCCCCAGTTGAGGTGGAAATGTTTTTCAGACCGCAATGGCTCCCAGGTCAACCCAGCCTTAACTGGGTACTGGATTAAGCTGGGAAGTAAAGACTGTGAGGGAGAGAAGATGGCTACCGCCCTCATATAGCAGAGCCACTGAAATGTGAGATTGCTAACATCTCACACCTCTACTGCATTAATAGATGCTATAGGTTAACTTTACTTTATAGTGCAGAAACATAGATACTAAACTTAGCAGTGAGGAAGATCTGGAAATGATGACAAACATAATAATATGTTATATCTTAGGACACAAATACAAGCTTTGTCTCATTACGCACAAAGAATGTACATTTTATATAGTGAGATTTCTTTTACTTGTGCAGATAGCTGTGACTTGTTCCTGGTATGGTCACTGCCACATACAGACAGTATCCATAAATCCATATATAAACTAGGCTAAAAGATGGAAACCAAATAGGATGCCAACTATCCATTAAGATATAGCTGTCATTCTGTGAGGTGCTACCTCTCTCTCCTTACCCAATAAGGAAATGACCCTAGTGATAGAAAGGACATACATTAAGAAGATCAAAGGAAAACATTGTCATCAGGCATTGTTCTGGAACCCACAGGAAAAGAGGTAGACAAAGAAATTGTCTTTGGTCTTTCCCCAGGTAGTTTGTTATTCACTCTTGTCATTAGGCATAAGGGGTGATTGGAGCTTGAACTTGTGTTCCAAGGCCAGATGTGTGGCCTTGGCTGTACTATGACTGTGTTTGTTCAAGATGACCCTGATGTTTTCTATCCATCTTATCCGTGGTCTTCCTCTAGCTTTGTATGCTAATCTCATTCGGTAATATGCCTTCACAGTTAACTTGTCATGATGCATTCTCACATTGTGGCCAAACCACTTGATCTGCTGCCTTTCAATGTATTCTGTGCAAGGCATTATGTATATTCTTTCCCTGGTGTCTTCATTTCATAATCTGTTGAGACTGGTGATCCCTGCAGCTTTCCTCAAGCATTTCATCTCACATGTCACTATCTTTCTATAATGTGAAGATGAGAGAGACCAGGTTTGGCACTGGTAATACAGTGTTGGTAGGAATATACTGTAAATCATTTGTCTTTTAACTTCCATCTCAATCTTAGGATGAAGAAGTAGTGGTGACGGTATGTTACTGCATTTGCCGTTTGACATCTCGTCTCTATCTCTCTGTCAAAGTTTCCATTTTTTGTGAAAATACTACCGAGATATTTGAACTCTGATGTTTGTTTTACTCCAACAAAGAAATACCTGGAAGAAAGAATTATGATAGATGCAGAGACACAAAGGCTTGGTAGAACATGGAAAGAGCTGGAAGCAATAGCTAAAGATATGACATGATTTTTTTTATAGGAGAAGTTTTGTTGAAGACCTTATAATTCACAAGGTGCTAAAAGATGTATAGATAGATTGTATCCTGTCTGACAGTTAATTACCTTTGTGGTGAGCTCTCCCCTTAACATCTCTCCTTCAAGAATATCCCATTGCTTTTGTAGATTGGCAGTTAGAGTTGGGTACAAAAGCATTGAGTCTGGGTGACAGACCAGTGGAGTCATAAATACAAGATGGTAGCTACAGGTATGAGGTTCACTCACATTAACAATCTCACTGTGGTTACCACATATAAAAGTTACCTGAAGATAAAGGTTAATTTCTTTATAGTTGTGATTTGGATACAATTTTTAAAAAATTTAATAATGGCAACAGAACAATTAAACCTATGTGGTGTGGGTGTCCAAACAGAAAGCAAAAAAATAGTAAGAGTGCAACATACCTTGTTTGTTAAAGAGGTGATTAAGGAGAGTTTTGGGGTTTCTTCCAAAGCTTTTTCTACCAAGAAGACTCCAACTGTCAGTGATATGCAGCTCTTTGAGAAGCTTCCTATTAAAAATGGAGGGGGAGGTCTATGTGTGTATGTAAAAGGCATATTTCACCACTTTTATGCAGACATCGACACACGAAAAATCATTGGAAGGTATCAATGTTGGCTATTTTTGATCAAACAGTCCACATTACTAAATAGTTTTAATATGGCCAAAAATATATAGATTCATAAACTAGGTACTCTTAACCCTTTAGGGTCATAGGGGTAATGTATTGAATGCATCAACATAGAGTTCTCCAACAATTTCTATATATAGCTATGGAGATGAGAGTAGACAAATCATGACCTGTCCATTCTTTGATGTATTCATTATTTTCATCGTGTTCCTATAATCCTAAAAAAAAAAGACAGAATCAAATGTCTGCATCACAGTTATTGAGTTTTAAAGAAACATACCTTAAGAGATCTGTAAATCCTTCCACAGCTATCTCCATCTTTCATCATCATGGCAACAAAGGTATTATTAGATACTTCCCACTCCTGCCAAACTCTGCAGATGAAATATAACAAATGTGTATCTCATACACAAAGACATATGGATGCAAGTCTTGAACAATAAATAAATGAAGTATAGTGTATGGAGCTTGTGTAGTGTATGGATGATAACTTTAGATGGTTTTTGATCTGCCAGTGTCTATCTTGTCTATCTCTGATGTTGAGATGATGCATTTTTTAATACACCTTTGTATTGTAGAGCACCAATAGCTTGTTTGTATAGCATCTTCCGACGATATGGTTTATGCTAGAGGCTTTCAATTATGGTCTTTTATGTAGAGTTCGTTTTGACAAATTTTGATTTATGATAAATCACACAGTTACTATCTTTGCTTCCCTTTTAGGTCAGAGTAACACTGGTGAAGTTGGCATATGAACATACATGCATCACCTCAGCACTATAACAGAATTTACCCTAAAACACCCTTGTAAGGATTCCAATGGACGCCAAGCTCATGTTGAGTTACATTGGAAAATGGACACAGCTTATATTTGTAACTGAAATTAAAGGAAAGCAATAAACATCATCAATGCATAAGACAATGAAGTTACGGACAAGAAAGTTTCATTTAAACAAAATAACAAAATTTTCTGTGAAAAGAATTTTTTTAACTCATCATTCTTTCAAAGGAGAAAGATTTCTATATGAATTCTGTATTTTTCCATATACATACTGTTGTATAGGAAAGGAATGGGTGAGAAAGGGTGTAGGGTATTTCTTTTCCATGTATATATTTCATTTACTTGAACAGGAGAGTTGTTGGATGTCTGAATCCTTCACCACCCCTTCCACCCTGCATCTATGACCCTGTTGTTTGCCAATTGATCTGTTTGCCTCAAATCTGTTAGACTGTAACTTATAGCACAGACACAATGACAACAGATAACAGCACTACATCTGTGTCATCGGTATTCTCGCAGGTTAGTGCCTTGACCTCAGCATCCACGCTCACGGGGCTGAGTTCCCTGCACTCTCTATTGAGTGTAATCACAGTCTTGACTGCCTCTTGAAAGACTGTAGGAATAGGTATCCATTCCTCACCAGGAGTTATGTCTTCTGGGGCACAGATATGCTTAACGGTATCCTCGGCCCGATCCATTCACAATTGGCCTTTCTTGGGCCTGCTTGCCTTCACACGTGGGAGCTCGCTTTGTAGTGGGTGATCTATGTCAGAACTCACTCTGATGTATGCACGGTCATGCCACATATTAATTCTATGAGATATGCTCAGAAAATGAAGGAGAAATCTCATAGCCACACAGGGTGTGTTCCTTGTGCAACCAAGGATGATCTGAATCACTTCGTTTTGAATTCTTTCCAGTCTTTCAATCTGTGTGACTGGCGGTGATAGTGGCGCCTGCATATTCAATAATAGGGAGGACTAGAGCCTCATATAAGATTATGAGCTGTGGTTGTTTAGTGTCAGCCACTGCCATTACTCTCAGAGCTGAAAGTCCTTTACGGGCTTTAACATGATCAACATGTTCCCGGTAACACAGACTACCATCAAATCGCACGCCCAGGTATTGTAAGGATGAGGTCCTGGTTACATCATACCCTCTCATCTCTACCGTCGGTGTCGTAGACTTTACGATGTGATTGTTAAGAGAGAACCATGTCACTGCAGCCTTCTCTTGGTTGATCAGTGCCCCAGAATTGTCACACCAGAAGGCGATACGGTCTAGCTCATTCTGCAGTGATTCGACAGTTTCTGTTCTATCCCGTCCTTGTCTGTATATCAGGTTGTGATTTACACGGATGGGTCGGTCATCCGTCACCACCGATGCGCATGGGCCTTTACTGCCAGATCAAAAGGAAGAACAAAGCCAGTGGTGCCTTTACAGCAACAACAAGCAGCCTAGCAATTGAAGTATTCGCAGTAATGCAGGCTCTTAACTGGCTGGAATCGCAAGCCTATTCCCATGCGTGCTTACTAAGTGACTCTCTGAATATGATTCAGAAAGTCAAAACAGGTGACGTACATAGGGAATGGGCAGAGTCATTTGAGAGAGCAGAAATGCGGGCATCACTATGAAGACTCACGCTTATTTGTGTCTCTGGATACGCGTGCATGGAGGGAAATTAGCTAGCCTTGCCACCACAACAGACGGTCAGCCTATGGACTGAGCAGACATACTCATTGCTCTTTGTGAATCCTCACGATCTGAGGATTTTGAGATGAGTGAGCATGAGTCAATATCGAGAATGCGTGAATTGGGAGTGAGGATGGGCGTGGCCCGTAGTAAACCCCTGACAAAGATTTCAAAAAGAGCCGTGAACCAACAGAGAACCGGAACCATCAGCCGTTATACCCTGAGAGATTTACTGAAGCAGAGATCTGAGCACCTATGGACTTGTCTGGTGTGCGAAGAGGATAATCAACATACCTAATACCTAACAGCACTACATGACAGCATATGGCAATGACCACAGATAACAGCACTACATGACAGCATATGGCAATGACCACAGATAACAGCACTACATGACAACATATGGAAATGACCACAAGTGACAGTACCATATAACAAACAGTAAAGAAGCAATAATCAAAGGAAATGGTACCAAGTCAACGCTAATAAATTCTCATTTATTTAATCACTAAATAAATTATTTACAAATGATAAAAAAACACAAAAGACTGCTATCTGAAAGTTATCCAAACCTCAAGCAAAATCTAATAGAACTTTTTAACATCAGAATCATGCTCATGGCACTTACTCATTGATTACAGAACTAAAGCATCGTCCTAGCAGACGTCTGAAATGTGGTGGTCCAGAAAAATTGGCTGGCTGAACACGAAGTTTTAATGTTTCCTCTTGTTGGAGAGTGGTACGGCCAAAGGCATTGTTTAGTCTGTAATGTGAAAGTTTAGATCTATTTAAAATAAACAAAAATAAATTTGCATATAATTTTTGTTTTAAGTAGAAAATTTAGATATTTGTCACTCGTAGATCAGAATAAATGTAGATATATATCACTCGTTGATCAGAAGAAAATGCATACCACATTTTCATAAAAGTATCCGAATTAAAAGTTTCTTTCAAACCATTGAGGTTCATGGAGGGAAGATCCATACTGTTCTATGACCATCAATATAATCCATATCCATAAGACTAGGCTAAAAGATGGGAACTATGGAACCATTATAGTCACAGGGGCACCACACTGGATGCATCAACACACAAATCACAAGAGGCCATCACCTTGTTACCTTGAATCTCTCTGCTGTTTAATGTGTCGTCTAATGCATTTGTGTACACATGTGGTTGTGTCTGTGGGTCTCACCAATGGCCCACTAGACATACCACCCGTGAAACAGAAAACCTTAGTGGATGACATGCCGTTATATTGAGGTTATCTTCTTAGAGAAACTTCATAGCATGTCATCTATACAATTATGCTTTTATTTTGTTGTTGAAATGTGTTTCATGTTTACCTGAATATATATGTATGCACCCTCTGTGGTTGGGAGGGAGCCAGAGATGTACTGTGCAGCGCTGGAGAGGAGGAAACTGACAGCACTGTTTTTTCCTATGGCTGAAACTCATCATAGAGGCACAGTGACTCAGGACATGACAATCCTTTTGACCTGAACATTTGGTTGCATGCCTGGAGCAACAGAGAAGTTCGGCATAACCAGTAGTCAATTGGTGGTGGGAAATGAGCACAGTGAACCATATCTTGGCTACAGTGGCTAGGAGCAGTGCATAGGTTGAAACCTACCTTCCTGGAGGTGTGATAGTTATTCTCTGGCTCTGTCCCAGGGTTGGCCAAAAATTCACAGACTTCCCAGCAATATAATGCCATTAATGGCATTAGGTCAAAGGGCATGAGCCCATGGATCGCTGGATCAGCAACCAACCAACCAACCAATACATTTGTGATAGTACCTTTATTTTTACTTATTTTAATGATTGTTCACTGATTGTCTTGTATTTTTTTATAAAGACTGTATTTTTTCATACCCATACCCAATAGTCTGCGCATTCACAGTAAAGCTGATGACCTTGTGTTTTGCTATTTCTCTTTTAGTATAAGTACTATCTCTCCCAATCCAGATAAATGGAAAAGCCTATATGGAACCAAAAAACAGCTCACAAACACATGCATAAAGCGACTTGGGTCAAAGGGAATAAGCCTATGGATTCTAGATAAGCAACCAACCATTAAACAAAGTTCTTCTCTGACAGAATTCACCATCTAACCAAGCAGCAAGATGTATACCTAAATACCAATGGTGACTTTGGGTATGTGCTTCACTCTTAAAAACTGCTTTTCTTATTAGTTAGTCGTCGGATCATCATCATTGCAAACTGGACAAGTTCATTTCTTAAATATAACATAATGATTTTGTACCTTTCACAATCGTGTAATAAATCCTTCAGTGAGATAAACAGATGGAAAGACTGAACCTTTTGAAGCAAGATTGGGAGTACAAGACTGCATTCATCTCTACTTTTCAAAATATACATGGACAGAATAATAAAAGAAGCTCACATCAAAAAAGAGAACCTGATGAGGGACTTAATAATGAAATCAACAAACTACTATTTGCCGATGATCAAAGTCTAATATAAAACAATCAAAATTTGCAAAATCACATCAATACATTGCTATTAGCATGTAAGAAGTACAACACCAAAATTAATGTGCAAAAAATGAAAGTTATGAAAATTAGCAAGTCTGCATCACCAATTTATATAACAATAGTTAACAATAAAGTACAACAAGCCAAAGAATTTAAATATCTAGGCAACATTTTTTTCAAAAATGGATGACAGGACAGAGAAATAGAAACATGTGCCAGAAAGCAAACACAGTGACTACCAACTTTCACCATTACTTCTTCATCCAAAGATCAAAATGTAAATAAAAAGACATATAATATCTACAATTTTTATACCAACACTCTGCTACCACTGTAAAACATGATCTTTAACAGCCTTGCAGCAGAGAAAAATCATTACTTGTGAAATGAAGTGTTTGAAAAAGCTGCAATGGTTACTAAACTATATACAATAATGAAGAAATTAAGAAAAGAGTTGGGATAATATAATGTATTGAGCATATCGAAAGACTGCAAGTAAAATGGTTTGGTCACCTTATGAGAATGAACCCAAACCAAATACCAACAAAAGCATATAACAAAAGAATATCCGGACATAAGGCCAAAGGTAGGCCAAGAAAACGGTGGATAGAAAACATCAAGATAGCCTTGAACAAATAAGGACTGAATGCAAAAAAGGCGACTCATTTGGCCTTGGAATGACATCTGAAACTCCAATTCTTACACTTAACGGCAAGTGTGAATACGATCAAATATTGTTCACCTGGGGACAGACAATAGACAAAAATAGTAATAAATCCACTTGGGCTGGTATCATTTGATCCTGCCTTGTAAGAGTTGTGTATTCTTCTTCTTCAGCATTCATTCTCAAACTCCCGCTGGATCTCCTCTGTAGCAGGACCATAGTCCCACTAGATTTCGAGCAGGATGTAGTCCAGAGAATGGAAATGCGTTGTGTTGCCGTTCTATTTGCACCAATGGCACGACACATCCGTCTTCGGCGGAGAGTTGTCTATTGTCTTTCCCCAGGTGGTTTGTGATCCACTCTTGCCATTAAGCGTAGGGGTGATTGGAGCTCAAGCTTGCGTTCTAAAACCAGATGTGTGGCCACGGCTGTGCTATGACTGTGTCTGTACAGGATGTCCCTGACGTTTTCTATCCATCTTTTCCGTGGCCTTTCTCTGGCTATGTACCCTGATCTCATTTGGTTATATGCTTGTACGGGCAACTTTTCGTGATGCCTTCTCATAATGTGGTCAAACCACTTGATCTGTTCTCTCTCTATGTAATCTGTACAAGATATTATACCTATTCTTTCCCTGATATATTCATTTCGCAATCTGTCAAGCCTGGTGACCCAGGCAGCTTTCCTCAAGCATTTCATCTCACATGTCACTATGTTTCTGTAATGTGAAGATGAGAGAGACCAGGTTTGGCACTGGTAACACAGTGTTGGTAGGAATATACTGTAGATCATTTGTCTCTTAACTTCCATTCATACACAACTTCGGAGAGTTGTGTATTAATATAATTACCTATACCTCTCTGCAAAATACTTTATTAATTGAAATGCAAGCTGGTAAGTGTGAGGGCAGTAAGGTATCAATTTAATAGAAGGGAGAGATATTAATTAGATCTTTATAAACAAAATCATTTTCTCTATTGAGTAAAACATGATGGTGTTGAGACTCATCATCAAGTGCCATCTCCACAATGAAGGTTGGCTGCAACAGACCTCCAACAGACCTTGTCTCTTGTTTTGTGGTGCACTTTGATAGACTGTAACCTGTCCATCTTGTGATGTTACTCTCCCACTTGTATCTCTGCCTACCTCTTGCTCGCTTCCCTTTGACTTTACCCTCAAGTAAGGTCTTCAACAAGGTGTCATGTCTTTTAATGTGTCCAAAATATTTTATTTGCCTGATCTTTATTTTCTTTAATAATTATTTTTTCATATTAAGTTTTGTTAGAACCTCTTTATTTGTTTTCTTCTCTTTCCATGATGTTCAATGGCATAAATTATGTCCTCTAATTGTTTGTTTTGTGTCCATGTTTCTGAGTCATACATTAACACAGAATAGATGTATTGGATTATGCAGCACTGGATTATGGTCAGAGTTGATATCAGCACCTGGGGATATGTTTTAGTGTTCTTGACACTATTTCTAAATCTGTTGTTGATCATAATATAATCAATTTAGTTCCTCTTTCTGTCTCTAGGACTTTTCCATGTATTTAATCTTCTATTTTGATGTTCAAAGAATGTATTGCATATGGTCATGTTGTTCTCCTCACAGAACTGTATACGTCTTTCTCCACTGTCACTTCTTGTCCCTAGTCGAAATTGCCTACAATGTTATTGTGTCTTCCCTTCCCTATTTTTGCATTCATGTCTCTCATGACTATTAGAATGTCTGTTGATTTTACTCACTTGTGTAGTTATTGTAGGTCTTCCTAATAATTTTCTATTTCTTCTTCAATGTAGTCTGTAGTTGGTGCGTATGCTTTGCTCTTTAGCATCATCATCCTGTCGTTATATGTCCAGTATCCCAGTAATCTCCTCCTGAATATATAAAACTAAAATTTTCATTTCCTGTGTACCAAGCATCTTTCCATCTCATCTCTACTACTCCCAGAATATCTACATTTAACGCTTCTGCCTCTAATGTTAAGTTTTCTAGCTTCCTTGACTGGTGTAATGTTCTAACATTTTATGTGCTTATTCTAATATGTTACTTCATAATCTTCAGATGTTGTTGGTCCATTGCTTGGCTTTGGGGTGCACATGGTATGGTCCTAGTCTTTTCCACTGTGGCAAGCCAACATTCATTGTTATGCCCTGAACGTACCTCTTGTGTGCCACACAATTCATTATTTCACCGTTTGAGCCGTTGATCCATTCTGACTCTACCGCCTCATGCGCCGTCACAGACTTTTTGTCTAGGGATGGAATTTCCTGCTGTTGCCTTTTGGATGTCTCTTTGTGATGACATTCTATGCTGTGAAACTAACTGTTAGCCGTAGTAGTTGAGATGCCATTTTTTTCTCTGTATCGAAAATAGGTAGTTTGCAAGTCAGAACAAACTTGAATGATTTACACTACTCCCATAATCAACTATGGGCAAAAATCACAGATCCTACAAGATGGAACTAAATTTAGCATCATACAGTCTCTAGTAATACGCTAACCATACCATGGAAACAATGTATTCAGAAAACACAAATGTAAACTTGGAAACATGTCATCACATTACGACAACCGGAAGCACTGTTGAAACTAAATAATTTTTAATTTATTTACCCAAAACTGGAGGGCTCTTCCACAATTTTCATATCAGTCAAATCTCCACACAAACCTGTAAATAAATTATGCAAAGCTGTAATATGCATTTATTTAGTTATCCCTTTGCTATCTTAGGGTTTAGAGGCTGTAAAATGTTTAAGTATTAATTAAAAACAGCAAGATCCTACATTTGACACCGAACCATCCTCAAACACTCCTGAGAAACCATAAGTGCTCAATCTTACTAAGAAATGTCTTTCCAAGCATTCAAAGGGCATGAACTTTTATAGTTCCTATATAATGTTGATTGCTGCCACTCTCAAATATCCAGAACAAATTTATGTGTGATTTATGCTGCATCTTTCGATCTGACACATCCAACTTCAGCATGGCTTTGGGTCACTGACTCTATATGAGATGGGACAGCATAACCTCCTTAGTCATCTATTATGACATTCATGAAAGGTAAAGTGTTGCTATTCTTTGCTCCCATCTAGTGCCCCGGAAACACACAGGTGACTACCATAAATGACTAAAAATGTGCTCCGGAAAACTTTAAAGGCAGCTTACCGAGACAACAAAGACTTAAGTATTTTAATTTAATATAATTTAATAAAACAAGTAATATTGGCACAAGTTGCTTTTACTTCTTCGTTGCGACCTTTGCTCTAGTTTCGAGGTATTACCTAAGCTTTGGTGTGTGATTTGGCAAGCTTAAGGTTAAGTACTTAGAGTACAGTTAGGATTAGAAATAATATTTCTAAATTGTGCGCTCACCTCGCTCTGTGTATAGCGAGCAGAAATACTGAATGTTCACTACAAATCATTGGAACATTTTTTTTTAAATATGTAAATTGGAAAAGAAACAGATTATGCATAAGTTCGTCTGTGTCTAGATTTGAACTCAGCGATTTCCGGGATGTGACAGCACGGCAGTCATTAATTTAATTGGTATTACACGGAAATTCATGACGTCGGATAGTTAAAAATGTAAAGAGTGTGCTATTTATAGCACAGTGAAGAATCACAAGCAACTTTTACCGGAATTATATTATGCTCCTTAATAATAAGGGAATAGACTAGGGTCTAACTATTTCGAGTTTGATTCTGAATGAAATCAAATCAATTTTTATTCATAATCAATCTATGAGTCGTTCAAAGTTAGACATCATCATCGATTTAATAATTAATTTAAATTTAGTCAAAATTATTTAGTTTAGTCTTTAGACTAGACTGACTAAAAAGTATAGTTTATTTATTTATTTACAGGTCTCACACTGCAATTCGTGAGAGAGAAGGCAATTAGACAATGATATTAATAATATATATCTAAGTAAATATGCACCTACCAAGATTATATATAGCATATACGTGTAGAATGAAAAGCAGGTAGTTCATTTTGGTTTTTTGTTTCTTTCACGATCTACCATAGATGTCATTTCAACATCTTGTGTGTTGTGAAACTTGAAAGGTAAACAAATAAACTTCCGGTACACTTAACATTACAAAATGTGGAAGGGTACTTGCTAGCTACAAAAATTGTTTTTAAAATCTATAACATTGATGATCTATCTATAAATATATATATATATATATATATCTACTCGTCTCTCTCTCTCTCTCTATATATATATATATATATATATATATATCGGTCTATATATTCTTCTTCTTCTTCTGCGATCAGTTTCCTATGCTCATAAGTCTATACAGGAAGTTGGGCCGCCTCCATGAATTCAGTCGTCAGCAGGAGGTCCTCACGGTTGCCCCACAGCTTCACCTTCAGGCCTCTTGAGGCCATATTTTGGTTCTCACGTCATCAAAGAGTGGGCATGTCTGCAGAATATGTTCTGGAGTCTGGGGACCCTTTTGACATGGGCATTGGTCAGTTTGGGCAGCCTTAATTTTGTGGAGATGTGCTTGTAGTCTGCAGTGTCCTGTGCGAAGTCTAAAAATTGTGGTTTGTTGTGACCTGTTTAGCTTTAGAATAGGGTCCTGTGGAAAGTTACTGCCTGTTCTCTGACTCCATGTATGTTTTTATATTCCTTTGATGAGGGTTTTTGCTTCAGTCAGTGATATTCTGTGGTGGAATTGTTCCTTTTTTGCACCTGCTTTTGCCAGTCTGTCAGCTCCTTCATTTCCTGCTATTCCACAGTGTGCAGGGATCCACTGCAGCACAACTTTATTGTTGGCAGATAGTTGATTTAGAAGTTCTACAGTTGTTTTTGTTGGTCTATATATAGGGCCTATATATATAGTAGCCCTACACAGTGGCGTAGCGTGGGTCAATGGCGCCCGGGGCGGAATAATAATTTTCCGCCAATGTGACATTAAAAAAGAATGGCAGTGATTGTGAAAGCCTGGAAGAAAATACATTTTCCGCCCTCCCGATGGTGCTGCCCGGGGCGGCCCCCCCCCCCTCTCGTTAAGCTACTGGTTGCGGGGCATCAACTTTGGCATGGCAAAGGCACCTAAATCCCATTTCAATGTTTTCATTATTTTGAGGGGCATTTTGATGACCGGTGCGACCGCAACCCCCTCGGCACGCCCGTCACTCAAGGACACGGGGAAGAATATGCTGACAAAGATGGCGGAAATCCCCCGTGAATTATAGCTTGTGTCCTGATATAGCCTAATTGGACTTTGTCCGCTGGTTGAAAGGGCACGCATCTCCAAAAGAGAGGCAAACTCATTAACCTACCTACCTATGAATTATAGCAATTTTAGCTTAATACTGCATAATTACGTGCTATGAATGATACTCTCGGCTGGCGCGTATCGCTTTGTTGAGAAGGACGGAATACATATGGGATAATCCAACTACAATTAAATAAATCCTCTATGTCTTGTCAACACTTTCCTCTATATAACCACATCACTGTTGCCTCTAATTTTTCCACTATCCTGTTTATTTATTGCCAAACTTAGCATAAATATTTTAGAGTCAGTGGTAGGTCCACTATATACTATATAGGCCTGAGAAGATTACAAGTTTTCGAGTACAAATGCTACAGACAAATTCTACGAATTTCCTATAGGGAACATAAAACCAATGTGTACGTAAGAAATAAAGTAGAGATGTGTGCAAGAGTTCAGGAACCATTTCTTTCAATAGTGAAACGATGAAAACTAGCATGGTTCGGATATGTATGCAGACATGATTCCTTGTCAAAAACAATACTACAGGGAACTGTAGAAGGGGGGGGGCAGAGGAGGGAAAATAAAGGCATGGACAGACAACATCAAGGAATGGACAGGACAATATATTTCCACACTCATCCGCATCGCTGAGGATATAATTCGCTGGAGGACTCTGTGTGCTGAAGCAACAAATTTGACACCCCTACGACCGTGAAGGGTTACGGTTTATTGATTGATTGATATAGGCCTAGCCATGAAACTCTCTTCAGCGCTTCTAATGACAGTGACATATTACATAGCATATTCCTCTCAACATCTTAACTAGAAATCTGTGTACACATACAAATAGAAAATGTATTTCTTTTTAGATTTATAGGTCTATATTGGTACATATGGTATGCATGGCCTATTCTTCTTCGTCTGCGTTCATTCTCTTATAACCACAATGAATAAATCGTGAGATTTCCGCCGGCGAGAGTGAAGTACGTTGTGCCACAAGTTCCACAGTTGAACTGTGTTATTTGTAGCTCGATTGGCTCACTTTGTGGTCTAGACATCCGAGGCCCAGCACATCCGTTTTTGTCATGCCTTTAATTCGGGTAGTAGGCTTCCCTAGCCCGTGACAGCCTGCCTATCTGTCGACAGTCACGTGAGAGTGTAGTGACTCTTCGCCAAGACGATTGTCGTTCACGTCTATTTCGCGCGAGGTGTTCCGCCGTCTGTGAACCTGCCTCGTGTAATTCGACGTTCTGTGCCTATGCCCATCGGATGCTGAACCTTTTCTCATCCACAAGAAGAGTTGGACCATGGCGCTTTTGTCTTCTTAGCCGAGGTGTCGTTCACCGACAGCGTGAACCTCTCGCCCAATTCCGAGTCTCACATCACGACATGACCTATAATGGTACACATGGCATACAATGGTATCTAGGCGTATCTTCACTGATGTACTTATTCTGCTCTCCCATATGGTTTTTAATCTGGGCATTGCAGTCGTTGATATTTCAAGTCTAATTTTCAAGCGTTGACTGAAACGGATCTCCATCTTCTATCTCTTCCACAGGGTTTCTATCTCTTTCATAGGGTTGCCATCTCTTTCACAGGGTTTCTATCTCTTTCATAGGGTTGCCATCTCTTTCACTGGGTTTCTATCTCTTTATAGTTTCGATATTTCACAGGGTGTCCATATCTTTCACATGGTTTTTATCTCTTTCACGGGGTTGCTACCTCTTTCACAGGGTTGCTACCTCTTTCACAGGGTTTCGCTCTTTCGCGAGGTTTATATCTCTTTCACAGGGTTTCTATCTCTTTCACGAGGTTTCCATCTCTTTCAAGAGGTTTCTATCTCTTTCACGGGGTTTCATCTCTTTCATGAGGTTTCTATCTCTTTCATGAGGTTTCTATCTCTTTAACGAGGTTTTCATCTCTTTCACAGGGTTTCTATCCCTTTCACAAGGTTTCTATCTCTTTCACAGGGTTTCTATCTCTTTCACTGGGTTTCTATCTCTTTCATGAGGTTTCTATCTCTTTAACAGGGTTTCTATCTCTTTCACAGGGTTTCTATCTCTTTCACAGGGTTTCTATCTCTTTCACAGGGTTTCTATCTCTTTCATAGGTTTGCTATCTCTTTCACAGGATTTCTATCTCTTTCGTGAGGCTTATATCTCTTTCACGAGGTTTCTATCTCTTGCACAATATTTCTATCTTTTTCACAGGGTTTCTATATATTTCACATGGTTGCCATTTTAAATATCTGGCTCATGATTAAGTTGAATATGACAGGCCAAATGGTGCAGATATCTCAACAAGGCTCTAGACCATGACACATGCATTCCGTTCTATAGACTGCATTCTACCAATCGATTTTGAGAAAGAATACAAAATACGAAATATTTGGCAATTTTTTGCCTACTTTGAAAGCATATCTTCTTTCACATTTAATCTTGTTTAAATTTATCTAAAAATGTACTTACGTTAAACACATGTTTTTAGAATGGTCCACTTAGACACAACGAACTATCACTAAAACTAGAGTGTTATGATGTAAACAAGAAAACCTACAAATTACAATACACAAAACATTTTCAACATTTATATCAAAAGTCTGATCATTTTTTCTTGTTTAAACTATCATTCAAAGCCTCCAAGTAAAAATTGATAAAGCAGCATCTTAATAAAACTGGCTTGTTTATTTGGGTGGTCTTTGTTCATTTTTTTGCTTCTTTCATAAGCCTCCATTGAAGCCATATCTCTCCACATCTCAAGGGGTTCTACATTTGTAGAAACAACTTGTAAAAAACTGGCTACCAAACCACAGAATAAAACAAAAGTCAGTCCTGAGCCATGTCGATGAAATAAAAGGCAGCTATCACCCCCGAGACAAGAACTGCAAAGAGTAGAAAAATGTTTATCACTACATGCAGGTTTTAAATTGCTGGAAATCAAGACACAATTAAGAAATAATGCACTGAAAAGTTCCGACCCAGTAAGTCTTATGAAAGCAACACAGAAAACAATAGACACCCAGAACAATGGATTCATGTCTATACTGATGGGTCTGCTTTCAAAACTACCATCAAAGCAGGTTATGGTGTCTATATAGAATATCCAGACAAAACATCTGATGAGTTGTTTGATGCTTGTGGGGAGATATGTTCTAACTATGAAGCCGAAATAACAGCACTAGAAGTTGCATTGTACCACCTGAAGACCATATTTGATGCCTTTCCATCAAAAGTTCAAAACATTGTTATTTTCACAGATTCTATGTTCACTCTTCAAGCACTAGAATGTGATGGACATTGTAAGCCTGAGCTGGTGGAAACATATCACCATGCCAACCAGCTACTTACATTGTTATGCAGTGGATATCTGGCCACTCAAACACACCTGGCAGTGATAAGGCAGACAGACTAGCAAAGATGGGAGCTCAACAAGAACAGCCATATACATAAACAAACATGCACAAAGTTAAAATGATGCTGAAATCTGTGACTAAAGAAAATTGGGTAAACAAATGAGCTATGGGAAACACTGGGAGGGAAATCTATAAATATATGACCAGCCCAAATCCTAAAGATAACATCAACCTCCTGGGAAGAAAAGACCAGAGTATCATTTTCCTACTGGGGTGCAAAGGGAACGCATTGCTCTAGGCGGACCCAGGGTTAGCAGATAACCAAGATCCCAAATGTACCTCCACGCGGTGCACCCTGGAAACAGAAATACAGCAGCTCGAGCTGATTCTGGCCAAATCATTTGGGGATTGTGTCCGAAAATGTGGAGGTAGCAGATGGAAAGAGATTTGCCTGCACACGGACAGACATATCTCCGACACCACCAGCATCACCACATATAGCGACACTGTCGACATACAGTGAAGCTAGTCAGTCCAGTCCGAACATTGGAGGGGCGGCCAATGTAAAATGCACGTAAAGGTAGATACATGGCGAGAGACATAGATTTCATACCGAGTACAATGAAACAATGAAAGGGCAGAACAGCGCTAGAGGGCAGCGCAAACTGCAAATAGAAAGTGAAAAGTCCCTAGGAAAGGGGGAGCTACAAGCTCCGTCAGCTCGAGACGGGCTTCTAGTTACCTGAGTTCCTTACAGGCAGAGACCCAGACCCATCCACTGGCGTGTGGTAAAGCAAGAAGACCTAACCCAACTCTAATGTCGAGCCTTCCTAAACCGGAAATATGCTCGCGAAGAGAAAGGGTTCTGTACCCAATGGGATTAGGCAAGAAAGTGACAACGATGGTAGTCCTGGCCCAACTCTACTGTCAATGTTTCCTATACCGGAAGTACACTTGCAGAGAGAAAGGGTTCCGTACTCGATTCGCTCAGGCACAAAAGGGACAACGATTTAGCCCTGGCCCAACTCTACTGTCAAGTTTTCCTACACCGGAAATACACTTGAAGAGAGAAAGGGTTCAGTACCTGATGGGCTCAGGCGCTATTGGGACAAGGACGCTCAGCTCGAGAACGCCTTGCTCTCAAACGCGTGGTGTGAGACTCGAACTTGGACAAGGGGTACACGTCGGTGAATGACACCTCGGCTAAGAGGGCGAAAGAGCCAGGGTCCAACTCCTCTGCTGAGTTCTTCCCCTTAAGGAACCAGGCTCACGGATGAGAAACGGTTCAGTACCCAATGGGCACAGGCACAGCACGTCCAATTACACGAGGCAAGTTCATAGACAGTGGAACACCTCGTTTGAGTCAGACTAAGAGCAAGAAAATCGTCTGGGCGAAGAGTCTCCACTACGCGTGCCTGGAGACAGATATAGAGGCTGTCACAGGCTAAGGGTAGCCCACCCGAATTGTCAAGGCATGCCGAAATCGGATGTGCTAGGCCTACAAGGCGCATAACGGTGGCACAACGTAATCACGCTCCCGGCGGAAATCGCACGGATATCCGTGATGGTTACAATGGAGCGAACGAAAAACAAACAAACAATTTTCCTACTGCACACCACACAACATGTACAGCTTAACAATCACCTGAGCCAGAATACAACCACAACACACAATCCAGAGTGCCGACTGTGCACTCATCCCTATGAAAATGTTGACCGCAACCTTTTTAAATGAACAGCACTGGATGACAGAAGGAAAATGCTTCTCCCTCCAGGGCTAGATAAATGGAACACATTATTTGGAACAAAACAACAGCTCACAAACACATGCATATATCACACAATGGCATTGGGTCAAAGGGCATGAGCCCATGGACCGCTGGATCAGCAACCAACCAACTAATAAAACTTGCCTAGGAAAGACATCATGTGAAACATAGACACTATGCATTTTGGCAATTTAATTAATTTGAGGGTCTCCTTGTTCATATGAAATTTTGCACTGGCCAGCTTTTCGACCATCTGTAAAGATGCAAAAAGCTATAATTTTGTATGTTTTCTTCTAACTATATCAAGACCTTGTTTTAATGTATTCGGGTAACTTTGTTTCGTAAAATGGAGTTGCAGATAGATTGTTTCTATAAAATGGGGTCATGACTCAAAAATATTTCAGAATCAGACCGATTGATGTAGAAGAAATCTCTTATTTCTTAGACGTGTCTCTAAATCTGGACAATCATTCTTTGATATAATTCTGTCATTCATTGTGGTTAAAAAAAATTACAAAGTACTTCATATAATCTTCAACAATTTTATTTACATTAAATATCTATTTTATTTATAAACCTGCACCCATCAGGGTCATAAGGGTACCACATTGAAATCTTTAGCACACAGTCCCCCAAGGGGTGAAAATTCTTGAGACTAATGGGAATCGAACCAGGCCCATTGCAGTGGCACCAAATCACCTTGCAAAGTATGGTTTTAACAATACATTTGCGAGAAATGAGATGTTTGAGAAAAGTTAAAAGTATCAAACATTGAGACCAACGGAGAAATGAAGATATCAGAGAAGAAATAAAAACCATCTCAAGACTACATTGAGAGACAGCAAACAAGGTGGTTTAGTCACATCATTAGAATGGAACCAAAGCAACCAGCACTTTGTGCATACAACAGCTGAAGATCGGGCTACAGGGAACAAGGAAGACCAAGAATTAGATGGGTGGAGACAATCAAAGAAACCTTAAAGAGACACGCGCTGACAATTGCCAAAGTCTGACAACTCCAACTTCACCCACAACATTTAACAACACAATTGGAGAACCCATGTAATAGGACAGCAAAGTACACCCCATAAGCTTCCTCTTTGGGCACCCCAATCATGAAGCCCTGATTGTTTCCATTAATGGGCAATAAGGTTAGTAAAGCATTGAGAGGTTTCAGCAGCTTAAGCTAATATTTTTCTTTTCCACTCTTCATATTCCACTACTGAAGTCATTTGTTGATGCTTATCTGCAGTCTGTTCTACTTTCTGTCTTTTTTATCTCTCATCATCTGAAAATTAGAAAAGTTAAAAAAAAGGGTTCAAAAGTTGTAAAGGATTGACTTCACTGTACTCGGTTTCCCATATATACTCATCACTCTCAACAAAGTGGCATGCCGCCTGCCAAAAGTACCACTCATATCACGTAACTCCATAGCTTCAAGTGATAACCCACAGGGATCTCTGAAAAAATCCACTTGATACACAAAATGACATGAGTCAGATTCGAACTCATGACCTCTTGAACTCAAGGTGAACAGCTTAACCCCATTACACTAAGGAGATCAACCTAGAAAATTAGAAAGTTGTGACAAATCTTCAAATTAATAATATTGACTTTAATTAATATTTTATTTGGGTCAGTACACATCACAGCCAGCCCCTTGTCATGGATATGAAGATTTAGTTGCCCCCAGTATGTTGACTTAAAGTGTTGCGCAGAACAGCAAAACTATGACCTGCCATGTATGTTGTTAAAGATGAATAAGGAAATTTGGGGTTGTCTTGATCCATCCCATAGAATACTAAAGTAACCCAGAAGTCATTCTGAAGTTGGAATGTGTCGCAGAAAGATGAGATATCGCAGATAAGCTGTAAACCACACATAATGAACTCAGTTCTCTAGACTCATTCTTTGACATGGCTTTATGGTCACTTTGACCCATGTGATAGGATAGAAAAATACACCCCTAAAGCTCCTTAGCTGTCTCTTACAACATGTATAGCAGGTCACGAGGTTGCTATACTTTGATCCCCTTTTGGGCATCAGCAGATCAATAGAATAATGTCACGTCTGTCCTTGTCTGGAACACGTGCCTATGTAATAGTTCGTCTATAAGCAGAAAATATAACAAACTCAGAAATTATGCACAGGTTCATTGAAAGTTTGTTATGGTGTACACAGTTTTTATGTAGTCAATAATTTTACATCACTTGCAGAGCGTGTCGCAACAAATTACAAAAATGGCTATTGTTAGTGAAATTATGCCATCATTTAATGAGAAGGGATAATGCTAGAGTTTGGAGGGGATAGTTGTTAGGCACAGTGTTAAAACTAATTCTGAGGAGCACAGTAGCCTAGTTGATAGTGAGCTTGCTTGCAATCACTGGATTACAGCACACAAGGTTCGAAACCTTGTCTGTACAAACAAAAATTCCCGTTGTGATTTCTCGCTGGACACGACCACTCCTCCTGTCGACTCAGCTGTAATAGGGTACCTGACGCATGAGTTAGGGGAGGTAAAGACAGTAATAAAGGGAACTGGCCACCCCAATTAATAGCTGCTGTGGCTTAGTGCATGAAGTTATATTCATCTGTGACATCAGGTGGCTGCCATGGGGGCCTACCTTTACCTACAACTAATTCTAATTCTATCCCTACCCCCTCCTACTGTGTTTCAAAAACTGTGTTCTTCCTATTTTCGTTAATTATTTCCCTGGCTTCAAACTACTAAACAATTGCATTCTGCAATGTCACAAACTATTAAAAAATTATGACCAGACAATTCTTTAAAATCTATGAGCGCTGTAAACATTGGTAGGCACACGTTCCAGGCATGAACCGTTACTTCTTCTTCTGCATTCATTCTCAAACTCTTGTAAACTATCAGGATGTATTCTGGAGAACAGAATCTGCCAAATCAAGGTTTACAGCTGTCTGAGATATCTGCTCCTTTCAGTACAACATACCAAATTTAGTACAGCTTTGTGGGTCACTGACGTCACATGGGTCCATTCATTATTCGTGGTTTAAATAAAAATTACTCCCATGGTTAAACCAGACATGAGAAAGTTGCATATCAGGGCTCAAACTCTAGGAAGGTGCCATATTAATTTAGCAAGTGTTGTCGAGGACCCTCTTCAGGAGGTTTCTGGTCTTTTTCTTCATTCCAAAACTTCCAATGGATATCTCTTGCAGCAGAACAATGGTCCTACTAAATTTCCAGCAGAATTTAGTCCAGAGAATGGAAATTCTTTGCGTTGAGTCGCCGTTTTATTTACACCAATAATACGACACATCCATCTTTGATGGGGGTTTCTGGTTGGTTGGTTGGTTGCTGATCCAGCGGTCCATGGGCTCATGACCTTTGACCCAATGCCATTGTGTGATATATGCATGTGTTTGTGAGTTGTTGTTTTGTTCCATATAATGTGTTCCATTTATCTAGCCCTGGAGGGAGAAGCATTTTCCTGATGTCATCCAGCGCTGGACATTCAAAAAGGTGGTGGTCAACAGTTTCATATGGATGAGTGCACAGCCGGCACCCTGGAGTGTGTTGTGGTTGTATTCTGTTCAGGTGATTGTTAAGCTGTACATGTTGTGCGCGCAGTCAGAATATGATACTCTGGTCTTTTCTTTCCAGGAGGTTGATATTGTCTTTAGGATTTGGGCTGGTCATATATTTATAGATTTCCCTCCCAGTGTTTCCCATGGCCATCTGTTCCTCCAATTTTCTTTGTTCACAGATTTCAGAATCATTTTAACTGTGTGCATTGCTGTTTCTGTATAAGGCTGTTCTTGTTGTGCTCCCCTCTTTGCTAGTCTGTCTGCCTTATCATTACCAGGTGTGTTTGAGTGGCCAGGAATCCACTGCATAACAATGTTGACATCATAAGATGTGAGCAGCTGGTTTGGGGTTTCTGGTCAACCACTGACTAGACAGATGAGCACTTATGGGAAACGGTGTGTTATGACACTGGTTCATAACTCATATTACCTTTACCTTTTACAGTTGATCCCAAATCATCATTATCGACTATGACAGACGAACATGACAGGATGATCATGCAGTCTCCGGATTACATCCTGCTAATATGCAGGAGTTTAAGAACGAACACAGAAGAAGAGTGCCCAAAGAGCACTAGAAAACACTTCAAGCGAATGGATTCATCAAACTCTGTGGTCTGTATCAAAAGGTGAAAAAAAAACATCTGCCAACTGGGTCAGATGGTCTGCCAAAATTAATTAACATCTTTCTGTAGATATCCGTCTCTATAGACCAGCATTCCTCATTTAACTGGTTTAGTGAAATGCAGTCTTGCAGGATATGTTCCATTGTCTGCCCACATGGACACAGAGGTAATGTTACCAGGTTTGGATGAATATATAGTATAAGAAATATAACAAAATAGAGGATGACAAATACACTGATATTGTTACTACCTTGAATTTGAGCTTCTACGACCTCCAATAAATTCCTCTTTGTACTTTTTACTTGTGGACTTTTGTCTGTGGATTGATGATTTATTCATTGCAGACATTTAATATTTACTTTAATAATACAAAAAGGGTCATAGAATAGAAGAGATCAAACATTTCAAAGATGTAGAGTTTCAGTTTTACTTACATCAAATATTGACAGACAGTTAATCCATAGTAATAAATGAATAGACAACAAATATTCTGGCAAGGACCTTCTTCGCCCTTGTTGCCCGGCCTGAAAGGGGAGAATATAATAGTGAAACTTTTACATGTCATGCATGTTGTAAGAGGTGACTCAGGCTTTTAGGGGGTGGAGTTGGCTGTCACATCCCTTATAGGGTCAAATGACACAGAAACTATGCAAAAGTCAAATGTATCATAACCAATGGCCAAGATATCACAGCCAAGCTGCAAGACATGACACAGTGCATTTATTTCTCCAGACTACATCCTGTTAATCTGAAGGAGTTTGAAAAAGAACGCAGAAGAAAAGGGCCTCCTTAATATGACACTGGAGAAATTATGATGGTTGCACAGAACAGAGAGTAGCAGTGCTTGATGATGGTTGCACAGAACAGAGAGTAGCAGTGCTTGATGATGTTCTGCTAAAGAAAAATCTCATTAAAGAAGCTATTGGTTAATCCATGTTATTGTACTTCACGGCAAACCCACAATTCTACATCTCCCTGAGAAGATGTCAAAGAATATGCATGCTGATAGTCCCATGGCTAGCTAGCTGGATAAACACTCTTAATTCTACTCGATGTGTTCTCAGTTCTATTTATACCATAAATAATATTGAATTGCCGCCCATGTGTTACCAAGGTCTGAGAGGAAAGTAAAGAACAGCAACATTGTTTACCTTTCATGCATGTTGTAAGAGGCGACTAAGGAGGTTATGGGATGGAGCTGGCTGTCCCATTCCATATAGGGTCAACATGACTCAAAGCTATGCTAAAGTCATATGTGTCAGACCGAAAGGCGCAGATATTGCATCATTGCTGTAAACCATGACACAAGACATTCCGTTCTCTGGACTACATCCTGCTAATTTGGAGGAGTTTGAGAATGAACGAAGAAAAAGAAGATAATGAATTGCCTTGGATGCAGCATGGATACCTCCTGGATACCTCATCTATCCCATTGTCCACTCCAGCAAGTGACCACAAACTTCAGTACATCACCAGTGTTTATCTTAAATTCACAGATACAAGTCTGTCTATTCTCTTATTACTACGAATATCAGCACACCCAGGCAATAGATCAATGTGATACCCAGAAGTTTAGAAATAGTTATAGTTTTGACAATGGATGTTCTGAATATTTTGTTTATTTGCATATTGTCAAAAGGAGCAGCTATTACAGACAAGTTGTAAACCATGAAGCATTAAAGACTTATAGTATTGATTTTAACCCCAACCATCATAATTGAAGCAATTATTCTGTATTTCCCATTGTGCTCCATGAGAACTCTCAATATCAATAGTTATAATAAATCCCAAGCCAGATTTTTCTCATATTTCCAGATAAATCAAAAATCACGGGACTTACCAGTTCAACAAATAACATCTCAGTAAATAACCAAATACTGGAAAAAGTTTCAACTTTAATTACTTGGGTAGCCAAATTTTTGTTGATGGAGACTCAATGAAAGAAATAAATACACGCATAGCAGTTGCAGCTAGCACATTTACCAAACTAATATCTGAAAGTCAAAAGATCTAGGAAGAAACACCAAGCTAAAGCTATTCAACTCCTATATTGTCTTAGTATTAACATATGAAAGAGAAAGCTGGAAATCAATTCACAGATCAAAAATTAAACAGCTTCGAAAACAAATGTCTCCGGACACTTATGAACATAAAATGGAGCGATTTCGTCACAAATAGTGATTTAAGAAAGAAAGCACACCAAGAATATGTTTCAAACGTCATAAGAAAACGCAGATGGAAATACCTCGGTTATGTTTTAAGACTAGATGAAAAGAGAATAAACCAACAAGCCCTTACATGGATGCCTGAGGGTAAAATAAAACGTGAAAGGAGTAAAGTAAACCTAAAAAACACCATGCTTAAAGAAGGGGAAATAACAGGCTGCAGGACCATACAAGAACTAAAACTGCAGGCAGCGGACCGCAACACATGGAGAATCAAAACCTCTGTCCTATGTGCTGACTGTGGTATGAAAGGAACATATTTCTCACCACCATGGAGAGATCTATCTGGGAACACAATATCATCCTTCCCGGCTTTATTTGATATCAGTTGATTCATTTAAAGGTCTGCTTTTCCATTGTTCCATTTTCTCCATTATTTGTCAAGATTATGTCTATATTTATCAATCATGTATGTGTAGTACAACATTACCACACATGGATAATATCGATAATATATACTGACTGCAGTAAAACTGAAATCCATCAGTCAAAGCTTGGAACAGCGCAATGAAGTTTGCGAATCACTGTAAACACATATAAAAACACACAAACTGATGTTTCAACCAAAAAGCCTTTATCAAGACACACAGCAAAAAACCATGGGTAAGAACGGCACTATTGTATATACACATGGATAAGCATGACAGCCAATTCCTCCACACCACAAAGAAAGTCTGCAACCTCTCCAATATCAATTGACTGACTTTCTATATCAGTGGCCGCTCCATAGATTGTCTTGTTGAGTTACAATGTTCTGTTTACACTTTACCCATACCATCTGAACAATCTGCAATCTACATATAGTGGGTACAATGATAGGTCTGCCAACTAGGTCAGATGGTCTGCCAAATTAATTAACAGCTTTCTGTGAATATCCATCTCTGTGGGCCTGTGTTCCTCCTTTAGCTGGTTTAATGAAATGTAGTCTTGCAGGACATGTTCTGCTATCTGTCTACATAGACACAGAGGTAATGTTACCAGTCTTGGATGAATATATAGTATATGAAATATAATAGTTGTAGTGTGACAAGTATGTCAACAACAATATATTCACGTGATCAAATAAACATGAAAAGTGAGACAACATTATTACCAAGTGTTTGAAGTACATGTTTATTCAACTGGATAATCAGTCTGTCTATAGTTGCTTTCCTGACTCCACTTTATTTTTTAAGTTTGAATAAGTCAATTTTAAGCTTCAGTGTCCTGTTTTGAGAAAGAACACAACTTTGTTAGCTAGTAAATAGTCGTGTGAACTAGAAAACAGATGTGTGAGCTTATATGACATGTGTGAACTAGAGGACAGATGTGTGAGCTAGATGATAGTTGTGTGCGCTAAGACAAACGTTGATCTAGAAGACAGATGTGTGAGCTAGAAGACATATGTGTGAACTAGAAGACAGATGTGTGAGCTAGAAGACATATGTGTGAACTAGACAACAGATGTGTGAGCTAGAAAACAGATGTGAGAACTAGAAGACAGATGTGTGAGCTAGAAGACAGATGTGTGAGCTAGAAGACATATGTGTGAACTAGAAGACATATGTGTGAACTAGAAGACATATGTGTGAGCTAGAAAACAGATGTGTGAGCTAGAAGACAGGTGTGTGCGCTAAGACAAACGTTGATCTAGAAGACATATGTGTGAACTAGAAGACATATGTGTGAGCTAGAAAACAGATGTGTGAACTAGAAGACAGGTGTGTGAGCTAAAAGACAGAATTTGTGAGCTAGAAGAAAGTTATGTACGCTAAGACAAACGTTGATCTGAAGGCAGATGAGTGAATATTTAAAATACATAATTAAGCAAGACTGTAGTTTCCTAAATATTTGGGGTTATGGGTGGGTGGGGAGAGAAGGGTAAAACCTATTGATGAATCTATGGACAGCACTTTAGCAGCAATATCTCATCATATCAAACTCAGCAGCAGAAAACTCATTTTTCATATTAATTAGTTCTGCACGCACCTAAAAATTGTAGAAATAGGATCTTACCTTTGCCAACACAAATATATATATAATTTCTGTGGTATTTAATTATATTCAAGTTTGATAATTTATTTTCATTTTAATTATGCTAATTTGAATTTTTAATTTAAAAATTGTAGAAATAGGATCTTACCTTTGCCAACACAAATATATATACTTTCTGTGGTATTTAATTATATTCAATAGTCTGATAATTTATATTATCATTTTTATTATGCTAATTTGCTTCGTTTTAATATTAATTAGTTCTGTGCTGACCTAAAAAATTATAGAAATAGAATCAACAGATGCGTCTTGCCTATGCTAATAAAAATATAGGTACAATACAAGAACCAGTGAACAGGTTTATACGGAATAAACAGCTAACATAAATAGACGGAATGAAATTCCTAAAAGTTGCATATACAGACGCGTCCACTATTCGACACATTGCGCGATGAGATCCTCTGACCACTCGACTTGCGCCCTGCACACTGAGTGGGAGGTGGATAGCCAGTTCATTGTGCACAAATCGCTTGATTAGTAATTTATGTTACGACTTTTTAAGTTTATGAGATAGTGCAATAGCATATGAAATTAACAAATTGGTATTTTGTCACGTGATTTGTTCACGGATTCTTGTATTGAACCCAAATATATATAATTTCTGTGGTATTTAATTATATGTAATAATTTGATAATTTATTTTCATTTTAATTATGCTTATTTGCTGCCTTCTTTCATATTAATTAGTACTTCGCACACCTAAAAATTATAGAAATGGGATCGCCAGATGTGTATAGCCTTTGCCAACTAAAATATATATAATTTTTGTGGTATTTAATTTTATTCAACAGTCTTTTAGGATATGTTCAGCTGTCAAGTGATAACCCGCAGGGATCTCTGAAAAAATCCACTTTATACACAAAATGACGTGAGCCAGATTCGAACTCATGACCTCTTGAACTCAAGGCAAACAGCTTAACCCCATTACACTAGAGAGATCCCCCTGAAAATTAGAAAGTTGTGACAAATCTTCAAATTAATAATATTGACTTTAATTAATGTTCTATTTGGGTCAGTACACATCACAGCCAGCCCCTTGTCATGGATATGAAGATTTAGTCACCCCCAATATGTTGACGGGATCTTAAAGTGTTGCGCAGAATAGCAAAACTATGACCTGTTATGTATGTTGTTAAATATAAATAACCAAATGGCCAGAGGGTGTCCGACAAAGTGGATGGTGCCGCAGTAACCTAATGAACAAATAGTAATGCAAAATGATGTAAAAAGGTTACTAAAACACTTACCTAGCCTATTAATAAAAAATATATTTAAGAAAAAAAACATACAATAAAACTAAACAGGACAATTCTCAACGTATCGGCTCAAATTGAATCTTTTTCAAGAGACAAACAAACAGAAAACGACAAAATAAAAAAATAAATAGATGTCTATATTTCATCAAGCCCTCGTCTCCATAATAGCGCAGGGATGGCAACGCATCTAGTCAAAGTGAAAATGCGTGCATTCATTATAAACAAACCGAAAGTGGGAAATTAGAGACACTATAGATGAGTGCAAGAATAATAAAAGAAAAAGATAAGAAAAATACCCCTTTTGTCACTCTATCAGACAGGCAGGTTTTAAGAACATAGTCACAACAGGCACGACTGAAGGGAACAGAGACAGATGGGGACGTGAGAAAATATTCATGTGACAACCTAGCAAGGCTCGGAAACAACGATCCTGATAACAATACTGTGAACAGAGAACCATGGTCACCTACGCCAACAAGAATGGCATATGACAATGATAGATGAGTAATGATGAGGTTGTGTGGTGGTGGGGTGAGTGGGTTTGGGGAAGGAAGGATAGAAGAAGAATCAACATTTGAAAACGCATGGAATGAATGTGAAACCAAATATAGACATAAACACATATATAAAACCAAACCAAAACATACATAGAAATATAAACACACACCAAGAGTCAAGAAATAAACACATAACAAGATGGACACAGATGTGTGAAGGATACCCACACAAAATGCACAGGCATGTAAATGTATCCACACACAGGAAAGGGCTCACACCAGAATAGGTATACACATTGACACAGAATGGAGATACGTGCATTAACATAAAAAAGCGCTCACATAAATATACATATATATATGTATACACAAATATGAACATTCATGCACATAAACACTTTCTCGTATAAATAATAACATGAACATTCATACACATAGAAACATATACATATATTAATGTAAATATAAACGTTCGTTCACATAAAGATAATGCTATAACAACTGCATATGTATACATACAAATGTGTGGCCCAAAGTAATGGTGTGGATACATAGAACCATGTAAAACGAAATGCATATACAAATAACTATATATGTGTGGGCACCCATCGAAGAGACAACTGCAATAAAAACGAGGACATCAAAATCTAAATATGTAAACGATTTAACAATAACAAAATGGCAGAGTACAAAATAATCACATATTGACATACACAAATGAAAGAAGACATAAAGGAATGATATAGAAGAACGGCAAACACAAAAATAATAATTATTCACGAAAGTGTACAAAGACAAATAATTACAAGAATCAGTGCAATACGGGAGTAGAGGGTATAAAGAAAAGGTAGGTAACTCAAACAAAACGGTGATTAATGTTCATTCCGTTTGGTTGCAAGACTCCCATATGACAAATGAGACGATATTCCAAGGACTGACGTTGCCGGTCACCGGTATAACAACGTAACAAACCGGTTACAGAGACATCAGAGCTACCATGATGTGACGGGCTGTTAAAATGATTAGCCACTGGGGAGTCACGATGATTCGTGATATCTCTCAAATGTTCGGCGAATCTATCAGCTAAACGTCTACCAGTCTCACCAATAAGCGTTGTGATATGAAGTATATTGGTGAGACTGGTAGACGTTTAGCTGATAGATTCGCCGAACATTTGAGAGATATCACGAATCATCGTGACTCCCCAGTGGCTAATCATTTTAACAGCCCGTCACATCATGGTAGCTCTGATGTCTCTGTAACCGGTTTGTTACGTTGTTATACCGGTGACCGGCAACATCAGTCCTTGGAATATCGTCTCATTTGTCATATGGGAGTCTTGCAACCAAACGGAATGAACATTAATCACCGTTTTGTTTGAGTTACCTACCTTTTCTTTATACCCTCTACTCCCGTATTGCACTGATTCTTGTAATTATTTGTCTTTGTACACTTTCGTGAATAATTATTATTTTTGTGTTTGCCGTTCTTCTATATCATTCCTTTATGTCTTCTTTCATTTGTGTATGTCAATATGTGATTATTTTGTACTCTGCCATTTTGTTATTGTTAAATCGTTTACATATTTAGATTTTGATGTCCTCGTTTTTATTGCAGTTGTCTCTTCGATGGGTGCCCACACATATATAGTTATTTGTATATGCATTTCGTTTTACATGGTTCTATGTATCCACACCATTACTTTGGGCCACACATTTGTATGTATACATATGCAGTTGTTATAGCATTATCTTTATGTGAACGAACGTTTATATTTACATTAATATATGTATATGTTTCTATGTGTATGAATGTTCATGTTATTATTTATACGAGAAAGTGTTTATGTGCATGAATGTTCATATTTGTGTATACATATATATATGTATATTTATGTGAGCGCTTTTTTATGTTAATGCACGTATCTCCATTCTGTGTCAATGTGTATACCTATTCTGGTGTGAGCCCTTTCCTGTGTGTGGATACATTTACATGCCTGTGCATTTTGTGTGGGTATCCTTCACACATCTGTGTCCATCTTGTTATGTGTTTATTTCTTGACTCTTGGTGTGTGTTTATATTTCTATGTATGTTTTGGTTTGGTTTTATATATGTGTTTATGTCTATATTTGGTTTCACATTCATTCCATGCGTTTTCAAATGTTGATTCTTCTTCTATCCTTCCTTCCCCAAACCCACTCACCCCACCACCACACAACCTCATCATTACTCATCTATCATTGTCATATGCCATTCTTGTTGGCGTAGGTGACCATGGTTCTCTGTTCACAGTATTGTTATCAGGATCGTTGTTTCCGAGCCTTGCTAGGTTGTCACATGAATATTTTCTCACGTCCCCATCTGTCTCTGTTCCCTTCAGTCGTGCCTGTTGTGACTATGTTCTTAAAACCTGCCTGTCTGATAGAGTGACAAAAGGGGTATTTTTCTTATCTTTTTCTTTTATTATTCTTGCACTCATCTATAGTGTCTCTAATTTCCCACTTTCGGTTTGTTTATAATGAATGCACGCATTTTCACTTTGACTAGATGCGTTGCCATCCCTGCGCTATTATGGAGACGAGGGCTTGATGAAATATAGACATCTATTTATTTTTTTATTTTGTCGTTTTCTGTTTGTTTGTCTCTTGAAAAAGGTTCAATTTGAGCCGATACGTTGAGAATTGTCCTGTTTAGTTTTATTGTATGTTTTTTTTCTTAAATATATTTTTTATTAATAGGCTAGGTAAGTGTTTTAGTAACCTTTTTACATCATTTTGCATTACTATGTATGTTGTTAAAGATGAATAAGGAAATTTGGGGTTGTCTTGATCCATCCCATAGAATACTAAAGTAACCCAGAAGTCATTCTGAAGTTGGAATGTGTCGCAGAAAGATGAGATATCGCAGATAAGCTGTAAACCACACATTATGAACTCAGTTCTCTAGACTCATTCTTTGACATGGCTTTATGGTCACTTTGACCCATGTGATAGGATAGAAAAGTACACCCCTAAAGCTCCTTAGCTGTCTCTTACAACATGCATAGCAGGTCACAAGGTTGCTATACTTTGATCCCCTTTTGGGCATCAGCAGATCAATAGAATGTCATGTCTGTCCTTGTCTGGAACAAGTGCCTATGTAATAGTTCGTCTATAAGCAGAAAATATAACAAACTCAGAAATTATGCACAGGTTCATTGAAAGTTTGTTATGGTGTACACAGTTTTTATGTAGTCAATAATTTTACATCACTTGCAGAGCGTGTCGCAACAAATTACAAAAATGGCTATTGTTAGTGAAATTATGCCATCATTTAATGAGAAGGGATAATGCTAGAGTTTGGAGGGGATAGTTGTTAGGCACAGTGTTAAAACTAATTCTGAGGAGCACAGTAGCCTAGTTGATAGTGAGCTTGCTTGCAATCACTGGATTACAGCACACAAGGTTCGAAACCTTGTCTGTACAAACAAAAATTCCCGTTGTGATTTCTCGCTGGACACGACCACTCCTCCTGTCGACTCAGCTGTAATAGGGTACCTGATGCATGAGTTAGGGGAGGTAAAGACAGTAATAAAGGGAACTGGCCACCCCAATTAATAGCTGCTGTGGCTTAGTGCATGAAGTTATATTCATCTGTGACATCAGGTGGCTGCCATGGGGGCCTACCTTTACCTACAACTAATTCTAATTCTATCCCTACCCCCTCCTACTGTGTTTCAAAAACTGTGTTCTTCCTATTTTCGTTAATTATTTCCCTGGCTTCAAACTACTAAACAATTGCATTCTGCAATGTCACAAACTATTAAAAAATTATGACCAGACAATTCTTTAAAAACTATGAGTGCTGTAAACATTGGTAGGCACACATTCCAGACATGAACCGTTACTTCTTCTTCTGCGTTCATTCTCAAACTCTTGTAAACTAGCAGGATGTATTCTGGAGAACAGAATCTGCCAAATCAAGGTTTACAGATGTCTGAGATATCTGCTCCTTTCAGTACAACAAACCAAATTTAGTACAGCTTTGTGGGTCACTGATGTCACATGGGTCCATTCATTATTCGTGGTTTAAATAAAAATTACTCCCATGGTTAAACCAGACATGAGAAATTTGGATACCAGGGCTCAAACTCTGGGAAGGTGCCATATTATTTTAGCAAGTGTTGTCGAGGAACCTCTTCAGGCGGTTTCTGGTCTTTTTCTTCATTCCAAAACTTCCAATGGATATCTCAAGCAGCAGAACAATGTTCCTACTAGATTTCCAGCAGAATTTCTTCCAGAGAATGGAAATTCTCTGCTTTGAGTCGTGGTTTTATTTACACCAATAATACGACACATCCATCTTTGATGGGGGTTTCTGGTCAACCACTGACTAGACAGCTGAGCACTTATGGGAAACCGTGTGTTATGACACTGGTTCATAACTCATATTACCTTTACCGTTTACAGTTGATCCCAAATCGTCATTATCAACTATGACAGACGAACATGACAGGATGATCATGCAGTCTCCAGATTACATCCTGCTAATATGCAGGAGTTTAAGAACGAACACAGAAGAAGAGTGCCCAAAGAGCACTAGAAAACACTTCCAGCGAATAGATTCATCAAACTCTGTGGTCTGTATCAAAAGGTTGAAAAAAAACATCTGCCAACTCGGTCAGAGGGTTTGCCAAAATTAATTAACTTCTTTCTGTAGATATCCGTCTCTATAGGCCAGCGTTCTTCCTTTAACTGATTTAGTGAAATGCAGTCTTGCAGGATATGTTCCATTGTCTGCCCACATGGACAAAGAGGTAATGTTACCAGTCTTGGATGAATATATAGTATAAGAAATATAATTGTTGTAGTGTGATAAGTATGTCAACAACAATATATTCACGTGATCAAATAAAGATGAAAAGCGAGACAACATAATTACCAAGTGTTTGAGGTACATATTTATTCAACTGGATAATCAGTCTGTCTATAGTTGCTTTCCTGACTCCACTTTATTTTTTAAGTTTGAATAAGTCAATTTTAAGCTTCAGTGTCCTGTTTTGAGAAAGAACACAACTTTGTTAGCTAGTAAATAGTCGTGTGAACTAGAAAACAGATGTGTGAGCTTATATGACATGTGTGAACTAGAGGACAGATGTGTGAGCTAGAAGACAGTTGTGTGCGCTAAGACAAATGTTGATCTAGAAGACAGATGTGTGAGCTAGAAGACATATGTGTGAACTAGAAGACAGATGTGTGAGCTAGAAGACATATGTGTGAACTAGAAAACAGATGTGTGAGCTAGAAAACAGATGTGAGAACTAGAAGACAGATGTGTGAGCTAGAAGACAGATGTGTGAGCTAGAAGACATATGTGTGAACTAGAAGACATATGTGTGAACTAGAAGACATATGTGTGAACTAGAAGACATATGTGTGAGCTAGAAAACAGATGTGTGAGCTAGAAGACAGGTGTGTGCGCTAAGACAAACGTTGATCTAGAAGACATATGTGTGAACTAGAAGACATATGTGTGAGCTAGAAAACAGATGTGTGAACTAGAAGACATATGTGTGAACTAGAAGACATATGTGTGAACTAGAAGACATATGTGTGAACTAGAAGACAGGTGTGTGAGCTAGAAAACAGATGTGTGAACTAGAAGACAGGTGTGTGAGCTAGAAAACAGATGTGTGAGCTAGAAGACAGGTGTGTGCGCTAAGACAAACGTTGATCTAGAAGACATATGTGTGAACTAGAAGACATATGTGTGAGCTAGAAAACAGATGTGTGAACTAGAAGACATATGTGTGAACTAGAAAACAGATGTGTGAACTAGAAGACATATGTGTGAACTAGAAGACAGGTGTGTGAGCTAGAAAACAGATGTGTGAACTAGAAGACAGGTGTGTGAGCTAAAAGACAGAATTTGTGAGCTAGAAGAAAGTTATGTACGCTAAGACAAACGTTGATCTGAAGGCAGATGAGTGAATATTTAAAATACATAATTAAGCAAGACTGTAGTTTCCTAAATATTTGGGGTTATGGGTGGGTGGGGAGAGAAGGGTAAAACCTATTGATGAATCTATGGACAGCACTTTAGCAGCAATATCTCATCATATCAAACTCAGCAGCAGAAAACTCATTTTTCATATTAATTAGTTCTGCACGCACCTAAAAATTGTAGAAATAGGATCTTACCTTTGCCAACACAAATATATATATAATTTCTGTGGTATTTAATTATATTCAAGTTTGATAATTTATTTTCATTTTAATTATGCTAATTTGAATTTTTAATTTAAAAATTGTAGAAATAGGATCTTACCTTTGCCAACACAAATATATATACTTTCTGTGGTATTTAATTATATTCAATAGTCTGATAATTTATATTATCATTTTTATTATGCTAATTTGCTTCGTTTTAATATTAATTAGTTCTGTGCTGACCTAAATAATTATAGAAATAGAATCAACAGATGCGTCTTGCCTATGCTAATAAAAATATAGGTACAATACAAGAACCAGTGAACAGGTTTATACGGAATAAACAGCTAACATAAATAGACGGAATGAAATTCCTAAAAGTTGCATATACAGACGCGTCCACTATTCGACACATTGCGCGATGAGATCCTCTGACCACTCGACTTGCGCCCTGCACACTGAGTGGGAGGTGGATAGCCAGTTCATTGTGCACAAATCGCTTGATTAGTAATTTATGTTACGACTTTTTAAGTTTCTGAGATAGTGCAATAGCATATGAAATTAACAAATTGGTATTTTGTCACGTGATTTGTTCACGGATTCTTGTATTGAACCCAAATATATATAATTTCTGTGGTATTTAATTATATGTAATAATTTGATAATTTATTTTCATTTTAATTATGCTTATTTGCTGCCTTCTTTCATATTAATTAGTACTTCGCACACCTAAAAATTATAGAAATGGGATCGCCAGATGTGTATAGCCTTTGCCAACTAAAATATATATAATTTTTGTGGTATTTAATTTTATTCAATAGTTTGATAATTTATTTTCAATTTTAATTATGCTAATTTGCTGCTATTTTTAATGTTAATTAGTTCTGTGTGCACCTAAAAATTATAGAAATAGGATCAACAGATGCGTCTTGCCTTTGCCAACAAAAATATATATACGTTCTGTGGTATTTAATTATATTCAACAGTTTTATAATTTATTTTCATTTTAATTATGCTAATTTGCTGCCATTTTCAATATTAATTAGTTCTGCATGCACCTAAAAATTATATAAATAGGATCAACAGATGCGTCTTGCCTTTGCCAAAATAAATATATATAATTTCTGTGGTATTTAATTATATTCAGCAGTTTTATAATTTATTTTCATTTTAATTATGCTAATTTGCTGCCATTTTAATATTAAGTAGTTCTGCGCAATTAAAAATTATAGAAATAGGATTAACAGATGTGTCTTGCCTTTGCCAATACAAATATAGGTACAATACAAGAATCAGTGGACAGCTTTCTACGGAACACATAGCTAACATAATTAGATGGAACGTAATTCCTAAAAGTCGCATATACAGATTATTCGACACGTTGCACGATGCACACTGAGTGAGAGGTGGATGGCCATGTCATTGCGCGCAAATTGCTAGATCGGTAATTTAAGTTACCACTTTTTAAGTTTCCGAGATAGTGCAATAGCACATGAAATTAACAAATTGGTATGTTGTCACGTGATTTGTTCACGGATTCTTGTATTGAACCCAAATATATATAATTTCTGTGGTATTTAATTATATTTAATAATTTGATAATTTATTTTCATTTTAATTATGCTTTTTTGCTGCCTTCTTTCATATTAATTAGTACTTCGCACACCTAAAAATTATAGAAATGGGATCGCCAGATTTGTATAGCCTTTGCCAACAAAAATATATATAATTTTTGTGGTATTTAATTATATTCAATAGTTTGATAATTTATTTTCAATTTTAATTATGCTAATTTGCTGCTATTTTTAATGTTAATTAGTTCTGTGTGCACCTAAAAATTATAGAAATAGAATCAACAGATGTGTCTTGCCTTTGCCATCATAAATATATATAATTTCTGTGGTATTTAATTATATTTAATAGTTTTATAATTTATTTTCATTTTAATTATGCTAATTTGCTGTCATTTTTAAGATTAATTAGTTCTGTGTGTACCTAAAAATTATAGATATAGGATCAACAGATGCGTCTTGTCTTCATGAACAAAAAAACGTTTAGTTTGTGGTTTGTATTATTGAAAATAACATAGAGAAGTTAGAAATTATCAGCTTGGGTACATTTTGTTCACTGTGGTCGCAAGTTTTTTTAATATTTTCCTATATGTGTCTCAATGTAAATTATTTTGATGTCAAATTCATTAGAAAAAAATATGTAACATATTTTCAGGGTTGACGTACAGACTTGGTTGAGGTATCGTTGAATTGCATTTTTGAAGGGCTATCTAACTATATTATTTGTAATTATGTAAAAATGTAGCACAATTCTGAAAATTTTGTCCAAGTATCTAACAACAAAAGAAACAATCAAACATTTACATTTAGATTTCCTTCCATGTCTCTCGTTTCATTGCAATTTGCATTAGATCTTCATTATCGACCTAAATAAGGTTGAACGAACCATGATGTAAATATGAAAATCATTAAATCCGTTTCAGTAACACAGATATTTAATTTCTACGACTTTAATTTGTTATGATCAACCAGTTCTTGATTCAGCAAAACAAAAACATTATTTGAACCGGAAGTTAAAGTTAGCCGCATTTATTTACCAAGGGACATAGCCGGGCATACACTCCAAGATCAAGGGTGGTAATAAGTATGAGATATTAATAAATCATCAAAAAACACAAATTTTGATCTAACAATTGGCAATATCATTTAAATAAACAATTGTAATTTATTTAGAGAGATTTTTATGTACTGTTCTCCGTTCTCCTATTTATAAAAACGTTTTTTGAAAGCAATATGCGCGACATTCTTCCCTCACTGTTGACATGGGTAACAAAATGTGTGGCACATAAGCCTTTGAATGTTAAGGAAGAATGTCCGTATAAGGTTCAAGTTCCCCGCGGAACTTTACAAAAGTTGGCTCTTGACTTTGTATGGGAACCAGTGTCAGTAGTCCGTTCACATGTCTTAGACTCCACCGCGGGGTCAAGGTTCAGCCAGTGTCGAGTCAGCTCGCTCGTCACAGTACCGCTTGGGATCTAGGCTGGTTCCTCCCCATATGACATGTTAAGACAGGACGAAGTCACCGGGGTGAAGTTTTCGGTCGTACGGAATGTTAACAGCATAAACGTGCTCAGCTGAGTGGTGAGCTATACTCAGCGTCCGAGTGGCTTTCGATGTCGGCGCCTGCTATATCATACCGCCTCGAGAGAGGATTACGGGGGTATAGGAGAGCTGCTTAGAAAGTGCTTCACTCGACTTTTTTGTCATTTTTTTTTACTTTTGTAATTAATTTTGTAATTTACTTTATTATTAGTAAAATTATTTCATTTAGTTTTATTGTAAAGAATACATTTGGGGGGGGGGGAATAAATAAAACATATTTTGATACATAGTGATAATGTGATACATAGTGATACGCAGTTTTTAATGACTTAACATTTTACAAGAAAATGATTTTTTAAATTTCTGTGGATTATTGATTAGGAACAAGTGTCACAGCACTGGGGGCATTTCTATATATGCTCTGCTTGCCGTTCCGTCAGCCATCTAAAAGTGTATAAGCTCAGTGTCCCAGTCAGTTGCTGATCATGCGTTCTTCTGATCTTTCCGGAGAGGGAACACCACTTCTAGTCAATACCATTTCTGCAATTCTCTGAATCCTCATTGTCACATTTCGGGGGGGGGGGGCGGAATTGCAGTTTATGAGTTTTAATAACTTAATGGTTGAGAGAGCATTTCCTTAAAAAAAATAACGCATATTCACACTATAAAAACATATTTTGTGTTGGTTGAGTTTTTTTTAATGTAAACTTAAAATATTTTGACTTGATAAATATATTTCTCACTATAATAGCGGAAATATGCATTTGTTTATGTAAATGGCAGATATGTGTGTTAGTCACGGGAATTGTCTTGGTTTTATATCGCTGCCTGATAACTCGCCCGGTTGTGACGTGTCCCGGATTCTATCAGTTTACTAATAGGCATATAACGAATGTGTCACGTGTTCGAATCAACACACTTGGTATAGCTTCGTGAAAACAAGAGAAGTGTGATCATGTTTACGAGTTTGGCACGCTTTTTGACACGGGGGCATGGTAACACTAAGCGCAGGCGATTGTAAAGGCTTAAATCTATTTATACATAGATCAGTGGTCATAACGTATTTTCTGTAGACGTATTAAATTATTTCAAAATATTATGTGATTGTCATGAGTCTGTCATCCAATGAATAAATTAGATTTCCAACACAGTTAACATGTGTTCTTTGATACAATTAAAAAGAAAGAATATCTTTGACAATTTTTTTCTAGTGAACAATCTGAAAGCAATGGTAGTTAAATGAACTTAATTTCCAATAGAAACTGCCCTTGTGTTACCGGGCCTGGCTGGGAGAAGTGAATAAAAACTGCGCTTGTTTAGCCAGGACTGGAAGGGGAGCAAAGAATAGCTACACTGTTACCTGTCAAACAGTTTGTATGCAGCAACTAAGTGGATTTTGATGTGGAGTTCATTAAGGCCCATAGATAACTATCAGGGCCGTAGAGACGTTTTCGATGTGGAAGGGGTTTTACATTAAAAAAACTAATGTAAAAAAGGCATTCTTCCGTTGTTGTATGAAATAATTCCATCTTTTTACTGAGAAAGGGGTGATTACCTTTTTTTTGTAAAAGAAAATCGTTACGGGAGGGGTTTCACCCGCCATTTGGCTAAATTACTAGCAATAAAAAACATTTTATGATTTCTTAAGAGTGGAAGGGAGTTACCCCCCCCCCTTATCAATAGAAGTATAAACCATGCAAGTATATATATTTGTCGATTTAATATTGATTGACTGATTCGGAACCACAAGAAATGTGCGTTATTAGCTCTTACTTCCTATGTGCAGTGCAGTAATTTTTTTGTGAGCTTTCTTTCATACCCAGGAGACTTCAGCTCAGTGCAATGCCCATTGAATGAGTTTTCTACTCAGAGGAGGTCTATAGTTGTATAGATGACATGCTACAAGCTTCCATAAAGGAGTCTCAATATAACGGCATGTCATCTACTAAGGTTTTCTGTTGCATGGTTGGTTTGTCTAGTGGGACATTTGTGGGACCCACAGATGCAACCGCATGCGTTTAATATTGAAAGTAATGGTTCTTGTAGGCATGTATGAATCTATAGCATTGATTTTGCTTTTCCATTTGATAGTTGATCTTGGCATATCAGCTAAATCCATCTCCAGCCTTAAGCTAATGTCACATTTTTGACTAGGAAATCATGTGACTTCTGGATCACTAGACCGTCTATGGAATGGGTCAGCCAACTGAAACCCTCAAAACTTTCTTAGTCACCATTTACGATGTGCATGTCAGGTAATAGTGCAACTAATATGAGCTCCATTTTCTGGTTTCCGCCCCACACGGACTGACCTCTGATCTATAATACATAGCACACTCCATATCACACAGGCTGACCACTGATCTATCATGCATAGCACAGTCTACATTACATGGGCTGATAATAAATCTTCCATACACAATTTAGTACACATTACTCGGTCTGACCACTGATCTTAAACACATATCACAGTCAACACCACGCAATGTTTTTGTCTTTTCTTATAGGTCCTATTTTTGACATCTTAGCAGCAATATTACTTTCGTGAACTGTACGAGATAGAAAAAGGGCTCTGTTTACAGGAAGAAAACGTGGCTATTGTGTCTTAGATAGTCACTTTGATTTAACATAATGTTTTTTTTTTGTGTTTTTTTTAAACCCACTAATTTAATCACCGTAAACAGAGAACTTGACATTTTATGAAAGGTGGTTTTACGTTTATAATCAAAGAGAGATAATAAGAACAATTGTCAATAAATTTTTTCAACTAATTATTCTTCCCTTATTAGTTATCATCCCACTGTGGCATAACAAGAAATTGAAAAGGCAGACAGACTGGCAAAGGATGGAGCAACACAGGGACAAATAGACCAAGAAATCGCCTACCAAGAAAAGGACACTCATTAAAACCATCAGGAAAGTTGACCACCCGAAAGACAATTACCACTATCTCGACAGAGCAGAACAGGTTATTACCTTTCGCCTCAGAACAGAGCACAACAGATTAAACAGGCACTTAAATAGACTGAGACTGGTCCCATCACCTCTGCGCCCTTGTGGGCAGGCAGAACAGACCACTGAACATATTCTGCCAGACTGCAATACACTAAACCAGTTATGGTAAGAACACTGGCCCACGGAGATGGATATCCACATAAAGATGTCTGGGAGCACTGAGAAGCTTTCAAATACAGCAGCATTTATTAAGAAAACCAGACTTGGAAGAAGTGGAAGACTAATTATTGTATAAAAAAAAGAGAAGAAATGTACTTCTGTTACATCTTAAATTTAAACACGAATTAAACAAATAGTTTTTTTTCTTTTTTCTGTTGTATGCATCTGTCTAAAATGTTTAAAATATTATTATGAAAAACTCATATGTAGGTTGACCATGATTCCTGTGTACAAAAACTGGAAATTAGAATGATATCCCTTGTGAACCAAATAAGAACCAAATTGTGCTTATTACAAACGTGTGTGTTTCCAGTAACGACGAATGCAAAGCATGCGAAACATGGGTACTAATAAAACATTGTCCAATATAACAACATCATTTAAATTAAAATTCTACAGAATAGTTCTGAGAAAACCATGAGCAGCAAGGAAAACAAACCAGGAGGTACAAAGCACAATTATCTCCCAAGAGAGCTGGCTTCTGAAAACCATATTAATTGAACAACTAGCTTTTTTCGGTCATGTTAAGAGACATAACGGTATGGAGATAGTGATATTTGAGGGACGATAGAAGGTAACAGGTTTAAAGGCCAACCAAGACGCCCTTGGACAGAAGACCAACAAGAATGTCTGCCCTAAAGGAGGCGGTACACCTTGCTCAAGACCGAGGAGAATTCAATAGAGCCATAAGGAAGACCACGTTCTAGATAGAATATATCACGTGTTGATCCCCTTAAGGGGCTCCAATAACAAAATTGGTATGATAAAAACGTGATGTATTATATACCCAGGCAGTTTTAGTTCAGCAACACACTCTTAAACACATACTCTTGAATTCGCGGTGACTGGATTACCAGAACACGACCTCTATTATTATAAGCTGATGGTTAAAAACGTTGAGGATACAACCAAATTGTCGCTTGAGTGTTTCCGGTGTCATAAATTGGAGTAAAGAAAGACGACATTGCTACCTGCCAATCATGTTGTAAGAGGCGACTAAGCATGTCGAGGGCTTGCGTTGGTTGTTTCATCCCAAAAAGAGCCAAAGGGATGCAGAAGCTATGCTGAAGTAGGATCTGGAAGGCCGAAAAGCGCATATATCGCAGCTTCTTCTTCTTTCGTTCACTTGAAACATGTCTATATCTGTAATTCTGTCTCCTTAATAAAACTCAGTCTTTTGTAGTTCATACAGTGTCCCATAGAGCTTTGATTCCAGTGTTGTTTCCTCTGGCCAATATGTCTGCCTCAGCGTTTCATGCTTAGAACACTCTTGAAGTATATGTTTGCCACTCTGTGCTGCCTGTCCACATGTACACATGGCTGTGTTGCCAATCTTGAACTTTGTATACATGTGACTGCGGAGTCGGTTGTGTCCTGTTCTGAGACGAAGAATTATAACTTGTTCTGATCTGTTCATAATGTGATAGTCATCTTGTGTTGCTGTTTGTGGCTTTCTTATTGACTTGATCATCTGTTTTTTCTGATGGTAGGTGATTGATATATCTGGTTAGTCTTTGGCAGCACCTTCCTTAGCCAGTTGGTCTGCTTTTTCATTTCCTGGTATTCCACAGTGACAGGGTATCTACTGCATGGTTACCCTATACTGGTACGACAATTCGCTAAGTAGTTTTTTCAAGTCTGTTAGTTTTCCAGACTGGAGAGCTTGAAGCACTGACCTTGCATCTGTCAGGAATACCACAGGCTGTAGGCCAGAGTTGGAGTTCAGCAGTTTTTTAGCTGCCACACTAATTGCCTGGATTTCTGCATCATAATTATTGCAGAATTTTCCTGTCGGTGTTCTAATTGTATCTCTAGGCTTGTGTGGATTTTCTATAAATACAGATGCACCTCCATTCCTCACAGTATTCTGTGCTGACCCATCTGTGTATACGCTGACCCATATATCTTGTGGATATTCCTCATCCAGGAAACTGAGGGTGACTGTCCTTCGCTGCACACTGTTCTGTTCGTCCTCGTTTAGTATTCCTTTGACGTGGGTCTGAATGTATATTGGCATTCCGTGCCTTTCACTCCACGGGGTTTGCTCTGGTACAGACCTTAAGGGGCTGTCAAATTCAGGAAGGTATGTAAGTTGTCTACGGAGTCGTTCAGCTTGAGGGATACAACTGCTTCTTTTCAGTCGCCCCATTGCTAGATTTAGGAATCTTTCCTTCATTGGATGTCTTGGCATCGAGGCCAGCACCGTGAAGTGGTGATGGGGGCTTAGTTCAGCCATCAGGGGCTGGAAACTAAGACTGGTCGGGCAGTCCCACTCGAGCAGGACTATAGTCCTGCCCAAGTAAGCAGAGTGCTGAAGACGGAGGCATCCAGCCAAAAGGCGCACATATCATCAGGATGCCACGCACAAAACACAATATCGCAGCTAAGATGTACCCTAAAACACAATGCACTTCGTTCTCCGAACTACATAATGCTGATCAGGAGTCTGAGAACGAAGACAGAAGAACAAGAGCGAAATTGGATCATGTCCGCGGTTGAATGAAGAGCACCATCACCATAAGAGTACCACCAATGCATCAGAAAACCTTAGTAGATGATGACATGCCATTATATTTAGACTCTCTTATGGAAGCTTTGTAGCATGTCATCTATACAATTATAGACCCTCTCTGAGTAGAAGTCTCTTTAAATAGGCACTGCACTAAGCCGAAAGCTGAAATTTCCTTGGTATGAAAGAAAGCTCACAAAAACCATCCCATTGCACATAGGAAGCAAGAAAAATGGTTTGAAACGTGGTGTCGCTAGGAAGGAGCAGTTTTCGTGGGCAAGAAAGAATGATGGTCAATCAACTGCGTACTGGGACCGTCAGTCGGCGTGAAATGGCGGCTACACTCATGGAGAGATCTGAGCATCTATGGACTTGTCTGGAGTGCAGTGATGATGATCCAACGACTAACTAACTAACTATAGGAAGCAAGAGTTCTCACAATTCCTGGGGATCTCAAAAACACAAACCATAATGTTACTTAAAAAAATATTATAATAATAAAATATTGTGATACAAACAAGGTAATAATGAAACATGAAGATCACAAAACACAGATTTATTACACAGACATATTTTGATCAAAACTAATCCTTGATAACCCATATATATATATATATATATATATATATATATATATATATATATATATATATATATATATATATATATATATATATATATATTTAAGCTTACATATGGGACTGTCTGACCATCATGTAATAATGAACATGCGCACGCACGCACAGACTCACACGCATAAGCATGTGTGTATGTTTGTGTGTGTGTGCATGTGTGCCTGTGTGCGCGTGTGCGCGCGTGCGTGTGTGTGTGTGTGTGTGTGTGTGAGAGAGAGAGAGAGAGAGAATAGGGGGAACTTCGTGGAAAGATAAGAAAACGAACAAAAAAATTAATACTTTGTATGAAAAAAAGAACTATTAAAGAAATAAAGATAAAACAAATAATGTATTTTGAACATATTAAAAGACATGACACCTTATTGCAAACCTTACTGGATTGAGGGGAGGCGAGCAAGGGTATGCAGGGATACAAGTGGGAGAGAAATATCACGAGATTGACATGTTACAGTCTGGCATAGTGCATAACCAAGACAAAAGAAAGGGGATTTTGGAGGTCCGTTGCAGCCAACTTTCATCGCGATCATGGCGCATCATGATGAAAACGATAACTGACAGGCACATAGGTGCCCAGTCTCTCCCAGCAAATGTCGAAAGGTATGCATGTTAATTGTTCCTGTGTTTCGCTGGGTAAGTACGCTCCCCATTTTATCCTGTGTGGTCCCAGAGGTCCTATCTATGTTTCTTTAACGCAGAATGAGGTGCAAAGGGCAGAAACCAGAGCTCATATTTCAGAATACTCTGGGGGTCTGTTAGAATCACCATTACGAACGCATATCAATCAAAGATTTAAGAAATATGCAAGAAAAGTGATTTTGATTGTATGGGACATCAAATGTGTCATAATGAAAAAATACCTGCCTCAATGCAAGACGACTAAAGGCCAGTGATACGTTGATCTCCATACCAAACTTACCAAACTTAAAAAGACTTACCAGAAAACGAGGGATAACTCGCACTCAAATTATTCTCTTGCTTTAAGACAATGCACAATGCCATAAAGCATGGCTTGTGTTGCAAACAGTCAACGATTTGAATATTGAAATTATTCCACGCCCATCATATTCTATAGATTTGATTATTGAAATTATTCCACACCCACCATATTCTCCAGATTTGACTCGATATGCCTTTTTCCTTTTAGAAAATCTTACCGGTGAAAGAATATAATTTTGATAGTTAAGATGTCGTACTGGCTTGTCTTCTTCTTCTTCTCGTTCGGAGTTTGACATGTCTACACAGCAAGTCCTGTTTTCTTAATAAATGCTGCTGTATTTGAAAGCTCCTCGGTGCTCCCATTCATCTTTCTGTGGATATCCATCTCTGTAGGGCAGTGTTCATCCTTTAACTGGTTTAGTGTATTGCAGTCTTGCAGGATATGTTCAGCTTTCTGTGCTGTCTGCCCACAAAAGCACAGCGGTGATGGGATCAATCTTAGTCTATTTAAGTGGCTGTTTAATCTGTTGTGTCCTGTTCTGAGGCGGAAAATAATAACCTGCTCTGCTCTGTTGAGATAGTGGTAATTGTCTTTTGGGTGGTCGACTTTCCTGATGGCTTTGATGGGGGTCTTCTTTTCTTGGTAGGTGATTTCTTGGTCTTTTTGTTCCTGTGTTGCTCCATCCTTTGCCAGTCTTTGCCATGCCTGGAGAAGAAGCCGCAGATGCCGGGTTAAGCTACAGAAATGAACTTTGGTTGGAAATATGCGCTGCCATGGACAGAGTGAATCAGGAGAGTTCAACAAGAATTACACAAATGCATGAGGTTGCTGACAAGTTTGGCTTTCTTTCTCCAAAGCAACTGTTAGACGACCGAGTCGATATTGATCTTCACAACGCTCCTTTATGATGACATCGACAAGGATGAATTTTTACTCGAGAAAAAGTGACTAATGAATTTTGTCGCAGCACCTTCGGTTTTGAACTTAAAGGACCAAGGGCCTATGGAATTACTTTTCTTTGTTCACAAACATCAGCTTTCCCATTCAGTACCCAACATTGTCTTTTACTGTGTATGTTCCTAACTCTAGGAGTTAGTATAGCTACACGTGAAAGAAGTTTCTCCAAACTCAAATTAATCAAAAACTATCGCAGGTCAACTATGAACAACTTGATATTAAACAACCTCGCAATAATATCAATCGAACATGAGCTGGTCAATGATGTGAACTTCGACACAGTCATTAATAACTTCGTTAGTCAAAAAGCTCGCAAAGTGAATTTGTAATTTTAAATTTACATTTTAAAATTTATTTCTATCTTTGTTAAATGTGGATAAAATCGATAATATTAATAAACTTGTAAAATTTTACTCGGAATTTTTAAAATCAATTTCAGGCAGGTGGGGGGGGGGGAGGGTCAAAATATTAATCGCACCGGGCTGCAATTACCCTACGCACGCCGCTGTCCAGAGGTAAGAGAAGGAAAAGTAAAATTTTTAGAAAGATACGAAGATCACACAATCAACATCTGACTGGGACTCTGAGTCTACATACACTGGGATGTCTGCTGGAGCGGAGGGCGGAGCACTTATGGGAATGTCCCACCTGCTGTGAAGCCAATTTCTAATCAAGAATCAAGAACTAAAATTGACTTGTTCGCAGAAATGCATAGACTTGTACACAGTGCGTAGCGTTGGTCAATGGCGTCCGGGGCGGAATCATAATTTTCCGCCCTTGTGACATAAAAAAAATTTGTCAGTGATTGTGAGGCTGGAACACAGAAAGACTGGACGAAAATAAATTTGCCGCCCTCCCAATGATGCCGCCCGGGGCGGTCCGCACCTCCGCCCCCGCCTCGCTACGCCACTGGCCCTACATATGTTTCATAGACTACACCAAATTGTTTGATTGTGTTAAACATCACTAATTATGATCCATCATGTGATACATGGCTTCCTCAAACATCTAATAGGCCTACATCTTATTGAAACACTATATTATGAACAACAAGCAACTATAAGAGTGCTGCAGGGAGAAACATCTGAATGGTTTGCTGTTCAAAGTGGAGTGAGACTGAGGTTCACTCTTTCCCCTTATCTTTTTAACATCTAGACCCCTATGCAGAGAATATAATGAGAAATGTAAGAGAAGAACTAGAGGAAAATGAGTTTCACCCATTAGATATGGTGGGTTACAATATTCCAGAAATAAAATATGCAGATGACAAAATCCTCCTTACTACACATTCTGAGGGACTGAAACAGCTCACAGTCAACACCACGCAATGTTCTTGTCTTTTCTTATAGGTCCTAATTTTGAAATCTTAGCAGCAATCTTACTTTCGTGAACTGTACGAGATAGAAAAAGGGCTCTGTTTACAGGAAGCAAATTTGACTATTGTGTCTTAGATAGTCACTTTGATTTAACATAATGCTTTATTTCTTTTTTAAACCCACTAATGTAATCATCGTAAACAGAGAACTTGAAATTTTATAAAAGGCTGTTTTACGTTTACCATCAATGGGAGATAATAAGAACAATTGTCAATAAATTTGTTTCAACTAATTATTCTCCCCTTATTAGTTATCATCCCACTGTGGCATACCAGGAAATTGTAAAGGGACAAATAGACCAAGAAATCGCCTACCACGAAAAAGGACACTCATTAAAACCATCAGGAAAGTTGACCACCCAAAAGACAATTACAACTATCTCGATAGAGCAGAACAGGTTATTACCTTTCGCCTTAGTACAGAACACAACAGATTAAACAGGCACTTAAATAGACTGAGACTGGTCCCATCACCTCTGCGCCCTTGTGGGCAGGCAGAACAGACCACTGAACATATTCTGCAAGACTGCAATACACTAAACCAGTTATGGTAAGAACACTGGCTCACGGAGATGGATATCCACATACAGATGTATGGGAGCACTGATGAGCTTTCAAATACAGCAGCATTTATTAAGAAAACAGGACTTGCTGTGTAGACACGTCAAACTCCGAACGAGAAGAGGAAGACTAATCACTGCGCAACACATAAAAAAGTACAGACATGAAAATAATTATTTCCTACTGAAAATGTGGTGAGAAAAACGAATATCACATTTAAAATTCTCAGTTTGCTCTTATTTTGTGATATTCCTTGTTTATTGTGTCGAAAAAAGTGGAAAATTTTTCGGACGAAAAATTTATTCAGCGACGAATGCATGTTGACACCGTGCGACTTCTCTCAATGGCCGCTATATTGTTTAAATCGCTTGTTGATGTAAAAAACAAACCACATATTTCAACATGTGTATATAATTAATATTTTCAAGTAGTATATATATATTTTATTTTCCAGTGCTATAAATGTCTGAATTTGTATAAAGATTGGATTCCATAATGTCACGAAAGTGCGTTAATATTGCTAACAATTTTTGCTAGGTTTGTGGCGAGGGGACGTTGTCGTCTCAAAAACGGAAAATTACACCTTTAATTAAAACTGCATTATCATCTTTACTTCGGCTGTAAGATAGGTGATCAAGACAAACCCTGGGCACCTCACATTTGCTGTATTACATGTACTGTGAAACTCTGTGGTTGGCTGAATGGCAAAGTGCGGTAAATGCCTTTCGCGATTCCTATGATATGGAGAGAGCCGAGAGATCATGTTAAGTGACTGCTATTTTTGTATGGTGCCTCCTCTCCAACACGGAATATCTAAAAAGAAGAAGTGGACTTTGAATTATCCCAATATTCCATCAGTTATACGGCCAGTACCACATGGAAAAGATCTGCCTGTTCCTACCTCACCCAACCAGAAAGTTATAGAGCTTGATGCAGATTGTGGTCAAGAAATACAACCTGAGTTTCAACAGGAAGATACTCAATTCACACCAATAGGTTCTGTTATATTCTACATAGAATTTCTCAAAATGAACTAAGTGACTTAATTCGAGATCTTGACTTATCTAAAACAAAAGCTGAACTTCTTGCATCAAGACTTCAGCAGTGGAAACTCCTGGATAAAAATGTTAAGGTGTCTATGTACAGAGAACGTCAGAAATCTCTAACTCCATTTTTCACAATGAATAATAGCATTGTTGCTTGCCATGATGTTAATGGGCTTATGGAAGCTTTGAAAATAGAGCACATACAACAAGAGTGGAGGTTATTCATTTACTCATCAAAGTTAAGTTTGAAAGCAGTTTTGCTACACAATGGCAATTCATTACCTTCTATCCCTATAGGCCATGCTGTCCACATGAAGGAGACTTATGAAAATATGAAATTACTTCTTAAAGCAATAAAATATGATGATCATCAGTGGCAGATTTGTGCAGACTTGAAAGTTATTGCAATTTTACTTGGCATGCAATTAGGTTACACAAAATATTGTTGCTTTCTGTGTGAATGGGACAGTCGACAGAGAACTTCTCATTACATTAGGAAAACTTGGCCTGATAGGAAGGTTATGGAGCCTGGTGAAAAGAATGTACAGCAAATTTCTTTGGTTGATAGAAATAAAATAATTCTACCTCCTCTTCATATTAAATTGGGGCTTATGAAGAACTTTATCAAGGGCATGAATAGGGAGGGAGAGTGATTTAAGTACTTGAGGAAAAAATTTCATTACCTTAGTGATGGTAAAATAAAGGAAGGATTATTTGTAGGCCCACAGATAAGGGAACTGTTGAAAGATGAGCATTTTGATGTCATTATTCATGGGAATGAGAAAGGTGCATGGCAATCTTTCAAATGTGTTGTACAAAATTTCCTGGGCAATCATAGAAGTGAGAACTATCCTGTTGCTATTAATGAACTTCTGACAGCATATCAACAATTAGGTTGCAACATGTCACTTAAGATCCACTTCCTGGATTCTCATCTTGATTTCTTCCCTCCAAATTGTGGTGCAGTAAGTGATGAACATGGGGAGTGTTTCCACCAAGACATTGCATTGATGGAAAAAAGGTACCAGGGTAAGTGGAATACATCCATGCTTGCTTACTACTGCTGGAATGTCACAAGAGAAGCTCCAGAAGTGGTATACAAGAGGAAAAGGAAACAATAAGAAATAGGATGTTTAATACAAATATTGAAATTACAATAACTTAAAAACTAGAGCTAATAAACATTTTCTGATGTCATATTCGTTTTTCTCAACCCATTTTCAGTAGGAATTGACTAATTTTATACTTGTAAAAAAAAAAAAAAAAATTTTGTTGCGCAGTGAATTATTGTGTTCAAAAAAAGAGAAGAAATTTACTCCTGCTGTATCTTGAATTTAAACACGAATTAAACAAATAGTTTGTTCTTTTTCTGTTGTATGCATCTGTCTAAAATGTTAAAAATATTATTATGAAAAACTCATATGTAGGTTGACCATGATTCCTGTGTGCAAAAACTGGAAATTAGAATGATATCCCTTGTGAACCAAATAAGAATCAAATTGAGGTTATTACAAACATGTGTGTTTCCAGTAACGACGAATGCAAAGCATGCGAAACATGGGTACTAATAAAACATTGTCCAATATAACAATATCATTTAAATTAAAATTCTACATAATAGTTCTGAGAAAACCATGGGCAGCAAGGAAAACAAACCAGGAGGTACAAAGCACAATCATCGCCCAAGAGGGCTGGCTTCTGAAAACCATATTAATTGAACAACTAGCTTTTTTCGGTCATGTTAAGAGACATAACGGTATGGAGATAGTGATATTTGAGGGACGATAGAAGGTAACAGGTGTAAAGGCCAACCAAGACGCCCTTGGACAGAAGACATACAGGAATGTCTGCCCTAAAGGAGGCGGTACACCTTGCTCAAGACCGAGGAGAATTCAATAGAGCCATAAGGAAGACCACGTTCTGGATAGAATATATCACGTGTTGATCCCCTTAAGGTGCTCCAATAATAAAATTGGTATGATAAAAACGTGATGTATTATATACCCAGGCAGTTTTGGTTCAGCAACACACTCTTAAACACATACTCTTGAATTCGCGGTGACTGGATTACCAGAACACGACCTCTATTATTATAAGCTGATGGTTAAAAACGTTGAGGATACAACCAAATTGTCGTCTGAGTGTTTCAGGAGTCATAAATTGGAGTAAAGAAAGGCGACATTGCTACCTGCCAATCATGTTGTAAGAGACGACTAAGCAGGTCTTGGGCTCGCGTTGGTTGTTTCATCCAAAAAAGAGCCAAAGGGACGCAGAAGCTATGCTGAAGTAGGATCTGGAAGGCCGAAAAGCGCATGTATCGCAGCTAAGATGTACGCTATAACATAATGCACTTCGTCCTCCGAACTACATAAAACTGATCAGGAGTCTGAGAAAGAACGCAGAAGAACAAGAGCGAAATTGGATCATGTCCGCGGTTGAAAGAAGAGCACCCTTACCATAAGAGTACCACCAATGCAATAGAAAACATTAGTAGATGACATGCTGTTATATTGAGACTCTCTTATGGAAGCTTTGTAGCATGTCATCTATACAATTATAGACCATCTCTGAGTAGAAGTCTCTTTAAATAGGCACTGCACTAAGCGCCGAAATCTCCTTGGTCTGAAAGAAAGCTCAGAAAAACCATCCCACTGCTCATAGGAAGCAAGAAATTTGGTTTGAATGTGGTGTCGCTAGGAAGGAGCAGTTTTCGTGGGCAAGAAAGAATGATGGTCAATCAACTGCGTACTGGGACCGTCATTCAGCGTGAAATGGCGGCTACACTCATGGAGAGATCTGAGCATCTATGGACTTGTCCGGATTGCAGTGATGATGATCCAACGACTAACTAACTAACTATAGGAAGCAAGAGTTCTCACGATTCCTGGGGATCTCAAAAACACAAACCATAATGTTACTTTAAAAAAAATATTATAATAATAAAATATTTTGATACAAACAAGGTAATAATGAAACATGAAGATCACAAAACACAGATTTATTACACAGACATATTTTGATCAAAATTATTCCTTGATGACCCATATATATATTTAAGCTTACATATGGGATTGTCTGACTATCATGTAATAATGCACATGCGCGTGCACGCACGCACACATACGCATGTGTGTGCGTGCGAGCGTGTGGTGTGTGTGTGTGGTGTATGTGTGTGGTGTGTGTGTATGTATATATGAGAATAAGAGGAACTTCGTGGAAAGATAAGAAAATGAACAAAAAACTTTTAATACTTTGTATGAAAAAAAAAACTATTAAAGAAATAAAGATAAAACAAATAATATATTTTGAATGTCATATTAAAAGACATGACACCTTATTGCAGACCTTACTGGATTGAGGGGATGCGAGCAAGGGTATGCAGAGATACAAGTGGGAGAGAAATATCACGAGATGGACAGGTTACAGTCTGGCAGAGTGCATAACCAAGGCAAAAGAAAGGGGATGTTGGAGGTCCGTTGCAGCCAACTTTCGTCGCGAAGATGGCGCATCATGATGAAGAACGATGACTGACAGGCACATAGGTGTCCAGTCTCTCCCAGCAAATGTCGAATGGTATGCATGTTAATTGTTCCTGTGTTTCGCTGGGTAAGTACGCTCCCCATTTTACCCTGTGTGGTTCCAGCGGTACTATGTTTCTTCAACGCAGAATGAGGTGCAAAGGGCAGAAACACGAGCTCATTTTTCAGAATACTCTGGGAGTCTGTTAGAATCACCATTACCAAGGCATATCAATCAAAGTAAAGAAATATGCAAGAAAAGTGATTTTTATTGTATGGGAGGTCAAATGTGTCATAATGAAAAATTACCTCCCTCAATGCAAGTCGACTAAAGGCCAGTACCGTTGATCTCCATACCAAACTTAAAAAGACTGACCAGAAAACGAGGGATAACTCGCACTCAAATTATGCTCTTGTTTCAAGACAATGCACCTTCCCATAAAACATGGGGGTGGATTCTGTCGAGGTTCAGAATCCGGCACTGCTCCTGCCTGGGGGAACTTCACAGGGCGAGCACCATGACGATTTTTAAAATTGTGTCGTGCAGACATGTCAACTATTCGGTTTGCATGATACCATGGTTGCTGCTGCGCCTTTCGGGCTGGCATATCTGACTTCAGCACCTGTGCTTGCTTGGGCAGGATTGTGACCCTGCTCGATATTGGGTTGGCTCGACCAATTTTAGTTTCCAGCCACTGTTGGCTGGACTACGCCCCATCTCCACGTCAAGGAGTTGGCCTCGATGGGGACTGGCGTGTGATAACTGGTTTAGTTTGAAAAATAGGTTATTTTATGCTGAAAGTATTTTAAATGTTTTGCAGAGCTGGCATAAATTCTAGTGATAGTTAAGTTGAGGAGAAATAATCGTTGTAATAAATTTCAACTTTTTTCTTCTATTCCTTTGTGGTCAGGGCAAAGACATATCGCACGCCTCATGTATGTCTTTAGTGGGCAATCGAAGATCATGGAATTCGCTTTTAAACTCCACACCCAGTCTCTTTAATTGCTTCTTACAACATGCATGGTATGCGGTAGTGTTTTGTTATTATTCTTTGCTCTAGTTTTTTTTTCCTCTATTCTCCTTTTCACTTCTGTTTTACTTCTGCCGTCATTTAACACTGTAATTTTACTCTTTTTTTTTTAAATTGTAAATAATCACAGCTCGCAGGTACTGGGGTGAGCAGAGTTGCCACTGCTGGGTTTGTTTTCCACTAGGTCTGACAATCAGCGGAACATATATGTCTGCCCATATGGACGCAGAGGTGATGGAGCCAGTCTTAGTCTATTTAAGTGACGGTGTTGTATATTATGCCCAGTTTTGAAGCGGAAGATAATAACCTTCTCAGCTCTGTCAAGATATTGATAGTTGTCTTTGATAGACTTTTCTGAAAGCTTTGATGAGGGTCTCCTTTTCTTTGTAGGTGATTTCTTGGTATTTTTGTTACTGTGTTGCTCCGTAATTTACAAGCATAGCCTATTTGTCTCTTCGCGCCCTGGTATGGGATGGTATACACTTTAGTACTACCCTTCTTTGGATGCTCACTTCACTTATGACTTTCTTCTGCTAATACAGTTTATTGTTATAAAGGGCTTGTAAGACATATTGCACAAAAAAGAAATACCACCTGTTGACATTGGCTTGTTTTCTATTTAGTTATTTCTGCAGCAATTTTTATTCTTTTGCTGATATTTTATGTTGGTTGGTTGGTTGCTGATCCAGCGGTCCATGGGCTCATGCCCTTTGACCCAACTCCATTAAATGGCATTATATTGCTAGGAAGTCTGTGGATTTTCGGCCCACCCCGGGACAGAGAATAACTATCACACCTCCAGGAAGGTAGGTTTCAACCTATGCACGGCTCCGAGCCACTGCAACCAAGATAGGGTTCACTGTGCTCATTCCCCGCCACCAATTGACTACTGGTTATGCCGAACTTCTCTATTGTTCCAGGCATGCAATCAAATGTTCAAGTCAAAAGGATTGTCACGTCCTGAGTCACTGTGCCACTATGATGGGCCTCAGCCATAGGAAAAAAAACAGTGCTGTCAGTTTCCTCCTCCCCAGTGCTGCACAGTACATCTCTGGCTCCCTCCCAACCACAGAGGGTGCATACATATATTCAAGTAATCATGAAACACATTTCAACAACAAAATAAAAGCATAATTAACATAATTGTATAGATGACGTGCCATGAAGCTTCTACAAGAAGATAACCTGAATATAACGGCATGTTATCTACTAAGGTTTTCTGTTGCATGGGTGGTTTGTCTAGTGTGCCATTGGTGAGACCCACAGATGCAACCACATGCGTGATATTTTATGTAAACTTCATGTCTACAGTCAAAAAAGAGCTCATCATCTTGTGAAAAGAGGAGAAATGCTGCAGACCAACAGTGGAGAGTAGTTAGAAAGTCACGGATAGACCAACATCCGCCTACAGTCGTCAATCCATGTCCGAACTGTCTAAGAACGTTTACAGCTCGAATAGGGCTCATTAGCCATCTATGAACTATTATGCATGGTCATAATTCAAATTGAATTTTCAAAAGTGGATGTAAAAATGGTCATCATCACGTATGATGGACGAAGACACACATGTAAACTTCAGCGCCTCCATGTTTCTATGTGGTACATATCTTCAATCATGTTGCATACTATTGTTTTCGTTTGAAGATTATTCAGTTATCTCATAGTGTACTGATACTTGTTGTTTATGGTGGTTCCAAATGTTTATGGTGGTTCAAGGGTACGATAGCACTGTTGTGATGAAAGGGGAACATTCGGGAGTTCAGAAACAGATTTGCGATATAAATCCGAAAGCCCAGTATATTGCCTGTTCTAACCATAGTTTAAACCTAGCTAGAATCCATGCGGCACGAGAAGAAATAAACTCTGTGACCTTCTTCGGCACGCTTGATCGTCTGCACACCTTCTTCTGCAATTCCACTCACCGTTGTGAAGTGCTGATGAAAACTTCTGGAATGAGTCTCAAACGATTAACCAAAACACGCTGGAGCCGAGAGGCGAAGTGGTCAAAATGGTTAAAAGCCACTTTCTGAAGATTCTGGAAACACTTGAAATTTTAACTGAGATAACCGAAAATTCTGAAACGAGTCCGCGGCTGACAGCTTGCTGGTGGCGATGCAGTCATTCACGTTCTTGACGTATCTATGGTTTTTGTTCTTCGTCAAAAAGCTCCTAAAGTGAATTTGTAATTTTAAATTAATTTTAAAATGTATTTCTATCTTTGTTAAATGTGGATAAAATCGATATTAATAAACTTGTACAATTTTACTTGGGATTTTTAAAATCAATTTCAGGCTGGGGGGGGGGTCAAAATATTCATCGCACCGGGCTCCAATTACCCTATGCACGCTACTGTCCAGAGGTGAGGGAAGGACAAGTAATTTTTTTGGAAAGTCACGAAGATCACACAATCAACATCTGACCGGGACCTGAGTCTACATACACTGGGATGTCTGCTGGAGCGGAGCACTTATGGGAAAGTCCCGCCTGCTGTGAAGCCAATTTCTAATCAAGAATCAAGAACTAAAATCGACTGGTTCGCAGATATGCATAGACTTGTTTTATGGAGGCTTCTCCAGCGCACATCTTGACACAGTACAGACTAATTTCCTACCTAGGTACTTTAACTGTCAGCCACACATCTTCTTCTTCGTTCGTTCTCAAATTCCTGCAGATTAGCAGGATGTAATCCGGAGAACGGAATGCGTTGTGTCATGGTTTACAGCATTGCTGCGATAGCTGCGCATTTCGGCCCGACACATCCGACTTCAGCACATCTTTGGGTCACTGACCCTATATAGAATGGGACAGCCAACTCCATCCCATAACCTCCTTAGTCGTCTTTTACGACATGCCTGGAAGACAAACAGTGTTGCTATTCTTTGCTCCCCTTTCGGGCCCGGCAACACACGGGCGTCAGCCACACGTTTTGAAATGTGAAAAAATACTATTGCATACATGTATATCTTTCCCTCCCTTCTTCAAATAAGAAATTTCCAATGGATTAATCCAACTGTTTCTCTAGGATGGTGGTCTTATGGTGCAGCATTAGTTTAAAGATAACATGAATACTTCATTGGAAAATGCAAGCTGCATCGTACAAGACAGAGAAGGGTTCAGGGAGTTCATTGGGAAGACGTTCTGGAGAGAATATCTCACATGGCACACTGTTTATGTGGTATAAAGGGAGGAGGGAGCAAAATATTAGTGGTATTGTTACCTGACATGCATGTTGTATGAGTAAACTAAGAGGAATTTGGGGGTGGAGTTGACTGTCTCATACCATAAAGGGTCAAAGTAACCCAGAAGTTATGCTGAACTTGAATGTGATGGCCGATGGTGCAGATATCACAGCTAAGATGTATATCATGACATACATTCTGTTCTCCAGACTATATCTTGCTAATCTACAAGTCTGAGAATGAACACAGCAGAAGATACACCGTATTTGTTCATAGGCACATTTTAATCTTGGAATTACAGGCAAGATTACATCAGTATAAAGTATTTTTTAATTGATTATAAAGGATAAAAATCAGGATTTCAAAGTGGTGTTAAACCAAGTTTCTGGTTTAAACTGTTCACTCTGAAATGTTTCTACTGTATATCCATTATCTTCAAGTCTATCTTGCAAGTATCCTTGTAGCAAAGGCATGTCTATCAGTTTTCTTGATACGGCATATGCTTGGGGATTAGGACATTCTTCAACAGTACTCTGTGGGACAAAGTTTGTAAATGATGAGGGTATAGTAAAGTCAGTAGGACAAAACCTGCTACAGACTAGTCATACACACACATTTGCACTTGTATAACGATGTGCAAATTAATTTTTTTTGCAGGGAAGAGAATATATATCTTTAGTAATTCAATCAAAACTGAGTATATATTTACAGTATTTTTGAAAAAGTTTCTAAAAAAAGACATGGAGGAGCATTACTTGTTTACTGACCACCAAGCAAAAAATAGATAAGTGCAGCACTACACTCTTTACCCTCTCACCAAAAAAAAGCCGGTCATATCAAAATAGATGGAGAGCTCTTGAAAGAAGACAAACAACCCACATACCTCGGAGTTACTTTTGATGATAAGCTGACATGGAAGCAGCACATAAACAAAGCAACAATAAAAGCCAGGAGGAAGTTAGCTGTCCTGAGAAAACTAAGTGAAACCACATGGGGAGCCAGTGGGAATATACTCCATAAAGTTTACCAGCACGGCATAAGACCACACCTGAAATATGGTTCAGCTGCGTTGTGTCCTGCATCAAACACCACATTACAAGATCTAGATAAAGTGCAAAACCAGCACTTAGAATAATGATGGGAACAATGAAATCAGCACCCATAGCAGAGATGCAGAAAATGGGAAGAATGCAAACACTTGGCGAACGCAGAGACACAAAAGTACTAATTCAAGCAGAAAAGTTTCAGTGAATGCCAAGTCATCCAATGAAGGAAAGATTCCAAAATCTAGCAATGGGGCGACTGAAAAGAAGCAGCTTTATCCATCAAGCCAAACGACTCCGTAAACAACTTACAGACCTACCTGAAGTTGACAGCCCCTTAAGGTCTGTACCAGAACAAACCCAGTGGAGTGAAAGGCATGGAATGCCTATATACATTCAGACCCATGTGAAAGGAATACTAAGCGAGGACGAACAGAACAGTGTGCAGCATAGGACAGTCATCCTCAGTTTCCTGGATGAGGAATATCCACAAGATATATAAGTCAGAGTATAAACAGATAGGTCAACACAGAATGCTGTGAGGAATGGAGGTGCAGGTGTATATATAGAATATCCATACAAGCCTAGATATATAATCAGAACACAGACAGGGAAATTCTGCAATAATTATGATGCAGAAATCCAGGCAATTAGTGTGGCAGCTAAAAAACTGCTGAACTCCAACTCTGACCTACAGCCTGTGGTATTCCTGACAGATGCAAGGTCTGTGCTTCAAGCTCTCCAGTCTGGAAAACTAACAGATTTGAAAAAACTATTTAGCAAATTTTCTTACCAGTATAGTGTAACCTATGCAGTGGATACCTTCTCACTGTGGAATACCAGGAAATGAAAAAGCAGACCAACTGGCTAAGGAAGGTGCTGCCGAAGACCAACCAGATATACCAATCACCTACCATCAGAAAAAACAGATGATCAAGTCAATAAGAAAGCCACAAACACAAGATGACTATCACATTATGAACAGATCAGAAAAAGTTATAATTCTACGTCTTAGAACAGGACACAACCGACTTCGCAGTCACATGTATATAAAGTTCAAGATTGGCAACACGGTTATGTGGACAGGCAGCACAGATTGCCAAACATATACTTCAAGAGTGTTTGAGCATGAAACGCTGAGGCAGACATATTGGCCAGAGCAAACAACACTGGAATCAAAGCTCTATGGGACACTGTATGAACTACAAAAGACAGTGAGTTTTATTCAGGAGAAGTAATTACAGATATAGACATGTTTCAAGTAAATGAAAGAAGATGAAATTAGTTAAATCTGCTCGATACCGTTCCTTAGTATTTTTCCATGATGGACAAAACTACTGCATTCTAATCATCCCAGTGCTAGATCATACAGTTGTTTCTTCATGCAGTGTGTTATCATGCTACTATACTCCTTTATCTGAATTAGGCTTTTAGTATTTCTTTTGTATGTTAGTGGCCATAACTTTTTGCATTTCCTGTTTTGGTGTCTGCATAGCTCATATGATGTCTGAGTGCTTGAATTTGCACTTCATCAAATTCTGGAGATGAGTATTTGCAGCCGATGAGCCAAATTCTAAATGGGGGTCTTACTACACCTTTGTTAGAGTATGTTCATTTGCACCCCAACTTGTTACTGTTATTTTTTTTTAGTATGCCTAGTTGTATCCAGGTTGCATGCTGCTACTTCCATCTGCATTCCAGCTCATTATGATAGCCACTTTTCCTTCTTTTTATAGTTTGCTTCCATCGTCTTATGGCTCTAGTGGACGGTTGAAAGGGTGGACTCTGTTGAGGTCCAGAATCCGGTACTGCATCTGCCTGGGGAAGGCTCCACAGCATGAGCACAGTATTGATTTTTATATGGCGGTGTATACATATTGTTGCGTTTAGCGTCAGCTCATACAAATATTTGTGTACAGGGGAAACAAAACAGACAACAAACTAGTTCAGAAGTGTTGTACTCATGGTCCATTTATTAATCAGTAACAAAATTCCACATCTCAGTAAACTTTAGTGACTTTAAATTCAACTTCCAGATCTTCACTTCTCAACAGCACTTGATAGAAATTTACTAATACAAATAAATGACCAAACCTATAAAAAGTAATTTTCTTCACAAGAGAAATGTGACTAGAAGTGCATTCAGCCATTAACAGACCTTTTATCACTAAATAGATTGTGGAATATCTAAATCTTGATGCTGTTTGGTCTGACCAAGCACAAATGATACTACATTAAAGACTTCCAAAATATATTTCATTGTCTCTATCCACCTGCATAGGATAGCAATCAAATTTCTGGCAATCATATTGATTGTTGTCTTGATTTCTGTCATGTTTGTTATAACATGAAATCTAAATGTGTTTTTTTCTTTATTCACATCAATATTAATGCACAAGTGGCATCTTTATTCATAGTGATGTCTATATTTGAATGTTATGTGCACCACCATTATCTAGTGGTTTTTTGTTATGTTAAGAAATTGTTTTGCTGTAGGAATCAATATTTACATGTGAATTATTAAAGGTATCTAGAAGTTACTGAGAGTTTTTGTTCATGGACCAAGTAAATATATGCAGGAGATAGGAAAACAAATGTAAATTGAGGCAAAATGTTGACATTCTACAAAGCAATCAACCACATTCATACCTGTCCACTGTTAGTCCCTGTGTATATCCACTGAGCATAGAGAAGAAAAAATGTTCACGTTACAAAAGTTAAAATGAATCTCAGATACTTGACATTGGCTTGATGTATATGCTTGTGTCAAATTTGTTACAAACTTTTCTGAGATAATTTCAAATTGACTTGAAGTATGTATATGCTTGTGTCTCATTTGTTACTAACTTTTCTGAGAGGGAGCTTTGACATTATGCATTGATTGACATAGCTCAATGCCAATATTACAAACCACAGCCAATAAAGGAAATAAATGATGTGATTCTAGTTTCATGAGGCAGATAATTTCCCAATTTTTAGACTACACTGTTCAACATTTTTAATGCAATATCAGTTTATAAACTACAAATACATGGAAGGGCAGATGTGTTTTAAAAAAAAATTACACAACTAAATAGAAGAGTTTACAGGTGCTCATGATTTTTGATTGTCCTCTAAATTATTACTGTAAAACACACCAAATCCATCATTTCTTCAATGTTGAGACATACAGCAGATATAACAACATATAACACAAAACTGCTAAGTAGATGTTTGTTATGGTTTCAATAATTTTGTCACATATATGCAATGTGAAATGATCATGTCTTTTATTACAATGTAACAAAATGTTTACAACTGTAAAAACAGTTTCGACAACTTAATGCAAGACATAGAATGTGTTGGTATGTGAATCAGGAAACATCACACTGTGACAAGAAGCAGTAAACGAATCAGATCTCTGTAGACTTGAAAATGACAAGTTTATTTCTGAGCCATTAAGAAAATGTTTTATAAATTTCTCATGAGGAGTAAATAGAGAGGATTTCCTCTTGATGAATCTAACAATGACAATCCATAAATTATTGGATGTTCAACTACAATAAATACTAATTACATCTGTTCAGAATGATGATGTTCATGGATTGTATTCAATTTTTCCTAAAGTAAGAGATATATTTTTTAATGGTTTTGTTGTAATTTTGAACAAGACAGATTTTTTGCTACAGCTATGTATAAACACCACCACTGAAGAATGACAAAACCTAATGTTTGCATTCACAAACTTGATAAACCAAATGTTTGCACTACAAACTTGATAAACCAAATGTTTGCACTCACAAACTAAGCATGATGAATCATGGCAGACTTCATCTATAATTTATGGTGATGTCATTACCATAGCAAGAGGCATATTGAACTAGCAAAGTCAAGATGTGTTTAATTAAAACACAGATATCTGAAAATGATGACACAATTATGAAATTAGATATCTTGTTATTTAACACAGTAGTACAACCAATGTTGCTTGTCACTCATGCATTAGTTTGTCTTATGAGCGTAAGGCGTAAGTAATTTTAGCATCTACCCAAGCATGAATAAACCTTTACAGCTGAAATAAAACATGTTGCAAGAATGAATGGCCAGACACTGGTCAGGGCACTACTTCCGGTTGTAGTGGGTGGGCTTGATGTTCTTGCTCAGTGTTTCTTCTTCTTGAATTTCATGTCGGAAAGTTGCAACTTTTTCTGAAATGATACAAAATAAAATGAGAATTTTCAATTCTACAGCAAATCTATGTATTTTAACATTAGTTTTTGATAGTGGTTGACCTTAAAAGTGGACATCCCCCTTATACCACCAAGGTCACAATTGGATTGATAAGAAAACATACAGGATTAACGGATGATCCTGATACGTTCTGCAATATTTTTAATATGAGGTATATTCTAGAATTCTATTCCTAACATATATGTTCATTGTCCATATGTTCCAGGACCATAGCATATGGATAAGTAACTATAAACAAAAAGATAACCATTTACACATGAACATGACTGATATCACAGGTTTGATAATCAAGAGAAGATAGTTTTGGATTTCTGAAGTGGAAAGAGAACCACTATGATTACAACTAAAGGGAATTAATGGTAATCTATTGCAATGTGGATTTTTGGAAGGAAAAGGGACAAGAAATGCCCTATATATATGAACATTGATGGAGAGGGCAATAGAAGTACAAAATGACCTGTATATGTGCTTCATAGATTATAGTAAAGCATTTGACATGGTGAAGATTTAGAAATGATAAATGTTGGAAAAACTCAATGTTGATGGGAAAATCTAAATATAGTAAGAAATATGTATTGGAAACAAATAGCTGCGATGAAGGTTGAGAGCAATGCAATAGAATTAAAAAAAGATAGATGGGTGTCAGACAAGGAAGTGCAATGTCACCAGATATTTTCTACTTGTATGCAGAGGATATTATGCGAAACATACAAAACATGCAGGAATAGCAGTTGGAGGTTGCAATCTGAATAATCTAAGATATGCTGATGATACAGTTCTGACTGCAGGGAGCAAACAAGAACTTCAAGCCCTGTTAGACATGTTAGTACAAGTATTAATAAAGTGAAAACAAAGGTCTCAGCCAAAATAAGAAGAAAACAGAAGTAATCGTTGTTTTAAAGAAATACACACCACCAAAATGCAGTGTTACTATCAATGATGCAACATTAAATAAAGAAGTCAAGTATCTTGGCAGCATTTAAACATCAGATGGCAGGTGCTCCAATGAGATCAAGAACGGGATAGCACAGGCTAAATCAACATTTCAAAAAAGAGAAACATTCTATGGACTAATATCAATGCATACATGAGTTTGAGTGTTAGGATGTTATATTGAGCCAATTCTTCTTTATGAAAGCGAAGCATGGACAGTAAATAAAAGTGCCCAAGATAAGCTGAAGGCAACTGAGATGTGATTTTTAAGAAGAATGATGAAAATTCCATGGACAGCCAGGAAAACTAATGTAGAAGTTCTCAGAGATGATGGATTAAAAAGATAAATTATAGTGAAAATTAGAAAGAGAGGATCAAGATTTTTCGGTCATGTGATGAGAAAATTAAAACTTGAACATTTAGTAACCACAGGAAAGATTAAGGGGAGAACAGACAGTGGAAGACAAAGAGGAATTTCTGGATGGGTTGTCAATTGGCACAAAAAGAAGTCATCAACTGAACTTATTAACAACACAAGCGACAAAGAGTTGTGGGGAAGGATGATCACCTACATCACAACACTTATTGCTTGATTGAATATGTCAAAACAGCCAACTGGTCATTATTACTCTTGACAGGAATTGCATCTCGTGATGTAAAAATCACAGATACGATTATAAACATTGCAATAAAACAACTGATTCCTAATAATTTTCTGTTGTAATTAAACAGCTGATTATTGATAAATCTAGATAAAACAATGCTGTAATGCAGGGCTATTCAACTATATTTACTCGGGGGCCAAATTGTAGAAAATGGGGATCATCACGGGCCAGGTTTATAAAAAACACATTGAATGATTTTATATATTTAGTATTTTTATAACTTTATTTCACTGTTTTAGCAATGATCTGCGGGCTACTTACTAGGCCTCAGCGGGCCACCAACTGAATAGCCCTGCTGTAATGGATCTGTGGTGAAAGATCAAGAACTAGATCAGTAATGTGAGACGTAACCATTCTCAAACTGAACAGAGCTTATGGGTTTCTGAAGCTTTTTGTTATTACACCTGAATATTCAGCTATTGCTTCAAAAAAACCCCAAACTGATGACTATATCATAAGCAAATGTCATTATAACTCTAATATATAATCTATTTGTAATGTTAATTTTATTGTTTGATCCAATTTTCCTGTATTTCTCTTGATAAAGACCTTTTTGGCTGAAACATTGATTCAGTTCATTCTTACTGTTAACTATATTTTGTATGTGTGAGTGAATTATTGTTTTGTAATTTTGTAAACTGTAAAACTTACTTCTTTGTGCTTTCACTTTCTACCTCTCTGCCAAAATATTATAATTTTTAAATATTTTCTTAAGAATTACCTCTCAGAGAAGTTATGGCTTGATGTCGTTTAGCTAAGTATGAATCCAACTGCTTGGCAAATTCTGGAAATAAAACATGAAACATATTTTGATACTAAATTTATTTCAATATGTACAATTTGCTAACAATGTAAACATTTACTAGTAAAGGGGCTACAGTATTAAAATAATCTCAAAATGATAGATTAGATATATGACTTTTCTTGAGAGAAAAAATGAGAAATCGTAACAGGAAAACTGTAGGAATTGGTCATTCTGTTGAATATGTAGTTTCTTTTCACATCACTGAAAACATTAGGTTAGTATTTTTTGGTGTAGAATGACATTTAGAAATTCCTGTTTTTTCTCACATTCATACAGATTAGCAGGATGTGGTTCTTCTTCTTCTGCGTTCATTCTCAAACTACTGCAGATTAGCGGGATGCAGTCCGGAGAACGGAATGCGTTGTGTCATGGTTTACAGCATTGCTGTGATATCTGCGCCTTTCGGCCTGACACATCCGACTTCAGCATGGCTTTGGGTCACTGACCCTATATGGGATGGGACAGCCAACTCCATCCCATAACCTCCGTAGTGGCCTTTTACGACATGCGTGGAAGGTAAACAGTGTTGCTATTCTTTACTCCCCTTTGGAGCCCCGGCAACACACGGGCAGATGTGGTTCTGAGAATGCAACGTGTATCACTACCTTTAACACTCTAAAAACTGTCACACAGGAACATATGAACTGTAAAGTCCAAGGGCACAGTGATGTGATAAACAGCCTGGGCATAGAGTTAAACTCTCACATTTGTGAAAAATCAAGATAAACCTAAAAATACCTTCAACATCATACTCCACATTGTCTGTCATTTTCACAAGTCGCTTATCTTCCTGGATCCACTTCTGAGATTCCTAGAGAAACAAAATAAGATACAAACATTCTAATCATAATGAACAAGACATAAAGGAACATAATTAATTGAGAGAGAGAGCAGGAGAGAAACGAACAGAAAATAAGCTATTTAATCTTCCAGTTTAAAGATATGATGCTGATAGAACTCTGAAGAAGTATGTGTACCACTCTTGCTTTCTATGCCTGACAGTAGAGTTTTACTTTGCTCCACACTGGTGTTTCTCTGGCAATATTTTTAAAAGGAAAGTATTCCAGAGTTTGATAATCTTCTACTCTAGAGGCACTTTGCTGTGACTTTCTTACAATATTGAGGTAAGCTGCAGATAAAATGGGTTGATTTCATCCCAGCAGTCGAGGTATGGATATTCAACAGGCTTCATCCCAGTGGAAATCATATGGTAGGATAGTTAACACCAAGACAAGTCTCCTTGGTCGCATCATAACATACATGACAGGAGATAGTGTTACTATTCTGTGCTTTCATTTTGGGTTCTGGTAACACACAGTGAGGTCAAAGATATAAAATACAAGACACTGAAGGATAATTTCATACACAAAACATTTCAGCAAACACTCAACAATAGAGATAAAGAGTTAACAAAAAATCATGAGATAATAGTTACAATAAAAAATGGTGCAGAGACAAAAGATCAAAATCTATCTATTTGATGTGTTCTTTACATAACGCTGTCCTCACTACCCACAATGTAAATCTTGCTGCTCTGTGTAAGCTGACTGACTTCATACAGTATCATGTTCAGGTCTTCAATATCCTATGTCCATAAGGGTCTTGGTTTGCCTCTTGTTCTCTTTCTTGGAACTTTTCCTTCCATGATTAATCTTTCTAAACCATTGTGTTTTTTTTATATGTGCAAAATATTTTAGCTTGCATTTTTTAATAGTTTTGAGAGACAATCTTCTTATATGTTCAGATCTTTGTGGACATCCGCATTACTTCAGCTTTCTGTCCATGATATTCTTAGGACCTTTCTATAACATTTCTTTTCAAATTCGGATATTTTCTTTTCCAATGCGAATGTTATTGCCCTCATCTCACAACCATATGTTGCCACTGGAAAAATATAGTTTCTTTGTTTTATATAGCTGTAACTTTTTGTTTTTTTGTTTGCCCAATGCCATATATTTTTCATCTGTGATGTTTTTTGTAGGGCCGTTACTAATCTCTTTCTGGTCTCTGCTGAGCAATTTCAATGGTGTCGGTGATTGACCCAAGATATTCAAAGTTTCTGACATGTTCTAACTATTCTTTGTCAATGACTTTTGTTAGTTGTTCATTCATTTCTATTGATATGCATAATTTTTGTCTTTTTTTTGCATTGAGGAAAAGATTTTATGTGTCTCTATGATATGTTACTGAGAGAATCATGTGTTCTAAACCTATGAGGCTTCTTGATGTTGGGGTGGTGTCACCTGCACATCTAATTTCTGGAATCTCGTGCCCTCCGATATTAAGGGGATGAAACTGTTCATAATATGGGTCTTCTTGTACATTTTGCATGTTTTCTGCATATATGTTAAACAGATGTGGTGAAAAGATGCATCTTTGTCTGACTCTTTTAACCTCAAACCAATCAGATGTTTCTCCCTCGAGGTGGATAGAAGCCTGTTAGCCTTGATAAAGAATTTTAATAAGCAATATGGGATGATGTGGGAAGCCCATGCTTTCCATTATGTATGATGTGTTATGCAGTCAAAGGCCTTTGAGTAGTCTATGAAACAGGGGTATGTCTGCAATGAGCTCTGCACTTCTCTAGTGTATTTCTCATTTTGAAGATGTGATCCATTGTACCTCTGTTCTATCTAAAAACTGATTGAACAATACTGATTTCTCTGTCCATATGTTGTTCCATTCTTTTTAATAACAAAATTTGCCTAGTTGATAGGGAGCTTGCTTTCTATCACTGGATTAAGTGTGCCAGGCTCGAAACCACGTCCGGACAACAAACAATCCAGGTTGTGATTTCTCGCTTGACACAACCACTCCTCACAGTTGACTCAGCTGTAAATGAGTACCTGATGCATGAGTTAGGGGATGTAAAGACAGCAAGGAAGGGAACTGGCCACCCTACCTAATAGTTGCTGCGGCTTAGTACATGAAGAGTACACAGTATCTTCATCCCCAATGGCAGGTTGCTGCCATTAAACATACCTTTACCTTTAGTCTACAATATTCAGCTAACAAATCAAAACAGGTAGATATGTCACTGGAGATAAATTTTATGTTATGAAATACAAAGTTCTCATAAATATTATATTTAGAACAATGTGAGGAGGTAGTCATTACCTCAAGATAAGCTTTGTACTCGTCAACAAGGACCTCCTCCATCTCCTGCATCTTGTTCAATGCTTGATGGAATGTCAAAAGTTCTTCTGTCACCTCTTCTGCCTAGCAACCAACCAAAAAACAAACTCATAATTTAGACAGTACACATCTTCCTCATTAAGAACAAAACAAACATGTACAACATACTATCTAATCAGTGTGCTTTCTCCTGTGGTCATGTTAAGTCTCCAGAGACATAAATATCAGTGAGTTTTATGCCCTGTTTAACTTCATAATAAGTTTTAAATTAAACATTTCTTAGTCAATATATTTAATAATTCAGCCAATCCATATCACTAAATAAGATTTTTTGGTCAAGTCATTAAGCATGTTTGAATGACCTGGCTAAAATCACACTTCTTTTTTATAGAGATGCACAAAATCACACCGTTTTTAATTAAGCAAATGTGTTACCTCAAGTTGCAAGGCGAATTGGTGTCAGATCAAATTTTGATCAATGATAATACATTTTGATAGCTATGATCAAATTTTGCATGCGTCACCTTTCTGGCTTTTCAAACAATTCTTCAGTTTCCCAATAATATTATTAATATCAGAAAGGAAACACAGAGTTGGCAAGAAAAATGGGATACAAGGAATATTCACAACACAAAGAAGCTAACTGGAATTTTTTTGACGACAGTATTGTGATTAGTAACATCAACGAAAAGATGACAATTTTTAAAGAATGTTTAAATGAGCCTAAAAATCAAGTCACACTTCACAGGATAAGTGGTTACAGGTTCATGCACAAACAACTTGGTGATAATATATAAGAAACAGCTGGGGTGCAAAGGGAACACATTGCTGTAGGCGGACCCAAGGTTAGCAGATAACCAAGATCACAGATGTACCTCCACGCGGTGCACCCTGGAAACAGAAATACAGCAGCTCAAGCTGATTCTGGCCAAATCATTTGGGGATCGTGTCAGAAAATTTGGAGGTAGCAGATGGAAAGAGATTTGACTGCATTAGAGACAGACAATATGTCTGACACCATCAGCATCACCACATACAACGACACTGTCGACATACAGTGACGCTAGTCAGTCCAGTCCAAACATTGGAGGGGCGGCCAATGTAAAATGCACGTAACGGTAGATGCATGGCGAGAGACAAATAGATTTCATACTGAGTACAATGACACAATGAAAGGGCAGAACAGTGCCAGAGGATAGCGAGAACTGCAAATAGAAAGGGAAAAGTTCCTAGGAAAGGGGAACTAAAAGTTCTGTTAGCTCGAGACAAGCTTCTAGTTACCTGTGCTCCCTATAGGCAGAGACCCAGACCCAATCATGGGCGTTCGGAAAAGCAAGAAGACCTGACTCAACTCTAATGTCGAGCTTTCCTAAATCAGAAATATGCTCGCGAAGAGAAAGGGTTCTGTACCCGAGGGGCTCAAGCAAAAAAAGGGACAACGATGGCAGTCCTGGCCCAACTCTACTGGAAAGATTTCCTACACCGGAAATACACTTGCAGAGAGAAAGGGTTCAGTACCTGATGGGCTCAGGCGTTATTGGGACACGGTCGCTCAGCTTGAGAACGCCTTGCTCTCAAACGCGTGGTGTGAGACTCGAACTTGGGCGAGGAGTTCACGATGTCTGTTAACGACGCCTCAGGTAGGAGAGCGAACGAGCCAGGGTACAACTCTTCTGGCGAATTCTTACTCACACGGAACAAGGTTCGCGGATGAGAAATGGTTCAGTACCCGATGGGCACAGGACGTCCAATTGCACGAGGTGAGTTCATAGACGGTGGAACACCTCGTGCCAGATAGACGCGCTAGATAAGCGTCTTGGCGAAGAGGCACTACACACCAGCGCGCCCGGCGACAGATAGACAGGCTGTCACAGACTAGGAAAGTCTACCCGAATTAAAGGCATGATGAAAACGGATGTCCTGACCACAAGTGGCCAACCGAGGTGCAAATAACACAGTTCTACTGTGGAACTTGCAGCACAATGTTCTTCACACTCCACACGAAATAATCATTGTGGTTATATGTGGCTATCATGCAACCCGACTAGTTGACATGTCTGTATAACAACAACAAAAAAACTAGAATATATAATTTGCATAAATTTTGAAAAGATAGTTTTGGAAGATAAATATGGCAGCTACTGAATCATGGACTAGCAACTGAGTTTGCAAACTTAATTTCTCTTTTTCATAGTTATATACATCATCCATCCATAAACATATAATCCATCAGGGTTGTAGTGGTACTATATTGGATGCTGCAACACAAGAGTCCTCTAGTGATTTCTATACTGAGCTATTTAGATAAGTGTGGAAAAATTTCACATATCCAGTCTTTGATAAATCCAGTTAGTTATATGCTGGATGCTGATAACAAGAATATGTTAGATTCTACAGATGTGAACACTTCTTTACATACATTGGAAGTTTTGAGGAGAGCCAAGTCAGAGTTTTGTGGAGATGTGCCATCAGGAAGTCTAGGATAGTCTTGAGCCACATCTGAAGATTTTCCCTCCACTGGTCCGCCAGGACCCAGCTCTTTCACCCTGGAAGAGTGTAAATAGACATTCAGTTTCATATAAAAAATATGTATACACAGCAAGTTTTATTTCAAGAATACCTATACATTGTGTCATTTAAAAACCATGGTCAGGTTTATCATTAAATAACAACAATTGTACAGCCAATTTCTTTTTAAAATAAAACAACAAAAGACTAATATAATAAGGCTAATATATAACTTGAAGAGCATAAACTAATTAAAGTTATATACTCATATTAACTGATCATTTGGTTTGTGAATAAACACAAGAGTTAAATATTTAGAGATATGGCTATGTATTATAATGTACATACACAATTTTATAAACAGAATGTATAAACATGTTCTACTGTGGAAAAGAACAACACAATAATAAGATTACAGAAAATGATGGACATGATAAACCTTATTAAAAAACTGTAAAACGGACAAGTTTAAATAGAACCCAAAAGGCATTCGGAGAGTGAAAATCCGAATAAACTATCCAACAACAACAGGAGATAGCAGCTACCCACAAATATACACAGGAGCAATATTTATATAATACATGTTATTATAGTTGATATTAACAAAACTACTAAGATCCACTACATATTACTATAGCTATTATTCATACGGTACATCACATTATTATAATTACTCTTCACCCGCCTCATTATTATGGTTACTATTCACAAAACTCAAAACAAGATACATTGCACACATTATTATGGTTTGTATTCGCAATACTTTATCATTATGGTTAATGTTGACTATCCATTCACTCACTACATTACTGCAACTATTAAAATTCCTAAGGTCAACTACCTACATTATTAACAAACTCCCCGTGTTATTATTATTATTGCTACTACTACTACAATGTTTATAATTCACTAAACCGTATACATCATAAACTTTGGCATGTCCAAAATGATTAATTCATGCCACGATTATCTATCTATTCACTAAACCCTTTGTTGCCTTTCAGCATCAGGGGTAGAAGAGTTTTATGGAGATGTCCCTTGTGTGCCACAATTATGAGGATAAATAAATGACACACTTTTTAATGCAATAATTTTAGCATTCTTAGAAGTGAACTAATAAAAAATTCTTTATATACTGTGACTGTATAACTCTCACGATGATTAAGCACAAACACGAGTGACCAGAAGAGCTGTTGTCATATTTTAAAAAATTGTCAGTCTATTCATTTGTTGGTACATAGCGTTGTATAATTATTAGCTTTACAATATTTCAGCTTTTCAAGAATGTTTACTTACTACCATCCCAGTCATTTAACCTTCACCAAGCCTATATCAATCCCGGCCGCCGAGAAACAAAATGGCCGTGCGGGCTTTTGCGGCCCGACCCACCCAGCGAGAATATTGTGAGATTTACACATACCACAGTCCGTACACATAGCTGGGGACATGCGCAATCGAAGCCGGTACATCCCCCACTTCCGAAATGATCGTTTTTGAGAATGGCTAGCTATTCGTAAAAGTTTAAGAGCAATTAATCTGACCACATCTGCACACCGGTACGATGCAATGATGGTGGATCGGTTTTATAGACCTTTATTTCATCGTATTTCGAATAAAATAACATTGAATCGTGGCTTGAATTATTAGGTTATTTAGTTTCACAGCAGTGAATATACAGAATGCTGTGTTGGTTTGGGGACTTGTACGTTTGATATCGAATATTTTGAAGTGGCAGAAAAAATAACTCTAGGCCTAAGCTCAAAAAAACGATTTTACAGCAAATCTACAAGTTTTATACAGTTCCCCGGCTATATTTTGATAATTTCGCAGTGAAAGAACATAAATACAACAGATTTGCATGATTTAGTTTACAGTGTTGCCAAGGAATTCGATATGTAAGGTAAGTTATTTATTTACTTATTTTTTTCCTCTTTATTTGTTATAAAATATATGTTTTTTGTGAAAAACGTCTTTACCACTTTCTCATACGTCTGGTATCACACACACACGTACATAAATTACACCAATATATGCATAATTCAATTCTTTATTTATATGTGCAAATATTATTTAAATATCTCTAACAACCAAAAAATTATCACATTTTCAAAAGTCACCATCAATAACGCAAATTTTCAAAAAAGAATCCGGTGGCAGGGAGACGTTTTGTATTTTTTAATCTGGCTTGCTAAAGGTTAATGATGGACTTCAGCGAACCGCATACTGCCCTGTTCAAATTGTGACTGTACCTTGGCATTAGAAATGTGAGTTAGCAGTAAATTTCTTGTGATGAGGCACAATCACTAAGATTGATCCTAAGTTGATCTTTGAATCATCCACTGTTGTTTGGTGTGTTTTTTTTGAGAGCGTAACATACTCATGCAGCTATTGTTTTACAATTATACAGGGTGTTTTAATTTTAAAAATAAAAGCACTACTGATAGGCAGTTGCCAGAAAATAATTACGCTTGTACCTTGAACACCATGTAGAATTGTTTTCCCTAATCTCTAGCATCTCCAGAATTATTATAATTGTATATTTTCTGATAAAACCAGAATAAACTACTAAAATATTAATCAATGACCTACCTGTCTGCATATCGCAGTGTGTTCAGTGTGTGTTCACAACAGCTCATACCAGGGGATATCATGGAGATCTGAGGAAAAAACCCACAAAATATAGAGATTAGTCTTGACAACAAAAAGACTATGTCTGATTAAAATTTATCAAAACTGCTGTACAGTGACATATACTATGGAAAAATAGACAATTATGAAAATAAAAAAAATGTGTCAGACTCGCTGAAATGTCTTTGGGAGCTTCAGCTGAAAAATCTTTCCTGTCAGATCTTTGTTAAAGACCATTCTGTCTGGGAAAAGCAAAGTTACAGCATCTGCATGTTGAAACATTAATGTGTTGAGGAGAAAAAGAAACACGTTGTTCAAAAGGATAGATGAATCAACATCCCAACTTGTTTTAATAATATTCCATATATATTGTTTCCATGATAAAATAGTAGGTAAAAGAACAGACACTGATGAATCATTTAGCCTAGAACACCCTGAATCAGCAAAAGCATGCAACTTCACTATGTCCTTTATTATTCTCTGTACTATGTTTCAAAATATGGCATTTTAGTAATAAAAAAGCCGCAGCATCTTGTGAAAAGAGGAGAAGTACAGCAGCTCAATAGCGGATAGAAGCTAGAAAGTACAGGTACTCCAAAAACCATCTACAGTGGTCATCCCATGCCCGAATTGTCCAAGGACATTTGCGATTAGAATAGTGTTTACTAGCTATCTACGAAGTCATAGTCTAGGACATATAACTCCAACTGGATTTTAAAAACAGATGTAACAAATTGGTCATCATTACTTGTGATGTACACAAACAACTGTGTTTCAGGAGAAATTTATCTTTCAATTCTTGTTGTACTGCTCTCCTCCCTGCTATCTTGGGTTCTTCATGTTCTCTCACACATCATGTCCATCTTAGAGCAATTCTAGCAATGGAGTTAGTTTCCAAATACAACACATATTCAATCCATCCTCTCTTTCTGATGATGCCATCTTGTAAGATGCTCTTAGTTAAAGATGGTCAGCAACTACTATGAGTTGTGAATTGTCAGCCTAAAAAGGGTGCAAATATCAAATTGGCTCAAGTCTACATAGCTTTTCCAAGTTAGCTCATTTTATTTCTTTTTTCTAAACTTTTTCAGCTAATTATAGTTCTGAATAAACAATATCTGCTTTCAGGATTTTTCTGGTTGTGCTAGATCTTTGGGCCTGTCATCAGGATAAATCTCCAAGTATTCTGCTGGTCTGAGAAGCTTCCCATGTTTTTGTCTCGGCTCAGTTCAGTGTGTCCATACTGTGTCCAGTTCATTGGAATTCAGGATGTCTTGAATATTTTTTCAGGAGTCTGTATTTCTATTTAACATGGACATTCATTGTGTGGACCACCCTGATCTGGTAGAATAAGCACCAATCATGTCATATGATATACATATGTATATATGACCCTTCACTTTTGTGTTCATTTTCATGCAGATTAGCAGAATGTAGTATAAAACATGCAGTGTCATTGATTACAATTTTGCTGCAATATCTTCACTTTCTGGCATGATGCATCTGACTTCAGCATCCTCTGACCAAATATGGGATGGGACAGCACACTCCAATCCATATCTTCCTTACTCGCCTCTTATAACATGCATTGAAAGTAAACAGTGTTACTATTTTGTTGCTCCTCTGTCAGTCCCTGGCAATACACAGGTGAATATCTGCCACCAATAATGCAATAACACTTTTTTTTAAAATTGAGTCACTTGTTTAAAAAATTATATTAAACATTAACTAGTACTTGACTGAGAATTTACAAGAACTGGTAAAGTTCAAGGCTACAAAACAATGGCCCACTAACTAATAATACCAATTCCCAAGAAAGGAAATTTGAAAGTGTGTACAAATTACAGAACAATTAGCCTTATAACACACCCCAGTAAAGTGATGCTCAAAATACTACATAACAGAATAAAACACAAGTCGGAAGAAATAATTGCAGAAGAACAAGTTGGCTTCAGAGCAAACAGAAGCACTGTTGAACAAATATTTAACATCCGAACACTAATCGAAAAACATATTCAGCACCAACGTGATCTATACCACAACTTCATTGACTTTACAAAGGCCTTTGATCGTGTTTGGCATGATGGTCTGTGGCACATACTGAGGAAATTTAATTTTGACACCACAATTAAAGACATCATTGAAGCTCTGTACGAAAATGCAAATCGTGCTGTCTTGTCACACAATACAATTGGAGAGTTCTTCAAAACAACTGTGGGAGTTCGACAGGGATGCATAATGTCCCCAGTACTTTTTAACATATACTTAGAGCACATCATACAAGAGACATTACATGACTACAACACGTCTATATCGATCGGAGGTCACCCTATTTGTAACTTGCGTTTCACTGATATTGATCTTATAGCTGGGTCAGAACAATCATTGCAAGAATTAACATCAAAGTTAGAAAAAGTTACCAGCAAGTACGGAATGGAAATCAATTCAGATAAGAGCAAAATCTTGGTAAACAGCAGAGACACAGAAAACCAGACTAATATCATGATGAATGGACACAAGCTTGAAGAGGTGAATACCTTCAAATACCTCGGATCCAGTATATGCAGCGTTGGTAAATGCAAAGCAGAACTAACAATAAGGTGGAGATGGCTTTAGCGTCCTTGTCAAGGCTGTGATTTGGAAAAGCAACATCAGTGTTAGAGTGAAAATCAAACTGTATAAGTCGCTGGTACTTTCTGTTGTGTTGTGGTTGTGAGAGTTGGACACTCACTGCGGACATGGAGAGAAGATTACAGGCTTTCGAGTATAAATGCTACAGAAGAATTCTACGAATTTCCTATAGGGAACATAAGACCAATGTGTACGCAAGAAATAAAGTAGATATGTGTGCAGGTGTCCAGGAGCCATTGCTTTTAGTAGTGAAACGACGAAAACTAGCATGGTTCGGACATGTATGCAGGCACGATTCCTTGTCAAAAACAATACTGCAGGAAACTGTCGAGGGTGGAAGAAGCAGAGGAGGACAAATAAAGACATGGACAGACAACATCAAGGAATGGACAGGGCTAGATATTTCCACACTCATCCGCATCACTGAGGATAGAATTCGCTGGAGGACTCTGTGTGCTGAAGCATCCAATGTGGTACCCTACGACCCTGAAGGGTTATGGGTTTATTGATTTGATTGAAAGTTCAAGATTGGCAACACAGCCATGTGTACAGGCAGCACAGAGTGCCAAAAATATCAAACATATACTTCAAGAGTGTTCTGAGCATGAAACACTGAGGCAGACATATTTGTCAGAGGAAACAACACTGGAATCAAAGCTCTATGGGACACTGTATGAACTACAAAAGACAGTGAGTTTTATTCAGGAGACAGAATTACAGATATAGACATGTTTCAAGTGAACGAAAGAAGAAGAACAAGAACTGGTGTTACTACATTCAGGGATGGATGTGTGGTCAAAAGTAATCAAACATTGATACCTCCAAATGGTTACAGGCGTTCATGTTATTGGACGCCTTCAATAATTGGTGGAACATACCTTCTACATACACAATAGTAGGAGACTTCTTTTCAAAGCATTGCATACCACTGAAATTTTGAGTCTTCTGGGTACGAAAGAAAGCCCTGGAGAAATACCCCCACCTCCCCCAGCCCATCCAAAATTTTTATTTCATATGAATTAAAAGCTCATTATAAATAAATTCTTGGGGATAAGAACAACAGCATTTACAGAGACCCCCCAACACTTTTTTTAGTCCTATTATTTCAGTTTTTATAAAATTGCAGTCTAAACTATGCAATGTCTGTATCCTAATATCTTTTACAGCTCATCAAATCAGGCACTCATTTGCAGATTGGTCGTAATACAGTTTAGTTTATAAAGTCAACTCTCTTAACTGTGTCAGGACTTTTAATTAACTAGACTCCAACGAAGACGGATGTGTCGGCCATTTGCGCGTATAAAATGACAACACAACTCATTTCCATTATCTGTACTACATCCTGTCGGAAATCTAGTAGGACCATTATCCTGATACAAGAGAGATCTAGCAGGAGTTTGAGAATGAACGTTGAAGACAAACAAAATTGACTAACAAAGTTCTTGTCAATAGTTTCCCACATCACTCTTTACCATGCATGTTCTGGACTTGTCCCCAATGAAGGAATCTCTTAGCACCTGAGTCAGTTTACTTGCTCGAAATGGGAGGTGTGCACCCTTCCTACCTAGTGCTCGTATACACTCCTGCAACAAAGAAAAAAGTCATAATTTAGTTCTGTCAGTAACACAATCTTAACAGAATTAGTATACATAGTGTTTTAGAACATTTTCTGTGGTTGATGCTCTAGTACAGTATTCCAGTGATTGAAAGGCTTAATTGGCTGCATCCATCTACTCTCCAACTATCCCTTTAACACAATTACATGTGCCATCTTTGCTCTTCATTAAACAGATTATGCTGAATTGTTGTAAAAGTTGGACACACAGCAGACATGAAGGAAACAAATACAGCCTTTCAACTTCTTATGATTTTCTGGTAGTTACTAAACTCTCAAGCTTAGATCTTATTACATGCACTATGAATCTCAACTGTATGCCTATAATTTATCTTTATAACCCAGCAACACCAAGGACTTGGGTATTGAGAAACTTTATTTTTGTTAGAATTTAGGCCACATATAATTTTTTTAATTCCATTTATCACAAACTGTAGCCAATCATATTTTCATTATTAATACTCATATTCAGTACTTTGAAGGGGTGCAAAGGTTACCACACTGCTCTCAGTGGACCCGGGGTTAGCAGATAACGAAGATCCCAAAAGTACCCCCTCATGGTACACCCTAAAAACAGAAATACAGTGGTTCGCACTGATTCTGGCTAAACCTTTTGGGGATTGTGTCCGTGAATGTGGAGGCAGCAGGTGGAAAGAAACTGACTGCAAAAGAGACAGTCAATATCTCTGTGCCAACACATGCAGTGGCACTGTTGACACACAGTGGCTCTAGTCAGTCCGGTCTGAACATTAGAGGGGCGGCCAATGAAAACAACTCGAAAAGGTAGAAAAAAAACATGGTGAGAGATGAAAAGATAAGATACTGAGCACAATGATAGGACAGCGCCAAGTGCGAATAGAAAGGGAAAACGTTCTAAGGAAATCAGAACTACAAACTCTGTTGGCTTGAGACAAGCTTCTAGTTACCGGTTCTCCTTATGGACAGAGACCCAATCGTCGGCGCCAGGTAAAGAAAGCAGCCATGGTCCAACTCTACTGTCAAGCTTTCCTATATTGGAAACATGCTTGCAGAGATAAAGGTTCAGTATCCAATGGGCTCAGGCACAATGGGACATGGTAGTTCAGCTCGAGAATACACTTTGCTTCCAAACATGTGGTGAGACTCAGACTTGGATGAGGGGTTCAAGATGTCAGTAAATGACACCTTGGCTAAGAAGGCGAAAGAGCCCGGGTCCAACTCTTCTGTCGAGTTCTTCCTTAACTGGAACCAAGCTCATGGATGAGAAAAGGTTCAGTACCTGATCGGCACAGAATGTCTAATTACACCAGACAAGTTCACTGACTGTGGAACACATCGTTCGAGACAGACGTGAATGACAACTGTCTTGGCGAATTCATTACACACCCGCGCGCCCATTGACAGATAGGCAGGCTGCCACAGGCTAGGGAAGCCCACTACCTGAATTAAAGACACAACAGAAATGGATGTGCTGGACCTTGGATGTCCAGGACACAGAGTGAGCCAACAGAGGTGCAAATAACACAGTTCAATTGTGGAACTAGCAGTACAACTTATTTCATGCTCTCCGGCGGAAATCACACGATTTATTCATTGTGGTTATAAAAGAGCAAAGGTAGAAGAAGAAGTATCATGAAATAATTCATAAATGATTATATCTCAGAAGCATGACATATAAAAAAAATTGTTGTCCATGGTTATTGAACATAGAAATTCATGTTAATAAATTTGTGAGAAGATAACATCCAAGTCTGTATTTCGCACAATCTAACCACAACATTTAGACAAGAAAAACTGCACTCACTTTGAGAGCTAGAAGACTTTTGTTGATCTCAGCTCCCTCCATCCTAGTATTTCTGTCAGAACTTGAAGTGTCTGCTCCACGTTCATTGCCTTCAAACACAATCAATTTCACAGAACTTTTAAGATTAGAGCAAACTTTAATTTGATATTAACACATCACAATAATGAAAGCTACACATTATTAATGAAATGAAAAAAAAGCACTCCACAGTACTTAAAACAAAGGACTACAGATGTCAATCTCATTTACGTTTGTACTTTTTGAGTTTTGACCATGCGTCACATTTTTCTTACTTCTGTTCCACCGGTTCACATTTCTCTTTGCTTCAAACCAGTTCACTACACATTTCGTTACATTCTTAACTGTTTCCTGAAAATGTCTGCAAGACATTTCTATCTGATCTTTTGAGCATTAGCATGTTGTTAGCGACGACAGTTGTTATGCACTTATCGACAGGTAAATCAACAGTGCAAACTAATGTCATTCAACTGGGTAATGCAGGAATTGGAAAAAGACATAATAATTTAACTTTCTCTTTCGTTCGTTTTCTAAGCAGGAGGTAATGTTTTTGATTTCCACTTAATATTTTTCAGTCTCTGAATTCCGTCAAATTGCTCAAAATTACACCACTGTCTGAAGAATATTATTTTGATTCACACAGTGAATTTTTGAAGAATTTCTTTATTTTTTAAAATATTGGGCCCCCTCCCCCTCCCAATAGCTGAGATTTGGGACAGCCATTTTTGTCATGATGTGTCTTGGAATGAAAGTGGTGTAGATGTAGTTGATAGTGCCCCTTCAGGTTATATCTCTTGGCTTCACAACTTCTCTGAAATTCTAGAACCAGTAGGCTTAGCTGATAACATTAGTGAGTTTGACATTTCATTGGTTTTTTATAGATGATATGAACACGTTAGTTTGGTTATGAGATGGCATCAGAAATATAATAGGCCTAGAAATTAATTATATCCTGAATTGGGTATATCAGACAAGAATACATGAGTTACTTATGTTTGTGTATTTTTGGTGCATTTTTCATCTTCACCATTTTCTCATATATCAAATATACACCAGCAAAATCATTATATTCAGTATTATTTGACACTGGTCATACTCACAGGGGAATTGGCTCCCTTATTGCTATGAACACCCGTATGTCCAGACATGAATATAAAGGTAATCTTTCTGGTTAGAGGTTGTGTCAAACTTCACTCGCTGACGACTCCAACTTCAACTTTGTGGAGTATGTTCATCGAGTCACTAAGTATGATTTATATGAGAGTAGCCCTGTGACACCAACCATGGCAGTGTCACAACTGTTAACTCCATCATAAGGAGTGGTTGCAGTGAAGGGACTGCTAGATTCCTTGACAGTTTTCCCCACCTGACCATGCAGAAAAGATTGTTGTGACCCTTTAATACAGTTCCTCATGTGGTGACCCCCAACAATAAAATCATTTTCATTGCTACTTCATAACGTGTTCGTTTGACCTCCAAAGGGGTCACAACACACAGGTTGAGAATCGCTGGTCTAGTGTGTCAGAAGAAAAAGTTATTTCGGTTGCCTTTACATCATCTGTGCTTTCCCACAAATGCATTCTATTGAATCTCGTCCATGCCAGATTCTGAAGCATTATAGAGGCATATTATTTTGTTTCACATGAACCAAGAATAGATATATCTTCTTATTCTGCATTTGATTAGCAGAATGGAATTTGTAGAATGGAATGTGTTATATTTAATTCTTGGCTCCACTATTTGTATTTTGTGACCTGACACATTCGACCGCTTCCCCAAAAACTCATTTGTTGCATTCCTATGACATGCATGGCAGGTCAGTGTTACTATTCTTTATTCCTCTTTCAGGTCCCAGAAACACAAATACAGCAACCTCATATTTGCATACTTACCAGCTAAATCAATGAGAGAAAATTTTCCATGAATTTTATTTCGGACTCTGTGGGGGAAAATCAACAGGAACATTTATATCAGGAATAGTACAATAGAAATTGCAGTGCATTTTAAAACAATTTATCATAAATTATAATGACAGGCACATTTGTATATTAAACCCTTTCCCCACTGAGTGATTTCCTTATTGTCACAACCTTATCACCTAGTCAAGGGAAACTTGATGATATCATGATTTTAAAAATGTTTTCCTTTAAAACTATCTTTTTTAAAACTATTTTGTCACAATCAGACTTGGAAGATCAAAAATGACACATCATATGAAACTATAACAACAATAATTTAATGCTTATACATTTTTAAAAATAAACTGTCAAACTCAACAAAATCTGGACAAACTTGTTTGCAATTTTCAAGGGTATATCTAGCCCTATCTTCTGTGGTGCAATCTTATCGCAGTGATTTAAATGTCATGGGTATCATGATGATTAGTGTAATTGAAACGGATAGTGACAGGAGTAGGCTGTCTCACTTATTATTGATTGGTTGTTCTAGGCGTTACGTTGCATACAAATCAGCTGCAAATTGATAAAACTCATTGATAATGAAGCTAAAATATTCAAAAGTTGTAGACTCTCAGCAAGATTATGTACAGTGCCAAAGTTTTCTACAAAATTCTCAACTTTTGAAAAAACTAAATCAATCCAGTCAACATTCATGATGCCACAATTAGCATCACAAATTTCCTCCTCATTGTCTGAATCACTTGGCCTATCTAAAAGAGGAACTTCTCTTATGACATGCATGGCAGGTATTACTGTCGCTATGCTTTTCTCCCCCTTTGGGCCCTGACAACACATGGGTGATTAGCCTCTGAGGAAGAAAGCGCATTAACCAATGCCCTAATGTGGTGTCATTTAATTGAAACTGATAGTACATTTTTCTCTCTTAAGATTTATATTAACACAGATTGTCTTTTATTCGACATATGGTAGCACACTATCTGTATGAAATTATTTTTTTAAAGACTTTTTTTGTGTGCCTCATTTTCAGAATTTTTATCAACATAATAATGGTTCTGATAGAAAATGTAATAAATATACATTACTTCTAGCATAATTTTTGATGTGTTACCATGTCAACTTTGTGTTATTTATCATATATGGCCATGTGATTACTGGACACTTTTGTTTTGTTCGAGTATATTTATATTTATAGTGCACATAACGGCTTTATTTTGTTTAATTTTTCATATTTTTTTTACATTATCTTAATGGATCTCTCTTATAGCAGGACAATGGCCTAAATAATTTCCAGTCAAGATAATACAGATGCATTCTATCACAATTTTATTTGCACCAATGACCCAAAACATTCTACCTCTGGTATTCGTAATGGAAAATCCAAACTGGGAAATTTCGATTCACTTTAAAAACATGTGGTTTGTACATATTATTTAGATTAATAATAAGATTCGAGAGAGACTGTATGGTTGTTTTGGATTATTTTTAAAAGTACCCCTGAAGTCATGTAGAATTTTTGTAAATAACAATCTAGTTCTATGTCCATGTAGGGTAGATGTAGGGCAAAGATTTATTTCTAATCTATGGCTTCCCAGATACCACATGTGACTATATCAGACACCAACATTCCAATCTTTGACACAATGAAGTTTGATAGTTTAGGGCCGAGTTGAATTTCAACAATCAGGATTTTTTCCATATGAATGAAAAAATATATTTTGTATGAATAGTCATCCCTCGCTACTTCACGGTTTAATTATCGTGACCCTAGTACATCGCGGATTGTCCACAAATATTCATCAAAATATCAAAATTTAGGCGCGAAAGTTTCCCGCACGCCAGCAGAAGGCAGGGTGTGGCCACACAATTCAAAATACATGTCTCTGATTGGCTGTATATATATATATCATGAATATCGTGACTTTTTACATGTTTACGTTCTTAAGCACATTATCGTGTCAGGTTACATTATTTTTTAGTGGGTTTTATGATAGTTACTAACAGTATGATTTGCGGTTAAGATCTGCATATTTAGTGGGGCAAAAGTCAGCAATAAAAACATCAGAGGAATCCTTCTGCAGTGAGGCCAATGTCATGAGGAAATTGCCAAAGCTAATTCATAGCTAGGAGAGACTGATTTATATGATTCATTGACATATGATCATAGCATGTTATAAAAATATGATTACGTTCAAAAACAGAACTTAGCAATTATTCTTTATTCTAACTTTTTATTCGGATTAAAATAATTGATTCACCACTTGTCTTTATAGCTTCCTTATGTGAAAATTATAAAACACTAAAAATATGTATAGTTGTTTTATAATTTTCACATAAGGAAGCTATAAAGACAAGCTGTGAATCAATTATTTTGCTGTTTCTATCTCCTTTTTGCCAGCTGATCTTTGCACTATCAGATGGGGCAAAGATCAGCATTTACATAAGTTCAAAAACTTTCATTCTATTGTCTACAAGTAACTCTTCTGTGGTTAATACTATAGTAATGTAATATGGATAGATAAGCTACACACTGATGATAGTTTGTTGCCCCGTGGTTAGGTCTAGATGTTTGAAAACACCAAAAAGTGAAAAATGTGGATCCTTGCTAGTTTAATATCATGACTACACAGCATGTTGGTTTTCCTTGAAAAATGTATGTTGCTGTACTTGAATCTTCCTCAAGGCTCCCATAAAGCTTTCTGTCAGTGTTCTTCCCTCAACTGGTTTAGTGTGGTGCAGTCTTGCAGGATATGCTCTGCAGCCTGTACTGCATGCCTACATGGGCATTGAGGTGATGGAACCATTTAGTCTATTTAAGTAGCTTTTTAGTCTGTTATGTCATGTTCTAGTGTGAAGATAACTTGCTCAGATCTGTCAAGATAGCAACAGTTGTTTTGTGTGATCAACTTTCGTAATAGCTTTGATGAGGGTCCTCTTTTCTTGGTAGGTCATTTCTTGGTCTTTTTGTTCCTATGTTGCTCCATCTTTTGCTAGCATATCAGCCTTTTCATTTCCTGGTATGCTACATGGGTTGGTATCCATTCTTTGGACTCTCACCTCTTTTATGACTTCCTTCAGGAAGTTTATCTATGATAAAGGCTTGTAGGACAGATATTTTATTTCATCAGTAAGAAACATCAGTACTGCCATTGGCTTGTGCTTTAAATTATAACTGCATCAATGTTTATGGCCTATACTTCTGGAGAGTAGTTGGAGCAAAAGATACCTGTTGATGTGGATTCATTTCTTTTTCTTGATATTTTATGTATACCCATGCTGCTATGTTGTCTGCTGTATTTTCTTGTTAACAATCTTTAGATGTTCTTCTACATACCACACCACCAAGTCATCAACATATATAGTAGCTCTTACACCTTGTAGTTCGCATATTAGATATTTATGAACACAAGAAACAGAGTACTGAAGAAACAGAGGCAGTACTGCACCTTGAGGATTCCATGATTTAGGAGAACGTCTTTGTTGTTGTGACCTTCCATTCTGACTCCACAAACTAGACTAAAAGGACCTCCAGTAGCTGAGGACGGATTCTGTCGTGGTTCAGAATCTGGTACTGCTTCTGCCTGGGGGAACTTCACAGGAGTGCCCCATGTTGATTAAAAAAATGTTTGTCAAGCAGGCATGTTAAGTAAGTGGGCTGCATGATACTCTTATTGCTGGCGCGCCACATGGCCTAATATTTCTGACCTCAACACCTGTGCTTGCTTGGGAAGGATTGTGGTCCTGCTCCATTTAAGGGGTAGTTAGATCAGTGTTAGTTTTTTCAGCCTCTGTTAACAGGAATAAGCCCAATCCCCAAGGAGCTTGCCTCTAAGGGGTAAATTATTGATCAAGGAGTTATGACATCAAGATCTACTTAACAGTATATAGCTGGGTCATTACATCATTACTATTTAAGTACACACTCATCTTAAGTAAATTCATCCCAAAAAACATTTGACCATACCTCTGTCGTAGTATAATCTGAAAGACGGCATGCGAGCGTGATGAATGTTGATTGGCTGACGTCTGTCCAGATGTCCTGAAGATGCAAAGTATTTAATTTTTTGTTACTCAAAAACACTTAACTATTTAATTTATTTTTCCTCATTATACCATGGGTGTAGGAGAGCATCCCATGATCCTATCAACCATTCTCTTCCTGGTTTAGTATCACTGCAATTCTTGGTCCCTAAAAAACTATCTAAAGTTAAACTTCCACCCTGCTCTAGTTTCTCCGCAATCCTAAGCTCTAAGACTGCTATGTCAAAAGTCTTGGTATCTAACACCCTCTAATTCTACAGAAGTGGTCAAACTATCTTCATTGAGACTATTATATTTGTAGTGGAATTTTAAACCTTGATGTATTGCCTGATATACAACAGGATGTTGTTAGGACAAGACTATTGTTTAAATAGTTTGGAACTGTCGATGGCATCAAATGTAGATACCAAATAAAGAACAGAATATTCCAGGCAGAATTAAATGAGTATTATAGGCAATAAATAATTACCTATACAAATAGAAAATGTTCTTTAGGGTTCCATACAGTCAGTAATAATAATAAGAATAATGACATGAGACATTTGATGCTGAAAGATCTCCATGCATCTCTATCCTTTACCATCCTGAATGATTTTGGAAACTTCACACCCCATCCAGCCAAGTCTTCCTCTGACCATCTCTTCTTTCACACTCCACGGTACTTTGAAGAATATAATTTGCCATCATATGCTCGTACCACCAGAGTTTACAACTGTTAACAGTGGTTCTTGTTGACTCGCTAATGCATTAATTTTATCATGCAGAAACACAATGGTCTTATGTTATTGGTAATTGGATACATCAAGCAAAATGGCGCTTGATAATGAAACAAGACAACCAAACTGTCATTTTAAGTACAAGTTTTAAGTTAATTAACATACAGTAACTACTGACACAAATATCATGGACAGAGAAAAAGAACATAGAAATGTTTAAAATACTGAAATTATAGAAGGTTGGCTTCCTAAATACAATCCAGATTGAGCACAATCATAAGAAAGAAGTTTTTTGGACACTTAAAGAGACATGATGATATGGAAAGGCTGAATATAGAGGGCAGAGAACCAGGCAGGAGAAGAGGAAGACATGTAGCGATATTGAATAATTTATGAACATGTCTCTGACCAATGCAGACCTGCTTGCCCGGGATAGAGAGTTGTTCAAAGTATTCATGATGAAGACTTTCTGTAAAAAATACACTTCTTGATATATAACTACTGACACATGAAAGGGAATCATGATAAAAACTAAACAGCAAAATCTTTGGAGATGAATTTTATAGAAGAATGCTGTGAATAACATGGACTGCTAAATAGCCTAATGTTTATGTTTTGAAAGATATCATCACAACAGTGAAAGTTCATTATCAACATCAATCTGGTATGTCATGAGGACAGGGTTGGAACACATTGTGATAACCGGAAAAATCAACGTGGAATGAGCTAGAATGATTTTAGGTTCATACACAGAAAAGTTTAAATCCAAACTGATAGTATGGAGATCAATGATAATCAATACAGGCCCACGATTTCCTATCCTCTATCCTAGCACCATTTAGAATAGAAATTGGTACAATACAAGAATCAATGGACAAGTTTCTACGGAACAAATAGCCAACATAATTCCGATAAAGTCGCATATATACTAACGCATCCAATATTTGACACGTTGCGCGATGAGAGCTCCTGACCACTAGTCATGCGCGCTGCATACTGAGTGGGAGGTGGACAGCCAGTTCATTGCGCGCAAATCGCTAGATCGATATTTTAAGTTATGACTTTTTAAGTTTCTGAGATAGTGCAAAAGCATATGAAATTAAAAAGTTGGTATGTTGTCACATGATTTGTCCACTGATTCTTGTATTGAACTTAAAAATCTTAATTAAAAAATGTATTCAGTAAATAAGTTGTTCGTCCATCACAAGTGTGATTGACCATTTGTTATATCCACTTTTGAAAATTCAATTTTAGTTATGTCCTTGATTATGAGTTCGTAGATGGCTAATGAGCCCTATTCGAGCTGTAAATGTCCTTGACAGTTCGGACATGAATGACAACAATAGACGGATTTTGGTCTATCTGTGACTTTCTAGCTGCTCTCCGCTGTTGAGCTGCTGCATTTTTCCTCTTTTCACAAGATGATGCGCTCTTATAGATTTTAGAACGCCATGTAGATCTATTTTGTGCAAGTTCTTCCCATGTATCGTGGTCTATTTCAAAGGCTTTTAGTGAGTTCTTTAACGAGTCTTTGTAGCGCTTCTTTTGGCTACCTTGACATCGTGTGCCCTGCTCCAGCTCACCATAGAGGAGTATCTTTGGCAGACGATGGTCTGGCATACGCACCAAATGACCTGCCCAATGAATCTGTGTCTGCATCAGGATCGTGCCAATGCTTGGGATACCAGCTCTATCAAAGACAGTGGTATCTGGAATCTTGTCTTGCCATCTGATGTTCATAACTTTTCTGAGACAATATGTGTGAAAATGATTGAGTTTTTTTCGTATGACGTCTATACACAGTCGGTGTTTCACGGTGAATAACAGCACTGGAAGTACCACTGCTCTGTAAACTTTCAGCTTATTCTGTAGGTTAATGCCATTTCTACGCCAAACATTTGCGTACAATCTGCCGAAAGTACTGCTTGCATAGATCCTTGTATACACTTCATCATCAACGTTGGCATTTTGTGATAACGTACTGCCTAGATATGTGAATCTATTCACAACTTTCAGTGCTACACCATTTACCTTTATGCAGGGCTCGAGATAGCTTTTGCTAAGTGCTAGTTGTAACATAACTTCTGTTTTCTCTGTGTTAATGGTAAGCCCAAAGTTGGTACAGGCTTTAGAGAATCTGTCTATAATACATTGTAGATCAGTCTCAGTGTTGGCATTTAGGGCACAGTCATCAGCAAATAGAAGATCCCTGATTGTGTGTGATTTAACTTTGGTTTTTGCTCGGAGCCACCAAAGGTTGAACAATTTTCAGTCTATGCGATAGGTGAGGTTTACTCCCAGGTCGTGGATGTGAAAATGACTTGCACTGGGGATTATGATTAAAGTGAGGAATAGTTGTGCAAAGAGTCGCCCTCATTCTCTTGTCGGACCTCATTTGAAACCAGTGGCAAGGCGAATCGAGACGACTGAAAGTGAAGTACGACACACTATAACGTTTGACTTTTAGCTTAGATATACATGATAGCAAAGTTCATAGTTTTTAATGCAGTAACCACAGTTAAATTATATTCTTCTTCATTTTTTATTTTGCCTTTCAGCTTCACGACTTCTTTGTATAGCTTCAGGTTTGATGTCTTTGTGTAGTACTTTTCTGTGGTAATCTTGATACATGTCCAAAAAAACCGGATATGCATATCCATAGGGCCATAACTCATCAGTCGTAGATGTATCAAAATTTCTATCTTCAGTAATGTGGATGAGTGAGGAAAATCTCACCCTACCAATTCCTTGATGTTGTCTGTCAATGATTTTCATTTTCCTCCTCTGCTTCATCCATCGCCACTGTTCCCTGTAATATCATTTTTGACAAGGAATCATGTCGATATACCTGTCCAAACCATGCATGGTTCCGACAAACAACCTGATATAGTAATTTCTGATTCTGCCTCTTTTTGTTATATTTATTTAGCATTCTTTATATGCATTTCTCCTCTGCTATATTCATTTTATCTTTTGATGTTGATTCCTCATTTGACATTGGTAGTATAACATTGATATAGCAAACTGTAAAGTAGTGTTTTTTGTGTGTGTCAATTGCTACAAGTTTATTCTGCAGTATTAGTTGACATTATACACTAAATGTGAAGTTTCAAAACATGAAGTGAGGAAACATTACAAAGCACCAAAGAGACTAGACCAATGTTTTGGCCTTCAACAAAATATACAATGAGATAAGATTACATCATTTGAAAACACAATTACAAAAAAAAAGTGATTCAAAGTAGAAAAAAAATAATATAATTGGGATGGAAAATTTTGTGTACGATGAGAAAAGATATGGAAATTTTAAGTACAAATCTATTTAGTACCTGACATTGTTCCCATGCTGAATCAGCTGTAAGACCTGTTCTGTGTTGGTGACTGCTTCCTCTCTCAGACCCACAACCTGCACTTGATTTTTGTGGTCTTCAAGGACACGTAATTTCGCCTTCTCATTTAGAAGATCAAACACCTTGTAAAAGAATAAAAACCAATGTTGAATATCTAAATATAACTTTCTTTAGAAAACAACAGAATAGCACATAAATGTAGGAACTACAGATGACAAGATCCAACCAGAAAAAAAAAGAGGAAATATTTAATTAGTCCATATTATTTCTTTTTCTAGTCAACTTCTGTAACCTAGAAGTTAGTAAATATGTCACAATTTCCAGACCCTAAAAAGTTAATATTAAAAAAGTGATGTCATATATAGGATATGCTTAAATTATTCATTATTAATGTCTATTTATTCACATGCTAAACCTAAGCCTTGATACTAACAAACATTTGTTCACAAATATAATCTAGGATTAAGGGTTTTCACTAAGGGACTGTGTGATAATAATTTGAAATAAGATATTTTGCTTATATTTCTCATACCTTTCCACTGTAGATTTCAAAAAAACTTGCACCAACTACAAGGTCCAATTTCTTGAACTTTGAATTTAACAACCTGAAAACATCTTTCGCTGAAAAAAAAAAAACAACATTTAAATGGTTAGTATTTCATGTTAAAAAAAACTACCAAAAACTAAAAGAACCTAAGCACAAAGGTCAAAGAAAACTTTTGATATATGATAGCTACAGATTAACATATCGCTGTTGCTACCAGTACTCTTGTCGTAAATACGGCACTACTCATGCAATTAAATGATAGATCAAATTCATCAGTACGGAATCACACGAAGTTAAGCTCATATGACACATAATTGCCACACGAAGCTAGGAATACGTCACAGCCTAAAAGTAAAATTCCTTTATACATTACGATTGTAAGAAGGGAGAAAGCCAGCTGATTTTGTCAAATAATTTCTGAAATAACTTTGTCATTTTCGACGCCATATTTTACTACCAAATGTAGTACCACGTGGCGTTGTAAGTGATCGTCATGGGAAGTAATATCTACATGTTTTAATTGTTGTTTTGTGTTTTAGTTGTTATTTTATAAGAATGTTCATTTATTCATTGAATAACACAAAAATAATATTTATCCAAGGTGCCGCATGTCGGGCATGAAGATAATTACATTGTGTCTGGCTAGGCCTAGTATTGAGCTTACAGACATTATGTGTTTTCTTCAAGTTTTATTAGTATGTTCAGTCCATATTATATTAGTTTGGATATAAAACAACATATATACAACAGGAATAGGTATTTAGAAGGATTTTATCATTGTTCAAGTATTAGCGTTGTCAGGAAATTATACTTGCAATTTTTAAAATGGCATTTTGAGATTTTCCCCCCAAATTTCCAACATACAACAAAAGTATGACTATATTCCTTATTCACTCCTTTATTTACAAATAAAAAAATTATTTTGACATCTCTACAAACAAAAAAATGATCATGTTTACCAAACACACCATAAATAACACAAATTTTCCAAAAGGAATAAAGGTGAAGGGTTAAAATTGTGTTAATTTTAAAACAGAGCCCTAGAGTTTAACTTAAGTTATTACAACCTACTGCATCTGCCACCAATTACTATTCATCTATTACTATACTAATCATGTACAGAGCAGTTTGTCTTAAGTTTCCAGTTAACTTGGTTTACAGTGATGCTCATTTGAGTCAGATTGGTGTTCTGTGAATAGCTAGGTTGGGGCAATGCTGGTTGTTTGCTAATCTGTTGACCAGAAATATTTGGTTTTTTTTGGCAGCACAATAACTGCTAGCACCCCGCGGGAGTAAAAATTTAGCCTGAATTTTTTAATCCTGAAGGCAAAATCCATTGCACAGAGCGTGGAATGTGATTCGGAAAAAAAAAAAAGGTCATTTGTAATTTTTTGGGGAGAAAATGTTATGGCAACTTGCGCTAGCCATGTTATTTAACTTCCTGTTTCTGTTGCTAAAATGGCTGCAGGAGATGTCGTGTGATTATGATTTTGAAATCCGATCAATCTATAGCCATTGGCATAGAGGCGAAGCGACATGACAGTGAATCAAGTTTTATATGCTTTATTTCATCGTATATTTAGTGAAATCATTATTTATTCTGATTTTAACCTTTAGCACTGTAAACAAAAAACCAAATTTTCCCCCTGCGGCTGGATTCTTTTTGAGAATTGGTGTAATTGTTGGTACCCTTTTCTGAAAACACGATACCTTTTTTGTTGTTAAGAGATATTTAAATAACATTTGCACATATAAATAAAGAATTGAATACTGCATATATTGGTGTAATTTGTATACGTGTGTGATACCAGACGTATAAGAAAAGTGGTAAAGACGTTTTATTCACACAAAAAACTAATGAATTATAACAAACAAAACAAGAAAATAATATTTTAAAATTACTTATCTTTGGTTTTTAATTTTTCTGATGTGGGAACCCTGTAAAAAAGCTAAATTCTACAGAATTTATGTGGTTTCATTGTCAAATCATCATAATATCACTGGTGAGAATGAATCAACCTTATAGATTTGCCGAAAATAGTTATCAAACTCTAGACCTAGTAAGATTTGGGATAGCTCCAACAATATCGAATTTCTACTTCTACTTCATGAAAGCCGCCTGATCAACACTATATAATAATGTAAAAATCAACTTACCTCTCAAGAATTCACTATTCACGTCATAATCCAAATGATTTTTACTGAAAATTGATAAAACAAGTCTAGAAAACCAATTCACTTTCATGGCTACGCAGATGTCGACAGACGTTATATATTTCATTATAACAACGCCATTAGATGTCTCCCTCTTCATAAACTATGGAGGAAAGGAAGTCAATATAATAGCTAACTAGGATTGGTTACTTTAAACATCTTTATGCACTAGAGAATGCCCTATGTTGTTTGGGCCATCCGTGGACCGGCAGCCTGCTAAGCATTAAAGTAGAAATCTTGAGAGGTAAGTTCTTCAAATAGATTAAATAAAACAGACCATGAGGTTACACACGGTTTTCATTATGTATAATATATAATATTCAACAGATATGGAGCGAACAAAAATACAATAAGTTTAGATATAGATAGGTCTAAATCTGTCTTTATCACACGTCTCACATCACACACAAACAAAACTTATACCAATATATGCAGAATGTAATTATTTATTTATATGTGCAAATATTATTTAAATATCTGTAATGACAAAAAAAGTTATTGTGATTTCAAAACAGCCACCAACGATTGTGTAACATTTTCAAAAACTAATTCCGCGGCAGTCAGCGGCCGTAGAGAAGTTACGTAATTATAAACATAGGATGCTAAAGGTTAAAATGGCAATGTCACTACGTATCATTTGGTGCATATATTTAATTGTGTTGCTTTGAGTTTTATGTCAACATTTACTGAATATGATGATAATAGGTGATAGGATACTTGCCTAAAACCTATTAGTCATGGGATTTCGGACAGATTTGTTTATTTTAAAAACTACATTCATTCATTCATTGGTACCATGCCTTCCAGCGTAGGCAATCATGTCTCTCCACAGTCCTGTTTGTTACACATTTAAATATAGTTTCTGATGATTCTACAACATGCCAGGCTTTCAAGCCATCCAATATTTTCTCACGTTGTCTTCCTCTGTGTCTCTTACCCTTGATCTTTCCAAATGTTACGATGTTCTCCAGCCCACCTCTTCTCATGACATGACCTAGGAACTGTGATTGTCATCTTCTAATACAATTAATAAGTTCTCTATTTGAGTTAACGAGTTGTAGAATTATAGCATTACTCTTTTTAGCTGTCCGTGACATTTTCAACATTCTTCTATAAAACCACATCTCTGTGGCCTTCTGATGTTTTCTTGCAATATTGTCAATGCTTCACTATCATATAACAGTATTGGCTCCATAAAAACTACATACAATGTATTATTTAATGTAAAAATAATTGTGTGTATCGCATCTTGGTGCAACAGTAAGTCTACACCCAAGTGATGAGTACCTGTAGCTTTATACTCTTATGAGAATATCTACACAGCTGCCAAATTGCAGTAAATGTGAATCAGGAAGAAGGCAATTTCTCCAGAAACTAAGTTTCAAATAGACATGTTCACAGTGGCTGCTAGTTTATGTCACACTCTGTGTACTTGAATTTCATCTTTCCTGTTTACCGCAAAGATTTCCAGACTTCACAATAAAAGTTTGTGATCTTTCTGTGAAGAGCAGCTTGATATTTATACCATCAGATTGTAAAAGTCTTCTAAATGAACTTCATCATTGTCTGAAGTTCTTTGGTTTCATAAATCTTTAGTTGCAAGGTTGAGCCAATAGGCTAGTCTGTCTGAATTGTTTATACTGGGACAGTTCTGCAGGATATACCTAGAGGTATGGTTATCGGTTCTTGTTTGGAACGTGTACCCTCCAGTTGTTTTTAACTTCCGTTTACCAACAAGATAAGAGATATTATGGACTTTTATCGTAGATAATAAATGATCAAAATCGGGATATATCCAGTGCGGAATCCAACAGTGGGTTCCACAGGTCAGCCGTCAATATGTTTAATTGATGTATAATCATTATAGATTGTATTAATTATTGTGACATAGACCTAGTTCAGTAGATATATGCCTGGTATCATGTTGGTTTCATTATTGAATAAGTATAGAACTAATAGACAGAGTTTACGATGAAGAATAGGTCTATGTTTTTCGATGTGGTAAGTTACTTTTCTATATATTCATTGTAGTTATATTTAGTTCCCCAGCTATATTATGTGGGTTGCCATGTCCGAAATAAAATTAAGATGCGCAATTTAAGATGTGCAAGAAAACATTTTTGTAATTTGATTTTGATGTTTTTCCATTTTACAATCTCCTCATATTTGTTCTACGAGGCGTGTTCAAATGAAAACGGGACTTGTTACACCACGCGTGATAGAGCGCACTGATATTGATGACATTTTGCACTAGTAATGAGTATCCAATAATTTACATACGGTCACGTGTTCATCTTCCCAGCATGCATATGTGCTGCAGAAGACTGTTAACAATATGGCGGGTGTGATTCCGAACCCGTCCAAAGTGAATCAGCGTGCTGTGATCCAGTTTCTTTCATTTGAAGGATGTCAAGCAGTAGACATTCATCGGAGAATGAAGGCAGCATATGGTGACAAATGTTTGTCGAGGACCAGAGTGATGGAGTGGGTGCGTATGTTTAAAGACGGAGGTTTCTGCTGGGAAGGTTATGGTGACTGCATTTTTTTACCATGAAGGGCTTTTGTTGACTGATTTTAAGGAACCTGGTGTCAACATCAATGCCGCCCATTATAAAGACACTTTAGACAAGCTGCATAAGGCCATCAAGGCTAAGCGACCAGGCAGACTTTCTCAAGGTGTGATTCTTCTCCACGACAACGCTCGTCCGCACGTCGCAAAAATTGTGCAGGAAACATTGGCAAAGAAGAATTGGGAAGTTCTTCATCACCCAGCCTATAGTCCCGATTTATCCCCGTGTGATTTCCATTTGTTCGGACCGTTGGAGAAAGCACTAAAGGGACAGCGATTCAACAGCGACGCAGACGTGAAGACAGCGGTGACCACATGGTTCAGAGAACAGCCACGCAACTTTTTCTCGGACGGCATTCGACGTCTACCTAAACAGTGGGATGCTTGCCTAAATGCATACGGAGATTTTTTCTGATGAACCCAGGTGCATTCTTATTCACAAATGGTTGCTTTGTTCAATTCCGTTGAAAATATTAAATTGCGTATGATACTTTTTAAATAAATCCACAAGTCCCGTTTTCATTTGAACACGCCTCGTATATGTACACAAACAAAACGTAGACCACTATATGCAGTATTCAATTCTTTATTTAGATGTGCAAAAATTATTTTAATATCTCTAATAACAAAGAAGTTATTCCAAACATCCACCAAAGAAAACTAAAATTTTCAAAAAGAATCAGGTGGCAAGGGATAGATTAAAAAGTACAAACTGGCAAATACCCGCTAGCAGATCGCAGAAAAACTGATGACAAAAGTGAAGCACATGTAACATACCTGCTAACAAATAGATACCCTTTGAACAATCTTGCTGTCCCTTGCTAGAAAAGTCCCCACCCATTGTCTGCAAAAGATAAATAATATATAAATGATCATCACAAAACTTAAACAAACCCTCAAGTTATAATTGAGAGCAATACTTCAGATTCATAACAAGTGTGCTAGATTATATGTCTTTGTGCACATCTGGAAGTGCCAGCATCAGAGCAAATATTTAAACATTCTCAGATAGTGATTCATACTTTTCATGAAACTTTCAGTTGCTGCAACCTAAAAGGAAAACAAAGAATAGCATCTACCATACATGTCGTAAGCAATGTTTTCTGAGTCTTTACCAGTTTATAAATTCGTACACAATTTAACACTGCATATAAATGTTACAAGTCACAGACATGGTAGAAATTGGAGGGATCATATTTTGTAGCTATAAAGACAATTAGACCAACAGTTCAAGTAAAGTTTTAATGTAGTCTTATATCAGTGTCAACTAGTATGGACTTGTTAAATTTCCTAGTAATTATTAATAATGCATACATTTTTATCTCATACGATCATATTGAGGGGCAAACAACAACACAAATTTAGTGAGGTGGGGGCTTTTTTTGGGGTGCTAAATACGTACATTTTTATTGAAATACGAAATAAATTGTTAAAAATACAGATTTATGAAAAAATATATTGACAGGTATTGCTTATAAATTATCAAGTCAAGTTGACTAGCACAATGTCACACAAAAACATCTGAATTGTGAAATATAAATATACTAAGGATGTATTTCTTTGTTAACCATTTACCTCACCATTTTGTGTAGTTTAGAATTGACAATTAAATAATTATTCAACTGACCTCTGCCTTAACGGAAGGTCATGAACCGTATGCTCCCAAGCACAAGGAGCATATTTGAATGAATAATAGTCATTATTTATTGTTGCTGTGCGGCAATGTGAAGTGAAATATCAATAAATTAACAACTTTAAAAGATTTTAGCAGTGCACTGGAGTCTATTTTTAGAAGTAAAAGTAGTCATTGCAGCATAACAGCTATTCTCTCATTCCAGGCGGTAGGTGGCAGCACCTGTCCACACCTAAATATTAAGCATAGGGGCAAAGAGTAAGTTTTTTACCCAGTTGTTTTGACGACTGTCAGTATTCCTCCTTTGATTCTTTTTAAATGTCTTGGCATGACTCATAACCCCGAATCCAGATATATTTGGTTGTACTTTATCCATGCTTTTTCAGAATATGTTTGATGTTATCCATCCATTTTGTGGTCTTCCTCTGACTCTAAAACCTGATCCTATTTTATTATATGTGCTTGTAGGAGTTGGGCAATTTCCATTCTCATATGATATCCAAACCATATTTTATATCTTGATATATTAAATGCAAGATGCAATACCTATTCCAGATTATTATACCTATTTCTGATGAGTCATTTTGTAATCTGCCTAATCTAGTAACAAATAAATTCAAGTAGGAAGCATGAGGATAAATGAAAATAATTCTTACAGCTGACGGGAATTGAACCAGGTCTGTTCTAGCAGCACCGAATCGCTTTGCAACACAAGTAAACAGGTTTTCCGTACTTTACCAACCACATCCCCAAAAAAAGATGTGGCGCGGTCAAGACTTTCAGCCTGTGTACTCAAGTCACTGAGAACACACCAATTGAAACAAGGACTATTACAACATTAACGAACATCCCGTACAAGTATTAAAGTATCCTCAGGAACACAAACACAGAACATGCCCAACAGCATTTCTTGTTATTTTACGTTACACTTGTCATCTAGAAAAATGGGAACCCGTGGAGCTACAAAGGTATTTAGGCTATATCACTAATTACATACATGTACACTGTACAGCTTCGGTCAGATGCCAATATCTAACATTTCAGTAACCACTTAGGACTAATTGTGAATTGCCTTCATCATGTGGAAATGTCAAGGATGGTTGAATTACAGGCAACCAGTTGTTTCTGTGTACTGCCTGTCTAAAGTTGGTTGGATGAAACCGTCAATGCATGCCATGTTTCTTCCAGAACAGAGCCCAATTTTGCTAATTTTAGTACTGTCACGAATGGACATCAGAAACTGCATCATGAGTGTTCTCTAAAAACAAAATAGTCAGAGGGATGAACCTACAATTCAATCAAGAACATTGTATTGCCTAGTGGTTAAATCCCATCTGAAGGAAAGCCTTCACTCCTATTGTACCTCACTTTCTAAGGTTGTGTATTTGTGGCTAAGATAGCAAATAAGGTACTATCACATTAAAATGAAGACATTAAAAGCATACATGTGTTTTGCCACTGCCAGTTTGTCCGTATGCAAAACAAGTAGCCATTCCACCTTCAAATATACATTCAACTAGGGGTTGTGCTGTGTACCTGTCCAAAGAAAGCAAATGGACTGTTAAATAGGGCTGGTATCAATTTTTTTTAATGTAATCAAAGCTATCAAACTATAAAGTACAATTGAGGACATCAGGTTTTGATCTATTCAGGGACACTTGCAGGAAACAATCATTAGTGTGTTCTGATTTATTTCTTATACAACAAATATTGAAACAAAATTTATGAATACAAGTTTTCAAAATGTGTACTTTTTTGTTTTGTTGTAATGGTGTTTTATTTGTAGGAATTGTGATAATTGCTCTATTAAAGTTGTCAGTCTATTTTTAACCATTTTAAACTTTTCTTTTAAAGTGCATGTGATGCCTTTGAGTTTACGACTAGTCTCTGAACTAAGCACTGAAACAAGCTGTTTGGTCAGGGGTGACTTCACATTTCCCCAGAACCATCTCACAGATAAATGGTTTAGGACATACTGTGCTGCCTGTGATTAGCTGATCTACTATCACATTTCATACTTTTCAGCAGATGGAGAAGAGCACACACACTAATTGTGAACCCTTTATATGATGGTTTTGTAGATGACGAATGACAGTCTTTGCAACTCAATGATTAATGCATAAGCATCTTGATTGGGTAGCATTTTTTAGACCACAAACTCGCTGGTATGTCGGGCCTAAAAGTATACCATTTCATAGGTCAAAATTATTCAAATGCCACACTGAAGTAGGATGCGTCAGAACCAAGAGGCATAGATATTGCAGTCATGCAGTAAACCATGGTACAGAGCATTCTGTTCTCCAGACTACACTGTGCCAACTAACAGAAGTTTGAGAAAGAAGGTAAAAGTAGAAGACTGCAAATGGTTTAAAGGTTGGCCTAATTTAAGTGACTACCAGATCTGTGAACATAAAGGCACTGGGTGTGATGCTTGTCATGACAATCACTGACAAATATTGGACTAATACTGTACTCCCATTTGCACATCATTGTTTTGAAAACAGACCACCCTACTGGACTTTTACTATTGAAAGATAGTACAATGATGATTACCTTAATGGAATTAGTACAATGAGTGATATCAATAATAGTATTATGTATTGAGGAGGTAGGCAAAATAAATATAAGCTTATTAAGCTAAAAAGACAATTTATTCTCAGATGTAGGACTTTGACTGAGGTGTGGTGACCATCCAGGTGGCACATTAGTAAATAATAATACTGGACATAAAGTAGAAGGTTGAGGTTGAGTTAGAAATTGATCCCTGGCACTAGTTCTTTATGACTGATAATTTCCTATTGTGGAATGCAGCTTTGGTGCCAGTCTGAGAATTATTCTTCTAATCTGTCATGGACATGAAGTTCCTGATATTCCTTAATATTCTATTTCCCGGAAAAGGGTGCATTGTTACCAGTTTCACATTAGACCATCCTGAAACTCTAGAATAGTTAGGAGAAAAACCTTTCTGAGTGCAACTCTTACAATGAAAAGACAGTGATTTACTAGCGTGGTCAAGATACAGGTGACAGTTGTAACTGTAGAGGTGGTCTTAAAATATGGTCATGGAATTATGAGTGTATAGGGACTGTGATTAGTTGTCCAGTTTAGATACAAAATCAATCGACAGAAAAATTGACATCCTGAAGTTTAGAAATCCTCCAAATCCAGGGTTAGGGAAGAACAAATCAGAGACTTTGAAAGAATATTAATGGGTGTGTGTTGAGCGAGAGACAAAATTAATATGCAACCACATCTCTGTGACATGCCGAAATCGGATGTGCTAGGCCTACAAGGCGCATAACGGTGGCACAACGTAATCACGCTCCCGGCGGAAATCGCACGGATATCCGTGATGGTTACAATGGAGCGAACGCAAAACAAACATCTCTGTGGAGAGCACGACTATAGAGACACAGAGAGTAGAACATATCATAGTTATAGACCCAATTTTGGTAGGAACTTTAGGAGAGATTAGCTTAGAGTAGGGTAGATCGTGCAGAGAGAGACTTAGGCGCCAATGGGACTTCAGGCGGAAGAAGGAAAAATGAAACTTAGTGTTCCAATATTATCATAAAATGTAGAGCTATTTATGTGAGAACCTTGGATTATTCGCCAGAGAAGAAATAGATGTTAGAAGACAGAGGTTACTTAGAGCCACATGGGCTGTGTCGTAATCGAAGTGTAATTGCATCAGGGATTGTACCCCAAAGCACTACATGTGAGATGCAGAAATGGACTGAGCTAGACACCTAGAATCAAGCCATTGATCATCGGCCTAGATATTAATTACTATTGGATGATTACTAGATGATGTATAATGTATTATATTCCACACCTGATGTCATTACATTTTCATGCATACTGAGATGTATTTGGATATAAAGGTAAAGGTAGGCCCCATGGCATCTGCCGTCGGGGATGAAGATAACTCTTCATGTACTAAGCCGCAGCAACTATTAGGTGGGGTGGCCAGTTCCCTTCCTTGCTGTTTTTTACCTTCCTTAACTCATGCGTCAGGTACTCATTTACAGCTGAGTCGACTGGAGGATTGGCCGTGTCAAGTGTGAAATCACAACCCGGAAATTTTTTTTAAATGTCCGTACGTGGTTTCGAACCTGGTGCGCTGTAACCAGAGGATAGCAAGCAAGCTCACTATCCACTAGGCTACCGCGCTCCTCGTATTTGGATATAGTGACTCATAAATATTTTCCCTGTGGATGACAGCCACAGAACTGTCGTTAAATGATTCAAGGAATGAATGTCGGATATTAGAAAGACTGTTGTAGAAGGCCTGTTTAGTCACACATTCATTGGTACAGCAACACTGTTATATATCCACATGTATAAGTAGATCTTTATGATCATACATAAATTATAAAATTACATCAATTTGAAAACACAAATCTATCTCAATGGAAACCAAAAGGCAAATCATGAATTCAATCTTCATACCAACACTGTGTTATCAATGTCAGATATGAACACTAACTACAGAACAAGGGAGAAAGCTTACTACATGTGAAATGAGATAGGAAAATACAGCAAACAGAACAAGTGATCATTAACATCTGTGGTCAAATATATTGGGGGAATAATAGAGACTGAAATGGTTCAGTCACTTAATGAGAATGAACCCTTATTGGCCAGCTATAAGAACACATTAACATGCAAAAGGAAACAGCAAGATACAGAGTAAGTCTAAGAAGAAGGTGGATTGAAGGAGTTACAAAAATTCTGAGATTTCACAATATTACTGCATATCAAGTGACCAAATATGCCATTGAATGAAAAAACTGATTATCTTTCAATCCTGCAATGTCTTACAGCAAAATAAGAGAAAAGAAAATAGATAAGTAGAGAACAATAATGTTTGTCTCATATTTACCTGTAAACAATTTCATTGGTGGCATGTTCGTCAAAAGCATAGTCAAATCGAAACTGCTGGTTTTCTAAGTACTTTGTAAGATCCACTTTGAGTTTAGGCTCATGGACTATCACATTTTCTTTATTTGGAACTGTAATCACATCTGCCTCATTCTTGCTAATTTCTGTGTATAAATTAAAAGCCTAGAAAGCTTTGCCAAATGTGATAACTAAACACAGGTCAGTTATAACCGTAAATAATTAATAACAGGTAGAACTGCAGGAAAATTGATTTAAAAAAGGATTATTTTTATTAAGAGATTAAATTTGGTTAGGCATGTCTATTTTATAGAAATAAGAAATTGAGACATGGAGAGACTTTTTCAGAGGTGACAGGTTGTAGATCAACCTATTCCCCCACCTTTTCTAGGTCACCTCCTACGACATGCCTGGAAAAAATATAGTAAATCTATTCTATGCACCCTGAACGAAGTCCAGGCCCCCCCCGGCTGCAACACGGGTAGACAGAGATACAAAATGCGAACACATTGTGAGATGGACAGGATAGTCTAGCATAGTGCACCACTAAGATAAGAATGTTGGAGGCCCAAAGCAGCCAACCTTCTATGGAGAAATGGTACTTGATAATTAGTGGAACTCCTGTATAATAATAAAACCCATAACTCGTTAGAGTTCACATTGAGACATTAGGTACAGAAAGATCACCACACATCTCTATCCTCTACCATCCTGATGAGTTTGAAAACTTCACACCCTGTCCAGTCCTTGATATTTATTATCCAACCATATCTTCTGGCAAGCTCATCTTCTTTCGCCCCCACCATACCTTGAACATCTATTGGGAATGTCTCATACGTGCCAGTACCACCGAATTTTACAAAATTTCCTGATTGTTATAACAGTGGTTCTTGTTGACCCACTAAATACATTAATTCTATCATGCACAAACACATTGGTCTTATTTTCTCAGTAACAGATACCCAACACACGTCTATAGCATTTTTTTTTCAAACACCTGTATTCTTCTACCAGGTAAGTTTGTAAAAGTCCAGGTCTCACAGCCATATAGAAACGTTGATAAAACCAAAGATTTATATAAATTAATTTTAATATGGGTGATGATCCTGCTTTTGCACAATTTAATTAATATTAACTCATAACCCTTTACGGTCGTAGGAGTACCACACTGGAGACATTAGCACAAAAATATCTCCAAACAACTCTATCCTCAATCATTCGGAGTAGTGTAGAAAAACCATGTGCACACCATTCCTTGTTATACATAAAGATTTTCTCTTCACTATGCATTCTCAATCGTTCCTTGCAAAATAATTGTAGAAAGCAAGACGTGTCTCATTACATGTCCAAACCAAACAAGTTTATACGCTGTTTCAACCCTGTCAAAAGTGGTTATATTTAATTAAGGATATGGTGAACATAGAGCTATGAAAATAATTCAGAAATTGTTCAAAAGTAACTGCGACATTAGGAATTCCTTACAGTGAAATGAGAAAAGTGCATAATCATAAAACCAGATACTACCACTATTTATTGAAAGTAACTGAGAATCAATGGTTCTGGCAGGTAAGATGTGCAAGTCAGTTAACTAATGATTACTCTGTCATAGAATTTATGTGCATATTAGTACTACAACAGAATTAATAGCGAACCAGTTACCTCGTTTGCTAAGAGGTCGTTTTCTCACACATACACAAATTTGATGATTGTCAGTGGGGTCAGAGGATGTGATTGGACGGTAGTCCATATTACTCCTAAAGTCTCTGAGGAAAAGGTTAATATAATAATGGCTCAGATCTAGATATAAAAATTTCAACATGCATACATAAATAAAAAAACAAGTTATTCCATTACCATATTTAAAGTAAACATAAATAGATTTTATATTTCAACACAAATAAAAACAACAACTAGATAATTGATTAAAAGAATGTCTTTAAATTATATGATGGATTCAAAAATGACTGAAATGATAATGTGTCAGTTGATGAACATCAATCAATCAATAAACCCGTAACCCTTCAGGGTCGTAGGGGTACCACATTGGATGCCTCAGCACACAGAGTCATCCAGCGAATTCTATCCTCAGCGATGCGGATGAGTGTGGAAATATCTTGCCCTGTCCATTCCTTGATGTTGTCTGTCCATGCCTTTATTTTCTCTCATCTGCTTCTTCCACCCTCGACAGTTCCCTGCAGTATTGTTTTTGTTTGGGAATCGTGCCTGCATACATGTCCGAACCATGCTAGTTTTCGTCGTTTCACTATTGAAAGCAATGGCTCCTGAACACCTGCACACATCTCTACTTTATTTCTTAATTACACATTGGTCTTATGTTCCATATAAGAAATTTGTCTGTAACATTTGTACTCGAAAGCTTGTAATCTTCTCTCCATGAATATAGCAGACTATTAATCCTTAGGTCTTGTCTTCACAACATGAATAATAGAGCATATCTTGTATATAACTTTGCTATCCAACTATTGATTATTTAGGCTGCACTTAACACTTTGCTGACCAATTTCGACGATAGTCGAATTTCCGGTACTGGACATTGGAGACCAAATTTCGAATTTGCTATAATGCATCAGAAAAATGGGAATACCCATTACAATAATGTGCTAAAAATTGTTTCCTGGAAATTATGTTCTGTAAAAATGGCGGCATGTCGGGAAAAACGATATAGACCTAGTAAGTGAGTTTTTATCAAGAAATATCGGAGTTTTCAAAGGAAATATTGTATGATGTATGATATATAGAAATTAATGTAAATCTAGGCCTAGCATTATAAGTAGCATTTTGCACTTGAAATATCTCTGGAGCTTTCAAATTCATTCAGAAAGTGCAGTCGTTACAACGCATGGAAAGTTTCAAGGCTTTCTTGCGCTAGATCGATTTTATACAAATTTTTAAAGACTGCGATGTCAATGTATAAAATTTTGTGTGCACCCTCGGTAATGGTGGACAAGTACACTCTGGATTGCTGGTCAGTAAAGTGTTAAATGTTGAATAGCTCTGTTAGTGAAATTCAACTACATTTAAACCTCAATCTAGTTGGGATTGTGAAACTCTTTCTAAACTCTCCCAACAGATGTTAGCTTGCAGCATATACAATTATCTTTCCCCGTAAAGGAAACTGGTTCTATCTTATATCTAGTGCCTATCACATATTCCCTGTATATGAAATGTAGACGAACTTGCATATTATGCACAGGTTCATTTCAAGTGTGTAAAAGGGTGCACACTTGTTGCAGTGCCAATGAAATTACTTCATTTCAGACTGTAGCCAGAAACACAAAATGGCTAATTTTAATAGAGATTGCATTATGCCATGAATGTGCATCAGAGGAGAAGAGAGAGGAAAGTGTTAGGGGTAGGTTTATAACTAATTCTAATCCTAACACCACCACCCCCTTCCCAACATCTCTGTTTCAAGGGCGACAAGTTATTTTCTTCACATTAAATCTGCTGTTAGGTGTTTTTTACATTGCATTTTCAGTTAATCCTTCTGTTAGCATAGTAGGCTAATATCATAGCATATCCCTGCGCACACATAATTTTCATTAGGGAGAACTCCTCCCAACTACAGCAAGCATCTTTATCAGTCAAAGGCAAGTTTATCATTGATACGGCTGCCATGTTGCTAATAGAAATGAACTGGTAGAGTGACGTCACAAACTACCAAAAAATTACAATCAGATAATTAAAAACTATGATTAGCGGTAGGCAGTTGATATGGGATTGAACCAGAAAACTATACTAGGATCTTACTTGATCATAGCTAGAAATTCCCAGTTGGCATCACTAGTGTCAAAGTGACTCTCATACTGTTCCTTGATTGCCAGGTGAGCTGCACGTCTGTCATCCCGTTTCTGTTTAATCTTCTCAACCTCCTTCACACAGTTAGATTTTCTTCGAGCTGCTGATATGACCGTGTGATTATATGAAAATAGGACATTGCATACACAATAAATATACAACAAAAAGAATGTTGGTGAGTATATGCGGCAGGATTCTTTGAGGCCTCTCCCACCCCCAAACCACAAGATATCATACACAATGAGTGCTAAGCTTTTCAATTTTACGTTAACCTTTAGAGCCCTGAATTAAAATACCCCCTGGGCCTGAATTATTTTTTGGAAAATTTGCGTTATTGATGGTGGGTGTTTTGAAAACGTGATAACTTTTTTTATATAAAAGATATCAAAATAATTTTTGCACATCTAAATAAAGGAATGAAAAGTTAATATAATCGTGCTTTTGTTTTTGTTGTATGTTTGACATAACAGTTGTGATCAAGTTGTGTAGTTGAAAATTCGAGAAAAAAATTGCAAAACGCCATTTCCAAAATCGCACATAACTTCTTGACGACCCTAATACTTGAACAATGTGTGGAAACATTGATAAAATCCTCATAAATACCTATACTTATTGTATATATATTGTTTTATATCAAAACTAATATAATATGAACTAAAAAAACTAATAAAACGTGAAGATATCGCATATAACGTCCGTCCGGTCAACACTAGGCCTAGGCAAACACGCAGCGTAATTATTGTCCATGCACACATGTGGCACCCCTGATACATATTATTTTTGTGTTTTTGAACAAATACACAAACATTCTTATCAAATAACAACATATTAAACACACAAAAAACAACAATTAAAACATGTAGTCACGATCACTTAGCCATGCCACGCGATACTCAATTTGATAGTAAAATACGGCCCGAAAATGGCCAACGTCGCTCTAGAAATTCGTTGACAAAACCATCCTGCTTTCTCTCTTCTTGCAATCGTAATGTGTAAAGGAATTTGACCTTTAAACTGTGACGTATTCCTAGCTTCGTTTGGCGGGTTTTATGCGTCACAGGATCATTACTACGTGAAGTTCCGTACTCGGGAATCGGGCCATATCGTATGTAGCCGATTTGCGCCAATAGGCACAATGAGGTATATACTCATTGGTGCCTATAGAGACCTAAAGGTTAAAACCCTCCACCTTTGCTTAACAAAGTTGTATCTACTGCCATGACTGCATGTTTCCCACTAGAGAACTCCAGGGAGGTAGTATTTGTGGCTGTATGAGAAAGATCACATGCCCTTGCTGTTGCATACAGGATGAGATTTAAAATTTACCTCTGACAGAAAGAAACCCAGCCCTTATTGGTAGACGAACCCTGAACCTCACCAATGTTAGACCTATGCTCAAACACCAGTCTTTAACACATAAATTCAGACAATACAAAACAAAAATGTTTTAAACATGACTCTAGTCTATAAAAAAAAAACTACAGTACCTGCACTTTTAGCTTCAACTTTGGCAAGTTTCTAATTCCCATCGTTATGGTGTGTCAAGTATGGGTTTTTTCATTATTACAAAGGTTATGGAACTTTTCTATCATAGGTTATGGAACTTTAATTAAGTATTACCTGCATTGGCATTGTTAGAAGTAGGTACTAATGACTTTCTAGAATCAGATGATGCAGGTCCTGCATCTGGTTGGCCATTCTGATGGTTTGATAAGTTAGGCTTCGGATTTACAGCAAAACTTGGCCGTGATTTAGCAGATGATGCTGTTAATGGGAGACAGGAAAAATATAATTAATAAATATATTATTCAACATCCAGGAAATGTAAAATAATGGTGATTAATACATAAAAAAACCATTTAATTTATTTTAAAGACTGTATATACAGAAATGAATGAAGTTAGGTGAAAATAACTCTTAAATCACTAAATCAAATCTCCTTCTTTGTCCATTATCAAATGAATAGATTGTAGTCTGGAGATGGAATGTGTTCTCAAAATTAACTCATTGACTGAGGTATCTGCACATTTCATACTGACATATCAACTTCAGCATGGAATTTTGGTCACTTTGACATATGGGTTCAACAGTCAACTTCACTCGCAGATCTCCTTAGTTGCCCTTTATGACATGCATGTTGTGACAGCATTGCTTTCTTTTATCCCCTTTGGGCCCAACAGACACATGAGCATGCATAATATTCAAGTTACAGGTTATCTAAAATTTGTTGGAGGACTAATGGACATTTAGATTACTGCCACTCAACCAAATTTGTATGTAAAAGATCACACAGAAGTCTCCGCATGGGAGATCACTTCATCTATAGCAGAAGACACAAACTAAAATATCTCACCTTTAGTTGCCACTCTTGCTCCTTCTGCAGGAGGTGCCATGCTTCGCTGTAATTGTAAATGAATAATTGTATCACAATGTGCAGCATATTAGACATGACATTTCAACTTCATAACTGGTATTTTAAATACTTTATTTTCAATGCTAATAATTAAGCATTTAATATGTAATGACTTAGTCAAGGGTAAACATTTTTCAATATAGAATGAAGAAGGTTATGAAAATATTGATTTAAAAATAATTTGCTAGCAATATAATGATACCCTGAGCTACAAAGGAAGTGCATATGAATATCTGATATCTACAGTTGCTGTCTTGTATTCTTCTTCATGGTTTGTTTCAGCATAACAATGTATGATTTTCTTGTGATCTGTGCATAAATATCAGTGATACAGTGTACAGAAAAACAGTAATATTTGTTATAATATAATAAGTACACTCCAGCACCTCCATTCTTCACCGCTCTGGTTGCTGATCTAACAGTATATACTTGCATCCACATTATTCTGTGGTACAAATCTCCAATCATGTTGCTACTATTGTTTTCTTTTGGAGATTACTCTGTTCTCTCATAGTTTATGGTGGTTCTGATAGTGAGATTTTGCTCTCATGGAACTGGGAAAAGTGTTGGTATTATTTCTTTTATGTCTGTAAGTTCATAATTGTATTGTTTAGTTTTTTTGGATCAGGGAATGAAATTGCTTCTCTTCAGCCTTCCACTGACTTGGTCAGTGAATCTGGTCTTCATTGTGTGTGCTGGTATGCCCATGTGCTTTTCTGCATGAATCAAGGTCATAGTATCCTGTCAATTTCTTTACGATGGCATGTTTCTTTCTTGCCTTTGTATCTATTTTCTAAATGTGAGGTTTCCATGTCAGTTTTCAATTTTTATGTCTTCTGCTTTTTCTTTATCTGAGAGCGTAAATAGTGTTGTTGAGAAATTTTTAGCACTGATCTTTATCATTCATTTTTCGGCGCAAATTTGATTTCGTCCACCGTTGTGACATTTGCAGTGTTAGATAAGTTGCATTAAATTATAGATTTTTGTAAATGGGGGTTAAAAGGATTAGAATTAGTTTATAGTTTTTATTAGGAGGGAGAAGGGTTAGAATCAGTGTTTAGATTTTTTTTAATTGTGAATTTAAAAAGGCATGACTCAATATGATTTTATAACACAACGGTGGACACAATCAAATTTTTACCCATTTTTCTATGTTGTCTGCTGCCACTTGTATCATTGTCTGCGTTCAGAACTCTTTTGGTCTTGCTAGAACTTCAGGCCAGTCGCCATGATGAAGCTCCCAGTCTTCTCCAGGTCAGAGAGATTGCCCCAAAGTTCATGCCTCTGTTCAGTCCAGTATGGCCATATCTTGCCTCGCAGTTCTTTGTATTCTGTACAGTCTTGGAGTATGTGTTCAGGGGTCTGTATGCCTGTTCCAGATGGACATTCATTTGTGTGGTCCACTCTGATCTGGTGCAGGTGGCTTTGTAGCCTGCAGTGGCCAATTCTAATAAAAAGATGATGGTCTGTTGCTGCCATTTGTATGGTTAACTTTTAGAGCCCCGAATTAAAATTTCGCAATCTTTTTTCTTGTATCAATACTGAAAGACTATGACAATTGTATATATTCATAGAGAAAAGAGTCACAATGATGATAATACTTGATAATTAACATTTATTTATGGAAATATCAAGATCCAGAGGAGTCCTGCTAACAAGGAGTTAACCTTTAGGACCCGTCTGGGCATGTGGATATGCAAACGCCACTAAGGGTCTGGCAGCATACTGATATACCCGTAGCTATGCCCTGATTTATCAGTACAGAACTACACAAAATTAGGCTCATGTGACGAAAGATTTGTGCCATTTGAAGCTAGGAATACACCACACTTCTCCCACATTCATTCTTTTAAAGGGAATGTTGTAAAATGGAGAAATCATGCTTAGTATTTGATGCCAGCTCGCTGTAATGAATTCTGTTCTTTGATGAAATTATGCAGGCAATGTTTATGGAGTCTGTTCCGATGATGGTGACTCCTTGGGAATTAAGTGGTTTTCACAGACAATAGTATTAACTCGCTACTTTAGGAGAATAGAGCTAGACATTTCGTCGCGTGCAATTGGGACCAGCACATTGGATTAATTAGGATTGCCATATTGAAATATCTCTATGCCTAATCTTGAATGTGCCAAATCGGCATAGTAAGCAAGTAATATCTCCATGTTTTATTATTTTATTTTATTTTCCTAGTGTTATATTTTTGAATATTTTATCAGTTAGTTTATTTGTGATATAACATAAACACAGTATTTATCAGGGGCACCACAGATCGGCATTAAATATAATTATGTTGTATATTGGCCTAGGCTAGTCTTGAACGGACTGACATCTACATGTTTTATTACTTTGTTTAGTCCATATAATGTTAGTTTGGTTATGAAACAATATATATACAATAGACATAGGTATTTAGGATGATTTTATTATAAGTGGTGCCACACAATGCTCAAGTATAAGTGCAGCAAGAAATTATTAACATTTCATATTTAACACATCTGGCCTTGGATAGACAACTAAAGCTCCCAGTCACCACCCCTATGCTTAATGGCAAGTGTGGTTATACACTAGACAAACCAACTACTGCACCACATCGTCAGCTATCAGCGGCCGGCCTGGAAACAATGTCTATATCCGTGAAACCAAGAAATTCAGCATCAGAGTAAACATATTCAAGAATGGCTATCATTCCGAAAGTTTTCGTTGATTGAGAAAATAATTCCCAATAATTGAATTAGACGTCACATGTTAGTTTTTAAGTGGAAACAAAAGTATATTATGTCTACTACTGATTCCAGTGTTGCCCAGATGTATGATATCAGTTTACACAAATTAATCAGTGTTGAAAGAATGCATAGCAACCGGATGGAATTTTCAGACTATAGTTGCTCAATATACCTTGACCTTGGTGGAATTTCCTGACTGTAGTGTGCTAAATGTTAACTATTGAAGAAGCATATCAGTTTATATAAAAGTTATACATTTTGATAAATTTAACAAACAAAAATGTGGAAACATAAGAGAAATAGACTTACCGGTACATTTTAACGGTTCCTGTATTCAAACTCATAATTCTACACATAAAAACCTATCTGTTTATCTATACGCTGTGGCCCTTGTTTGCCTTTCTGTGTCAGGAGTGGAAGAGTTCTCTGGAGATGGCTTTCTTGTGTGCTGTTTGTAAAATTGTTTCTATTTGATTTCTGTGATTCATCTTTTACATGGTCTGCCTCTGGCTTTATAGCCGTTATATCTATGTGTCATGGCCATATCTGTTTATCTAGAGTTTATATTTAGAATTCAGTCATGTCATTGTAAAACCATGGGTGCTTATTGTCCTTCTCCACTTCACTGCTAATATCTCTGTCATGTTCAAAGATTACATAGTCCTCACATCTGTCAATAGCATTAATGAGCAAGCACTTTTTCATAGATCGAACTATCATTTTAATGGAATGGTCCAGCAACACCAATTTAACAATCTCAAGCATCGTGATGATATCAACCTTTTTACATGTTGCCACTCTTTTTTTTTACCACTGCATTAGAAAACATCCACTCAATTCATTTTGCCCTCAGTCTGCCCTTAACTCTTAGTGGACCAGGGACAATAGGGATATATAGGGAAAAATGACAAACAGGTTGTCACTTGGTCCACTATGAGTTAACAGTAAAGACAGACATCAAGTAGCGGTAGGAGTGAGGTAAAGCATTCAGAACCACAGAAGCACTTATCTACTACCTAATTCTCCACTTCTATATGAGATATACACTTTGAAACTGCAAATAAAAACTACTCAGATTTGCAGAATTTTCAGTCACGGGTACTTTCTTATAAGTTTACTGTTGACATTCCATCATCCATCTACGGTTGATATTAAGTTATATTATATTAAGTTCAGTGTTCCAGTCAGTTGTTGATTGTGGGTTCTTCTGATCTTTCCAAAGAGGATGCACTTTCTCCCCTCTCCTCTGGTCACTCCTATTTCTATCATTCTCAATATATATACACTCTTTCAATATTTTATTCATTTTGTAATGTATCCACAACTGCCCTAATTAACTCTGCCCAATCTCTACTTATCACTGTGTCATCCACTAGAGTGTTATCCTCCTATACACTAGCTTTTGTTGCCTCTGACTTGAACAGCAGATTCATGTAATACTTTGGATGTTATTGACACACTCCATTCTTACCACACACTTTTTCTATCTTACACAGAATCACAGTGGATGTTGGTGGGTGCATTATCAGCCACGTGAGCCATTATCACAACCTCCATTACATACTTGATGATGTGTGATAAACAGTAGATCTTCACACCTGTTTGTTTCTCATTACTGAGTCATCTGTATAAATGATTATATCTTGTGACTTTGAGTACTGTTGGGTGAGTTCTTGTATCATTCCCTCTGTCCTGGCTTCAGCTAAATCACAAACTTTTCTTCGTAACTCCTAGCATTTGTAGAAGACTTTCTCTCTTTGCTTACTTCCACCAATTCACAGCCTCTTCCTACTTCTTCCAGACTCTGAGTAGGATATCATCTGCCATCCAAGACCCTCATTTTATACTATATGTGCCTTCCTTTTGTGTTGTTTAGAGGTTGGTGTAAAGAGTGATGGTTGCTGTAGGCAACTTTTTCACTTGTATTTTTTCACTCAAAAAATTTGAGATCTTACTTTCATGATGAGCAAGTCTAGAAGAAAATTAATGGCAGCTATGGTGTATTTCTGGTGCATCCAAAAACTACACTTGTGGCATCATTCTGGACTCTATCCAAGCCTATAAACCTTTGTTTGCAACTGTGAGTAATCATAGACCATCACATATAGTATCAGCAGAAAAGGGTTCATTGTGGCATCTCTGTGAATGCCATGACTTTAATTGCATTGATACCCTTCTTAGTTTTCTGAATAACATTGTTAACATATGAGAAACATAGCATGGGCTCCTATTGAAAGCAATTCCTGGGTATTTCATGGTTTGCTTCCTGGAGATATTGATGCCAATGTATGTGGCAGTGTGCCTGTGACTGTCCTTTTGTTCAACTACAACCAGATTTGTAGCTGGTGTATGACAGCAAAGATGTTCTAGCTTACTCTGCACTCTCAATAATGTCTGATCCGTTTCTGCCCAGATTGTAAAAAACTCAAGTGCATAAATTAGAATCCTACCGTACCGCTTCCAGTATATGCACAATTTTGTAGGTGTAGACATTAAATGTTTATGTATATGTGAAATGTTTATGTTAACAACATACTCTAAACATTGTAAATTAATAGATTTTATTTTTAGACACTAGAAATAGTTTTGTATATCAGACCATACAATCTATGCCAATATATGATAAGATTTCAAATATACAGTAGCTGCATTTGACTTGATCATCTGAGAGAAAACTGGAATAAAAGAATACCTTTTCCCCATGTCTGCTTGCCACACTTTGTCGTCCAATTCGTCTTCCCTGATGCTTGACTTCAGGGATGTTTTCTGCATTACCATTGGCAAATGAGCATGAACTGGCACTACTGGGAGCATCATCATCTTCTTCCATAGCTTCTTCCTGTCTACTGTTTTTCAAGGGGATCTGATGATCGGTGTAACCCATTCTATCATTGCATCTACATTGCATACTCAAACTGTTACTATACATCCAACAAAAAATTATAAACCAACTGAGTAAACAAACTTTAAATCTGAAGAGCAATTAGAAAAATCTAACAATAAATACTGAGGTTTCAAAAAAAAACTTTACCAACATAAAACCAAAGTAATTCAAACTACATAAACAATGTGCATACCTAGTAGACAGAACCTACTGCTTTCATCTTATTTGCTAAACAGCACAGCATACTATACAAGAAAATGACTTTTGCTAAACCAATGACTATTTCTAAATGGACATCTAGACAGTATCAAAAAGGTCAATCAACCATAACCACGGCCACAAAAATATTAGCATGTTTAGCGAGCCACACTAATAAGCAAGTTGCAGCACAAACTTGCGATATGGCAAGTCTGTCCACCATTAAATATTATTAGTAAAACACTTAACGCATATGCTTACCACTATCAAAATCAGATCAGTCAGCCATTGGTAAAAAAAGAACACAACATAGTGCATCTCCATTCTCTGAACTACACCCTACTCGAAATCTAGTAGTGTCAATTACCTGCTACAAGAGAAATCAAGTAGGAATTTGAGAACAAATGTAAACTACAATTTTACTATTCATATCCTTCACTGTCCAAAGGCTAGTTTCATATCAGTGGTAGTCACCAAAAGCCTTTTGAACTCTGCCAATAAAGACACTAGTCTTTACTTTGTGTTCCTGACCACCAAAAAAATAAACTTTCACCTATGTCAGAAGACCAAAAAAAGGCTAGCTTCCACTCCAGGCCAAGAAGTGGTCACTTAGTAGTTACTGTATTGACTTCCTAGTCAGGTGGTCCAAAATTCAAATTACATCACCCACAGGTGATGTTGCGCCCTGAAAGGGGACTAAAGAATAGCAACACTGTATGAGGCATAACATAAAAGGCAACTACTGAGGTTTTGGGAGGTGTGGTTGACTGTTACATCCCATAGAGGGTCAAAGTACACAGAAACCAATAGTACATAAACGTTGGATGTGTTGAGCAGAAAGGGGCAGATATTAAAGCTAAGCTGTAAACCAGGAATCGACAAACATTTTTGGTCTGAGGGCCAGATACAGAAATACACCTGCTATTTGCACGCGGAAGAAAAAAAAGCTATCATGAAAGCTTAATTATACACATTAATGGTACTAAATATGTTTTAAAAAATTGTTTAACTTGTGGACATTTATAGCATTTCCTTACAATATTCTTCATTTATAGGAATGCTGCCTTTACCTGCCCTATTCTGTTTATCTCTGTTGAAATTCTTTCATCTGATATCTTTGTTTCCAAATACTTGAATTGGTGGACTTGTTTGAGTACTTACTGAGTCATTCACTTTGATGTTGCATGCTGGGAGATTTCGTTTCTTACAAACAACTATCTCTTCTGACTGTTTGACCATTTTGGTGAAAGTACACATCACTGTCTGTCACCTTATTTTATCTGTTGTACGGTTCAAATTTCGGTGCCCACTCATATAGCAGTTTGTTGCCAATGTATTTTCTTGATTACTATTAGATCTTTACTATCAATGTTGACATTTTCTAGCATGTGGACAACTTCACTATGTACAACTATTATTAGTCTACAAAACAGAGATATAAATATGCTTTTACATCTAAAATTATCTCTTTATATGTTTTTTTAAGAGATAAATAGCATTGTCTATCAACGAATCAACACTGTTATTGACCTAATTTCTGCTTTTATTTTGTTTCTTATTCTTCTTATTCACAATACTCTCATGACTTTCTTTCTTGGAGAAATAATGTGGTGGATTGGTGCTGCCTTCTATGAGGGACATTCATATTTATATCCTCTACAAAAGTTCAAAGGGTACAGCATTGGTCTTGGTGGACCCAGGGTTAGCAGATAACGAAGATCCCAAAAGTACCTCCAATGGTGCACCCTGGAAACAGAAATACAGCAACTCATTATGTTTCTGGCCAAATCTTTTGGGGATCATATCCGTGAATGTGGAGGCAGCAGGTGGAATGAGAAATGACTGCAAAAATACAGGCAATATATCTGACGCTAATGCACCAACACATATAGCACTGTCAACACACAAACATGAGTCTGTCTGGAGCATTGAAGGGGTGGCCAATACAAATGTCACGAAATGAGTAGATGTCAGGATGAAAATTTAGTCGTATGCTAGTCTCACTGAGGATAACAAACTGAGTACAATGAGAGGGCAACATAGTGCCATGTGCAGGTGGAACTGGGAAAACGTTATAAGGGAATTGGAACTAAAGTTTTGCTCAGCTCGTGACAAGCTTCTAGTCCCCTGTGATCCAAAATATTGGTAGAGACTTGGTCGTAGACACTTGGCTAAAAAGGTAAACATGCCTGGACCCAACTCTACCTCTGAGCTTTTCATTTACTAGAATAATGCTCACTAAGAGAAAGGGTTCAGTAGGTCCAACTAGGCAAGTTCTGTTCAACTCGATAACAAACTCCTAGTCCACTGGGCTCCTAATTATGTGTATAGACTCAGACTTGGACAAAAGTTTTATAGCATCGGTGAATAACACCTTGGCTAAGAAATCTAATTAATCCGGGCCCAACTCTTCTGTCGAGTTCTTCCTAAACCAAAGCCAGATCGTGAAACAATATCAAAATATGTTTACTGATAGATCCACAAAAAGTTAAGCAAGATCAAGGTCAGTGTCATTGAGTTCAAAATTCAATATTTTCCTTTCTTTACTTTAATCTGTCCATTGTTACTTTCTGCTATGCTTGACATATTAGGTTATTTTATAAATAGTGATGTCATGGAGCCTTAATGTGATTCCCCAGATCCACAATTTCCCTGGTCTGCTTCTGCTATTTTCCATGTTCATGTTATAAGCTCTAGGTGCTGGGAGAATTTTCTATCTGAGCTGTTTACAAATTCCCTTGTAGCCTCAATCAATGTCTAACTGTTAATTAGTTATATTTGCCATGTATGTCTATGAGTGTATATCTATAACACCAAGCATCAAATGGGAATTAAAAACAAGAGCCTGTCTATAATATTTAGGAAGGCAGCTTTATGTTTTAATATACTACATAAACAATCCACATAAAGTAATGATTTCACTTTTTAAGAAGTCAAACACAGATTTGGTTAATTTATTCAACACTTGCTGCCTGAATTAAATAATAGTAGACATTACATTTTTATTGCCATAAAGATTTTCCTGCTCTATCATAATGAATTTAGAAACTATTATAAAAATTAAGGTTTTGTCAGCTTATCAGCATGTCCTTACTTATCAAGTAAGTAAGTCCATATACAAGTCCAGGAAACTTATTGAAGATGAAAAGTTAATATCGGATTAATCTGAGATGAAGGTTTGTAAATAGGATGTTTTAAATTAGATTGTAAAAGAGAATTGTTACAATATCTCTGGAATAGTTTTTCAAAAACATAATTCTCAACAATTTAACAACTTAAATGACACCAAAATTCACTATTGATTGGCAATTTAAATAGCTGAGTAAATAATGCCAGCAAAAAAAGCTTTTTTTGACAAATTCATCAAGAAAATATTTGCATACGTTCTTACTTTCGATAACTTTGGATCTGCTGCGCTGTCTTCTTGCACTGGTGGAGCCAGATGAGGGTTGAGTGTAACTATAGCATCCATTTCAATCTAAGAAAGACAAACAAAATTATGAATTATTAAGATTGTAGACCACAAAAGTGTTGGCTTCAAATTCTGCAGGACTGATAATTGAAATAGGATTTTCGGCAGATAGCGACATGATCTACAGCATATCTTGGAACTTAAAAGGACTAGCTTATCCAGGTATTTGGCTTGCTTCAGGCTTGCCCCACTCCAAACAATACAGAATTTAGCACACCCGCCCAAAAGGTTGCTCACCTGTTTTAAATTCATTCTAAAGCATGAACCAAGGGTAATGAACATCATGTTTTTCATTCCTGTTTGATATTGCTAGTAGATTTTCTTTCAACTAGTGTTCTTTGGCATTCATTTTGATGGGTAATTTTTCTTAAGATTATGTGAGTCAGATAACTGTTTTCAATTCAATGTGGCTGCAGGATGTAATGTCATGAGTTGAAAAATCATGTACTCTAAAGGAGACTTTGCAGTGATATTCTTACAATCTCAATACATATAAAATAGATATTCCCTCTAAACAAATTGTTTCCTAATTCTTGAAAATAGTTTCATTAATGAGTTAACATTTTTCTTGCTTTTATTTATATTTTTCAAGCTAAAGGTGAGTGAGATTTGTTCAACTGCTGGTGTATTAGTCCACATGCTCTCTTCAGTTGATAAGCCATTCAAACATTTATCAAATTTGCAGTTGGGGTAGGTAAACAGGAGCACAGACTACTCAATATATCAAAGACAGCTGAGGATTTATACTGTAAAGTAGTTAAATCTTTTAAGCGGTGTAAAAGGATGTTTAAAAATTATGTTGTGCAATCCCAGGTTTATAACAGATACCCATCCTAAAAATACCTCCACTTGGTACACCCTGGAAACAGATTGTTTCAAAAGTTGTATAAAGCAATTTGGGTAACACTTTATGGATTGTGTCTGGGCAGTGCAGACTGGGGTGGAATGAAAACTGCACAAGACAAACAATATCTTTTCCTTTAGTTTCTCCCTTCTCATACCACTCAATAGAAACACTTCTGGAATCTTTGTTAATACCACTGATGACAGCTGAGTGGATATGGTCTGTAACAGAAAAGTAACACATTTAGCTAAACAGGTCATTGCTATAAGAACAGCTTGAAACTGATCCCAAGTTTATAACAGATACCCATCCTAAAAGCACCTCCACTTGGTACACCCTGGAAACAGATTGTTTCAAAAGTTGCATAAAGCAATTTGGGTAACACTTTATGGATTGTGTCTGGGCAGTGCAGACTGGGGTGGAATGAAAATTGCACAAGACAAGCAATATCTCTAAATAGAACCTCTGCCCCTTTAATCAAAACACTTGTTGCACAGTGCACGATGACTAGCCTGGACTGACAGGTTGTCATGTCCGTAAGTTCATAAAGGTGAAATAAGTGAGCAGATCTGTGGGGAATAAAGGCAAGTGTAATGAGTACATCTGAATGTAGCACAGTTCTTGAGGGCAGCACAATCTGCAATTTTAAGTGAGAAAATTGAAGCAGCAACAAAAGCAATGAACATGCTCGAGAACACAACTTCAGCAGTTTTCCGGTAGAACATTGTTCAGAAAGGTAAAGGCAGGCTATCATATATCCAGGTATGAAGAAACTGTGGATGGAAGCTCAAAATTGGACACAAGTGTTCATGTCTGTGAACAAAACAGCTATGAGGATAAACCAAACCTAGTCTACTTTACTGTGCGAGCAATTTTTTATACTGGAACCAGGCTCACATTTGAGATACGGGTAAGTGCCTAAGGATAGAGGGAAGGGTTAGTGCCTAAGGATAGAGGGGCAATGGTGTCTAGTTACATGAGACAAGTTCACTGGCAGGGGAACATCTCATACGAAATAGTCATAGTCGACCCAAGTCTAAATTCCTGCAGTCTTCTCAGAAAGTGCCACATTTTAGCTTGCAAAGTCCAAAGGCACAGTAGGTGACCAGCCAATCAGATGTGCTGGGCAAGAAGGTGCAGTAACGCAGCTCCAGTGTAAACTAGCAGCACACCATACTTCACAATCCCCGGTGGAAATCACAAGAAATTTGATGTTGGCTATAAGAGGGTGAATGCAGAAGAAGACAATCTTTTACATGGGAAGAATTGTATGTAAAATTAGTATACCATCCATCCGCAAAATTCTTCTCCTTCTGCTACGTTCATTCTGAATCTCCTGCAGATTAGCCGGATGTAGTCCAGAAAATGGAATGCTTTGTGCCGTAGTCTACAGCTTAGTTGCAATATCTGCTCTGTTTGGCCCAATACATCTGACTTCAGCATGATCTGTAATATTATTGCCTATTATCTAAAACAGATGTGCACAAAAATGTACCAGTGATATAATATATATATAATCACCTCTTTTCCTTTAGTTTCTCCCTTCTCATACCACTCAACAGTAACACTTCTAGAATCTTTGTTAATACCACTGATGACAGCTGAGTGGATACGGCCTGTAACAGAAGAAATAACACATTTAGCTAAACAGGTCATTGCTATAAGAACATCGTGAAACTGATTGATTAAATTGCCACTCTAAATATTATCAGATATTGTCACAATTAAACAACTTTTTTGTCTTAAAAAAAAAAAACCTTTCATTACTGCATGTTTTCCTGTTAAGGAGTGCAGGGAGGCTGTGAAAATAAAGGACGCTTTGCCAAAGCTGTCGCCACGACGTGTACAGGACGAATTTTTTTATTGCACCTTCGAAAGATAAAAATCCTTGTCCCAACCGTGGATTGAACCAGAGACCTCAGGAATCTGAGGCCGGTGTTCTAGCCATACGGCCACACTTTTTTGTCTACTGACAGTAAAAACTGTGATTTTTGTCTTCAACTACCATTGATTTAGAGGGTTAATTCAGAGAACAGAATTTGTTGTGTAAGTCGTACTGACTTTCTATGGAATGGTGTAGCCAAGGCAGGCCTCTTCTTCTCCCCCCCCCCCCCCCCCCCCCCAAGTTGATTCTTACTAAATATGTGTGATTATGGCAGTAGTATTTTTTTTGCCCCACTTTTAGACTCTGATAACACACAGACATAAAGTAAACATTAGTTAATTTTACTTTGAATGAGGGCAATCATAAAGAAAATATTGGAATAAGTTTCATAAAGAAATACAAATGGGTGTATCAGGTTTCTGGGTTTATAATTGACAGCTTTCACTGGCAATTAGTCATAAAATTTGCAACAAAAGTTAGGCATTTCTGTTCTAATAATAAAGCACATCCAATTCACCCTTGTTCGACGCTGTGGCAGAGAGGTTGGCCTACAGTATTTGTTTTGGACAGCTCAGGCACCAGATTAAATTTCTACAGCAGAATTGTGCATCTGGACTGTTCTGAAATCAATGGTAACCTACTTATGTAAATTTTTCCTAGAAAAACACAGACAAAATGCTGGTGTGAAAGCGATATCCTAATAGGAAATATGCAAACAACAATTAAAAAGCCAAAATATTGTTTTTTAAATATCGGCGCAAGTAAAGTATAGTTCTTCACTGTGACCTTCCTTTGCTTTAAGTCCAAGGTATTTCCTAATTGTGATTGCAATGCTGCAGAGCGCTATTGTTGTATGACTGAGTTTGGAATATAAGTAGTATGTAAAATTAATATTTATTGAAAACGATTGCATTAGAATTAGTGTTTAGCCTAGGGTTAGGGATTAGAATAAGTTTTTAGTATTTAGAATTAGGGTAAATTATTAGTATATAGATTTGCGGTAATATTGACGGAGTCCGTTTCTGGAATTTTAAAATGTGTATCTCGCAGTGAATGCTGAATAAGGTGAGTGTTTGGTTTTATTCACATTGTTACAGTTTATCAACCCTATGGTTTATTGATGTTCCAGGGAGATCTATGACGTCAGCTAGTTAAAAATGTAAACAGTGCGCTATTTATAGCACAGTGAAGAACTCATCTTTACTTTTACCAAAATATCTTCACCCTCCCCAAAAAGAAGAATCCTAACTATATTTACAGCCTAGAGAAAGTATATTAACCTACAATTTACATGTAGGTCTATATTAAAAATATATAGGCCTACTAATACTTAGAATTAAGTTTTAATTTAGTTTTAATGGTCATATGGTTCAAAACTTTATGAGTATAGTATGACTATGTATGATAATGAAGATATGTTAAAACTACATCATGTAGGTAGTCCAAGGGGTCTTAGTTACTGGTTAGTTCCTCTACCCTCTAGAGAATATTGTACATACAAAATGACAGCAAATCTCCCCTCATACAACAATGAAAGTATTGATTTCCTAAAAGGAACAAAACCAAAACATAAAAAAGACACCACCCTTACCCTGAAAAAACAGATTAATTCTAAGTTATTACCATCACAAGTCTTGAGAAACTAAGTATTTAGGTAATTAGACTATTATTAGCAACAGTAGAGAATAACATTGAATATGGTTTGAATGACTGAAAAGTATGAGATATGTAATAAAAGTAAAACTATCATGTCAAGTAGGTAGTCCTAGAAGCCTAAGTTAGTTTACTATGTAGTATGAGTATGTAGACAATGAGTTTCAGTAACCTAGGCCCTGAGCCTGCTGCAATATATTATAATATATAGTATTATATAGTATAGATTTAGAATTTAGCCTAGGATATTTTTAATTTTGCCTAGGATTCATCTGATTCTAAATATTTGATTAAAACGTGAAAACTTACAAAGCATGAAGATATTTCGACCTATTCTCTTTATACTAACTGACATTGTGCAGCTTAGTTAGGCCCTACAATAAAAACACAACAAATTCAAACTGAATCAAGTTTGATTCACACCATAACAATAATAAATGAGTGGATGAGCCATCGGACACCTCACTCGACAATTATTTAGTTAGTCATTTACTTCTTACCATCAGTTCTTTGAATGTCAACATTCACACCTATCTTCATTGCGACCGGCTGGCTCATTGTGCCGTGTTCCGGCTTCGATCTCTGAGAAGTATACTATTCTCTTTAAAAAAAATCAGAATAAGAATAATGAAGGTCTTGGAATTCCCTTGTGCTGGATAAACATGACGCTGGGAACATCAAACCTTCCGTTACTGCGGTCTTTTCAAATAGCAAGGCGCATGCGCAAAATAGTTCAAACTCAAACTAGTCTTATTTTAGGACGCACCAGATCGGGAAGTTGTTTTAAAAAATCTTTCAAAATTTATCGAAACAAGACTCATTTTTGTTTCCTTTGCGTTCATTAAAAAAACACCTGAAAATTATATGGTCGTAGTCAACAGATCCCCACGTTATGGGACAGGGAGGTTTTGAGAACATTGTTACAACATGCAAGATTGAGGGCAAGAGAGAGAGAGAGAGAAAGAGGGCGACGACGTTAGAAAATATTGGACAGTTTAACAACTGACATGACATTGAGTAAATAACGAGCCTAATACATAGTACTAGTGATAGAGAGCTGTGGAGATCCATGATCGCTTAGGTCAGCCGGCACGGCACTTGCTGAGTCAACATAACGATTTGTGTCATATTTTATAGCTTGACTGCGATATCTGCTCGTTTCGGTCTGACACATCCGGCTTCAGAATGCCTTCTGGGTCACTGACAATAATAATAATAAGATCCATGACCCATCATGGTCGTATGGGTGCCACACTCGAGATATCAGCACAAAAAGCACCCCCAAACATCTCTATTCTCACCCAGTGTAGGAGTGCAGAGAAATAATTTCCAGACCATTACTTGATGTTATCAAACGAGGATTTTCTTTTCCCCTCTATCGATTGTTCTTTGCAAAATAATTTTAGAAAGTGAACTGTGTCTCATCACATGTTCAAACCAAACAAGTTTACGCTGTTTCACCCGTTGTCAAAAGTAACTATGACAATCTACAAGTTTGATTATTTGCTGTCGGAAAAAATATATTTATCTTTTGCTTGATAGCTAATTCGTAACAAACGTATGTAGCAATAGTTTTCAAAAATTTGAATCCTTCTGCATTGAGTGTCCAACTTTCACATCTGTATAAAAGTATACTTAGCACTAGCGATCTGAATAGATTGATCTTTACTGTAATACTGATCTTACTTTTCCAAATCATATTCAACATTGCCATGGCAGCTATCACTATCTCGAGTCTTTGCTTTATCTCATTTCCCGAGCTTCCATCATCCTATATTTGCAACCTGAGATATTTGAATGTGATAACTTCTTCACGTTTATGACCGTTTAAGCGGATATTCATATTCGTGGGATCTTGTTTGGTATCACTATTCGTCATATCTTGCTTTTATCAATGCTATTTTCCATATAATATTTAAAACTAAAGACTTCCAAATTTAAGGTGAATTGCTGAAGTTCAGATTCGGACTAGCAAAGAGAATGTGTTTATATAGATTTTATAGAATAGGACAGTCAACACCAACCCCGAAACTTTAGTCAACTATTATGACATGCTTAGTAGGTAACATCGTTGCTATTATGTACTCGTCTTTTGTGCGCCAGCAAAACAACACTGATATAATATATGTGCATTGTTGTATGTGTCTTTGATTTTTGCTATTGCTATTAGGATTGTATTATGTTTTGAGTTAGGCTTTGCTAGGTTTGCAATCTGCATTGTTATTTTGAAACTTCCTTTGCCATGATCACCACTCACTTTAACCCAAATCTGATTCTCTGCAATGTATCCATTATGCCAAGTCAACAAACCCTCCCTACTATAATCACACAGAAGAGCACTAACAAATAAATCTAAATTATTAATGTACGCCAATGGTGCCTTCTTTGTCAGTCCCTTATCACTCTCAGATCCTTACATTTCAAAATTCACCCAGTCTCTTGTAATTTCTTTTGCACATTGCCTTTGTGATCTTTCATGTGGCATCTCAACAATATATTGTTTGAGAAAAGATCTATGTTTTCTTTCTTGTCTGCATGAAAAATTATAGTGATTCTTTCATTGAGAAAGCTGATTTTGTGGGTATACTTACTTTTAAATGGGCAGCTTTACTTATGTTAACGAGATTTTTTGGATAGTCGTTTCAGTTCATGTGCCTGTTGAACTTCTAAAGACTCAGTGGATGTGCCCGATATGTGTTCTCTAACTGCTTGAATAAACTTTGATCTCATTCTTCTCATTGGGGAGATTTTATTTCGTGTGATTCTTTCCTGTGATTTATAATTTTATGTAATATAATAGGCTGACCAGCAGTTTTGCAAGTAATTATGTTTTTAGTGTGTGCTGTGTTCAGTTTTCTCTTAACAAAATTTGTAATCAGCTTTTCTTCAACTAAAGAAAGTGGTAGTGTAAGGGACTTAAAATGCATATTATGAAGTTTGTTGATGTTTTTCATTGGGGATGTTGATGTACTTGTCAAGTTTGCATATGAACTTACTATGTTTGAATGTTGTTCCTCAGACACAGCAACCTCATCTTGTAAGAAAATGTTAGATTGATTGGGATGCTTTGAGATCACAAATTTCTGCATTCATTTCATTTGTGGGTCTAGTACTCCAATGTTTCATGCTACCAAGACATTTCACTGAATAATGCAAACACACACTTTAATACAAACATCAGGATTAAAATCACACCAAAGATTTCTAGATCTATCTCCATTTTGTTGTGTTATCTTTAGTGATTGCTCTGAATGTGTGGTATTAATGTGCTGAATTTTATATAAACATTTAATGTGCATACTTATAGAATATTTATGGGGCATATCATTATTCACATTGATACCAAAAATAAAGAAAATATCATTAGCATATTGCGTACAAAGGACTGGTTTGTTGTGGTTATATTTTTGTTTTTTGGTTACTAATTTCTCTCCACATGTCTTGCATAAATCTTGAATGTTTGCAATGTGTTTCTCCAAAGTGTGTGCCATCATTATGTAATTTGCAATGGATGAAGGTAATAATTCTTGGAATTGAAATCAAACAATACTTTCACACTAACAGCAGGAAATGAGTATTACAGAAGACGAACCTGCAATAGAAACAAAATAATCATTTGTTAGTACTAGACTACAAATATTTTTCACTTGTTATGATGTCAGTTGTGTTTCTTTCAATCCCCATAGGGCCTACTCTATAAATGATTTTAAAAGCCACTTCATTTTTATGATGTAGAATAATTCCTCCAGAAATGTGTACCTAGAAGATTTACTCTCAACAGCATGCAACATTTTGAGAAGCACTCCACTGAGATGTAATACATCCTACAGTGTGTTCTGTATTCCATATTTTCAAAATATGCAAAATGTGAATCACAAGCTTCAATTAGCCTACTAAGCATCCTTTTATTGTCACAGATGTCCACAGCGTGAAATATGTTTGGATGTGATAGTTGGGACAGCCAAGTTCACAATTATCACCGTCCAAGTACCTTTTCTAATTACAAATGCTTAACTGTGATGTTTAATATATTCTGGAATATCTCAATATGTCACATCCAAAAACAGGCTTGATTTTCAGCAAATCAAATGCTTTACTAGTTTATATTGGGGCACCAGGATAGAGTGCTTGGATAATGAGCATGGCTGTAGGTAAATTGGAAAGTTAAATAAAGTTAAATGTTGTATAATTACTGTATTGATAATTGTACAGTGAAAACATTAAGACATGCATGTAAATGGTGTTGGTACATAAATGAAATATTTATAAGAAACTGTGTGAATTAATTACGTATTATAGGTCTACCAACATTAATCAAGGTAGAAATCCTTATAGGTGCTCATTGCGTATATTCTTGTCCATATGTGGTCTCATATTCCAAAATTAAAAATGATATAAATAATATGATAGTTATCCCCATCATATTATATCCAAAGGTTATCACCATCAAAAACATCAATAGGTTATACTCAACTGTGTTATATTCGTGACACAATGAATATTCAATACACCCCAAGCTGTCGATGTTTTATAATATAGGTCTGTTGATGTTTCATTTCTACAAATATGTCAATCTTCTCGGCTATGTACATCATAAGCACATTTTAAAATGACATTCGGTATTCAAATTCATACTTACAAGAAATAAAAATGAATGAAAAATGCAATTTTTGATTGAAGAGGCCTGATATAGGGTTGTTGAACAATGTTTCAATGTACAAGCAAGCTGGACTGAAACAGAGTATCGGGAATAGAGGCAATGAATTATGTATTTCTATATCATCAACAACAAGAAAAATAATTATTATAGGTTTAATATCAATTTAATGTTATAAAAACGTGCGATGTAAGAGTTCCTGTGGTGATTATGTAAACACACAGCATTTTTAAGTGCACCCACCTCATCTTGTGGGCAGAAAATTTATGAATTACACAATCAAAAATTGCTAGTGGGTGTGTTACATTATATTAATTAACAATAATTTCATTCTCACACCTTCCATACATTAGCTAAATAATATTATTATATGTTAATGAGTATAAAATAACAATTTCTTAATACAAACATAAATTTTTGGACGATTTAAATACAATTTACTTATCACGTTTTGTCGATTCACGTACTCAAGAAAATGGCGGGAAGAAAAGAATGCCGGATGCGTAAATTATACCGGATTGCGCATCGTGATATGACGGCCTTAAAAATCACTAAAGACACGACATTGAGAAAAAAAAACACCGTGTTGGATGCATATAATAAAAGCTAAACCCATAACCCGCCAGTGTCACAAGGCTGTCACACAGGATACATAAGCACAAAAAGCTCTCCTAACATCTCTATTCTCAGTCATTCGGAGGAGTGTAAACTGCTTTATTAACAAATTAATTAACAAACTGATCACAAAATTTCATACTTTAACAAACAGTTCAATCAAATCCAAGGCTATTGTGATTCGGAACAGATGATCGTTGCAATTAACGTGACATTTTTTATTTTTTTTATTTATAGAAATGTGGATGACTGCTTGATAGGGCACAACGAAGGTATTTTTAGTGTACTATATACTTCGCAATATACTGTGAAGTCATACCGACGGAATGACTTCTTCGTTGCAAACAAAATAAGGAGTAAAACAAGGATGTGTGTTATCATGTATACTTTTTAACTTAACATATACATGGGAAGAATAACAAAAGTATCCCAAAACAAGAACGTAAATAGAACAGCAATAAGAGAAGAATCTGAAGTGGAATTAAATAACGCAATCAACGAATTGTTTTTTGCTGATGATCAATGCTTAATCTACGAAGAGGAACAGCAATTACAAAATCATATTAATGCACCCACGACAACATGCATCAAGTATAATATGAAAATAAATATGCAAAAAAACCAGAAGTAATGAAAATCAGCAAGTCACCAAATCCAGTGAACGTAACAATAAACAAAACTAAAGTGAAACAAATCTATGAATTTAAATACCAGGAAAGTATATTCACAGACAATGGAAAATTAGACAGAAAGATTGAGACAATATACTAGAATGCAAACATAGTGACATACCAGCTATCACCATTCAACCCAAATATCAAGATGGAAGTAAAAAGATAGACGATAAACAATATTTTATCCCAACACTTCTATCAATGTCAGACATGGCGCCGACTGCAGCGCAACAGAGAAAACGTACAACATGTGAGATGAAAATGCCTAAGTAAAGTCACAAGAGTGACCAAACTAGACAAAATGAAATCAGGAGAAGAATCGGTATAAGAACCTAAACATAATACACCGAGAAACAATAAATAAAATGGTTTGGACACTTTATGAGAATGAATCATAACTAACTATCGCCAAGAACATATAACATAAGAAGATCCGGATACAAGGCCAGAATAAGATCTAGAAAAAGATGGATAGATAACATCAAGACAACCCTGAAAAAATAAGCAGCCAAAGCGACACATCTGACATGGATAGACCACTAAAGCTCCATGTCACCACTCCTACGTTTAACGGCAAGTGTGAATATTCTGACCATCATCCCCCTGGGGATAGACAGTAGACAATATACTTCTCTTCTTCATTTTCACTTACACTAGAGAGGAAATCCAGCCTCATAAAGATGTGCTGACATGAACTAATCATTGCATGGTTAAACTACTTGTGTCACGTTTGAGTAGAAATTAAGGGCCGAAATTCAATTATTTATTTTTCATCGAACGTATCTCTAGCTATTGAATCAGTCTTTAGTTCCAGAAAGTCATGCTGACAATCTATAGGAACTTTTTTAACTGACAATTTGAATGAATTTAATAATAAATCTAATCTCATCACTTTGTGTTACATGACGTATTATTTTCTCTCCAGAACTTAGTCTTCCTTATGAATTTCCTGAAATCCCCGCGGTCTCTGGCAAGTTGTTCAGCCTGCTCTAGTAACATGTGCATGCATTCCTGAATATCTCTTAATCACGACGTCTTGGTCGACCTTTGCCTCTACTGCCTTCTATCGCACCCACTATCAACACTATTTCCATGCCATCGTGTCTCTTCACATCGCCAAGAAGACCCAACTTTTCTTCTTTTAATATGGTGTTTAAAAGCCCGCCTTCTTGAAAGTTGATTTTGCTTAGCACGTCTTCTTTGCTATTCATAATATTCTCAGGTTTCTTCTATAGCATGTCATTTCGAAAACCTCTATTCTATCATATCCATAAGGAAATTCTTGACACAATACTCTTGTAATAAATATACCGTTGATTTCATTACTGAGTTAAGGAGTGTTTTAATTCATTTTGCAGTGATGTCAAATGCTGCAAATTGTTTGTATTGCGCATATTCTGGAAGAATAAGAAGAACTAAAAATAATGCTGGAGATGGCTTTAGCGTCCTTGTCAAGGCTAACTGTGATTTGCAAAATCAACGTCAGTGTTAGAGTGAAAATCAAACTGTATAAGTCGCTGGTACTTTCTGTTGTGTTGTATGGTTGTGAGAGTTGGACACTCACTGCGGACATAGAGAGAAGTTTACAGGCTTTCGAGTACAAATGATACAGACTAATTCTACGAATTTCCTATAGGGAACGTGAGACCAATGTGTACGTAAGAAATAAAGTAGAGAGGTGTGCAGGTGTTCAGGAGCCATTGCTTTCAATAGTGAAACGACGAAAACTAGCATGGTTCGGACATGTATGCAAGCACGATTGCTTGTCAGAAACAATACTGCATGGAACTGTCGAGGGCGGAAGAAGCAGAGGGGGAAAGGCATGGACAGACAACATCAAGGAATGGACATGGCGAGATATTTCCACACTCATCCGCATCGCTGAGGATAGAATTCGCTGGATGACTCTGTGTGCTGAGGCATCCAATGTGGTACCCCTACGACCCTGAAGGGTTATGGGTTTATTGATTGATTCTAGAAGAAAGTGGCCATTGCCATTTGCAACAAGAATGTATGATAATTTCTTAAATATTGCAAAATTTTTCAGTCTGACCTTTCTTTTTCTTTTTTATTCTGTCTGAATCATATGTTAATATGGATTCCTTCAATGAATTGAACTATGATCAACAGCCATGAGACAGGGCAGTAGACTATGTCTGTCAGCGAATGTCTGTCAGAGCAGCTTCAAATTTTTAGTTGTATTCTTGTGTTATGGGTAGTTTTGTAAACTATGTTCTGTGTTTTGTTGCAGATTAAGGGCTGCCCATTAAATTACGTAGATAATTGAGGGAAGACGTTGACAAAAATTGACGTCCAAAAACTTTTATTTTTTAATATACAAACCTATTTGCTAAACCCTTTGTTGCCTTTCAGCAGCAGGGGTAGAAACCTTTTCTGGAGACGGTCCACTTGTGTGCTGAGTATATTGTGGAATTATTCGCCTCTTTTATTTCGGTGGTCCATCGTTTTTTTGGTCGATCTCTAGGTCTGCCTTCACTATATCTGTGTAGCATAGCTTGCTGTGGTATGCTGTCTGATGGTAGTCTGCTGATGTGTGCAAACATTTGATCTGTTGTATGTTAATATATTCCAAGATTGGAGTGGTACCGGTTCAAGACTTCCGGTACAAAGGCGCGAGATGACAATTGTGTTGTTTCTCAGTCGTCACAAATGGAAGTGTAGTTCGGTGTTTCGGAATTCTTCATCTGGATTAAGTGAACTCATTAATGTATGTGTTAATTAGAGATCACAGCGTAGCCAGGTGAAGTTGTCCTGATACAACACTGCTATATGATTAGCAATCCGACAGTGAGAATTCAAAGTGCTCGTAGTAAAATGGAAGGTTTTCCGAAGACAAACGCTAAAAATTCAATATGAAAACATCACATCAATATACAAAGTAAATTATTTTAATTTGAAACATTTTTTGTAAAATATGAAAAAAGTTCGTATTTTCCGCACTTTTTTTGCGTAACAATTTTTTTTCATGGGTGGGGGGACGTACAACATTTTGACATAATTAAGATAAATTTTAAAAGTTTGTTGACATTTTTAAACTTATATTTCATCCACATTATCAAGTAGCATATCATGGACAAGATGTAGCACATCATCAAATCTTTCGAAACACCTTTGCGAGTGGCTAAAACAATTGTGTGATGTAATTTATTGACTACCCTGTACCCATATAGTCTCATATCTATATCGCCAATTTCAAAACTTCTATGCATATGCTGTTTGAGTATGTTGTGGTATGTTCACAATCTACAAATGATTGTCTGTTCCTATCTTCCAAGCTTGTGGATGACAACTGTCTTTTTTGGCTGCACTTGTGAGTTGAGTTCCATTTCATATTTATGGAACTTTTGATGATGGCGTGAAATATATATAAATCATATAGGTTAAGTATATGATCCATTCCTTATCATCAAACAAAGCAATAAGTTACATCCTACTTTGAACTTCAAAATATAGTTTGAACTCATCTCTAAGCTCAAATACGCTCTAAGTCATATTTACTTTCGAAGACCATCAAACATTTGTGTGCTTCATTCGTAATTACGTTAACATTGCAAACGTGTTTCAAATTTGTTTGATGTTTGAACAGGCGCTAAACATAAACATACATAAATTATAACAATTAGAACTATAACGAGAAACTATAACAAGTAGTTATAACAAGTAGTCATCACTACAAGACATACACCATACTGCAACAGGCAAGAGGACACAGTAAAACACCACCTTATTGAATGCCCTGCACTACAAGACCTACACCATACTGCAACAGACAAGAGAAGGACACAGTTTTGTTTGTTTGTTTTGCGTTCGCTCCATTGTAACCAGCACGGATATCCGTGTGATTTCCGCCGGGAGCGTGATTACGTTGTGCCACCGTTATGCGCCTTGTAGGCCTAGCACATCCGATTTCGGCATGCCTTGACAATTTGGGTGGGCTACCCTAGCCTGTGACATCCTTCCTTACTGTCGCCAGACGGTGAATGTGTACTGACTATGCCGAGACGGTTTGTCTTTCACGTCTGTCCTGCACGAGGCGTTCCGCAGTCAGTGAACATGCCTCGTGTAATTAGACGTATTGTGCCCATGCTCATCGGGTAATAAACATTTTCTCGTCCTCAAGCCTGGTTCCGGTTTAGGAAGAACTTGACAGAAGAGTTGGGCTCGGGCTCGTTCGTCTTCTTAGCCGAAGCGTTATTCACCAACTTCGTGAGCCCCTCGTCCAGGTCTGAATCTGTACACATATTTAGGAACGTTAAGAACTTGTGCTTTGTTCTAGAGCTGAACAGTGCTTGTCACCTCGGACTGCTATGCCTGTGCCCATCGGGTACTGAACCTTTTCTCTCCGCGAGCACGCTTCCGGTATAGGAAAGACTCGACAGTAGAGTTGGGCCCAGGATGGGATCACTGGTAACTAGAAGCTTGTCTCGAGCAAACAATGCTTTAGTTCCAATTTCATCGAACCGTCTTCCATGATTTTTACACATGACGCTGCCCTCTAGCGCTGTGCATCTTTCTCAGTGTACTCATTGTGCTTTTATTTTTATTTGAACATCTGCCTGCTTCGTACCGACTACATTGGCCACCCTCCAATGCTTCTACCAGACTTTCTAGCTTCACTGTGTGTCGACAGTGTTGCTGCATGTGTTGGCACAGTGGTGTCGGAGTTATTAACTGTCTTTTTGCAGTTAAATCTCATTCCATCTGTTACCTCCACATTCACGGACACGATCCCCAAAAGGTTTAGCCAAAATCAGCATTAGCCGCTGTATTTCTGTTACCAGGGTGCGCCACGAGGAGGCACTTTTCGGATCTTGGTTATCTGCTAACCCTGGGTCCGCCAAGAGCAATGCGTTCCCTTTGCACCCCAAGGACACAGTAAAACACCACCTTATTGAGTGCCCTGCATTACAAGACCTACACTATACTGCAACAGACAAGAGGAGGACGCAGTAAAACACCACCTTAAATGCCCTGCACTACAAGACCTACACCATACTGCAACAGACAAGGGGAGGACACAGTAAAACACCACCTTATTGAATGCCCTGCACTACAAGACCTACACCATACTGCAACAGACAAGAGGAGGACGCAGTAAAACACCACCTTATTAAATGCCCTGCACTACAAGACCTACACCATACTGCAACAGACAAGAGGCGGACACAGTAAAACACCACCTTATTGAATGCCCTGCACTACAAGACCTACACCATACTGCAACAGACAAGAGGAGGACACAGTAAAACACCACCTTATTAAATGCCATGCACTACAAGACCTACACCATACTGCAACAGACAAGAGGAGGACACAATAAAACACCACCTTATTGAATGCCCTGTACTACAAGACCTACACCATACTGCAACAGACAAGAGGCGGACACAATAAAACACCACCTTATTTAGTGCCCTGCACTACAAGACCTACACCATACTGCAACAGACAAGAGGAGGACACAGTAAAACACCACCTTATTAAATGCCATGCACTACAAGACCTACACCATACTGCAACAGACAAGAGGAGGACACAATAAAACACCACCTTATTTAGTGCCCTGTACTACAAGACCTACAGAAACAACGGTTACCATCACAACACAGCTGAAGAAGACTTGCACCTACCACCAAGAAAGACTGAAAGCTCTCAACCCTGGGGATAGGGTAAGTAAGTGAGTTCTCCAATTAGTTCGTCTAGACAGTATTTTCAACTCCTCAACAAGTTATTTTTCGGCTCTAAATTTATAACCTTGCGTCAAGGTTACGCCAAAACCCTGTTTCCTAAACTTCATTCATATTTTCCTATGTCCAACTCAAAGTTATAAATTGTATATTAACATTTTAATGTCTTGTCAGCAGTTTCGAAACATAGCAAAATGATATATTTTTCCAAGTTAAGTCAAGGTTATACCAAATTCTCATGTTTCGTTAACACTTCTACTCAACCCTAACCTTCTTAATTTCCTTAGTCAAATATCCTGTCCAGTTATCATAATTCTATTGATTGCATCCCCTGAGTCGTTGCTTAATAATATAACAATTACTTCCCTTTGACTATTATTTGATCCCATTTACAACTGTACTTCCCGTTATCATAAATTGTTCGTCTTTAATCTTCATTCTCAAACTCCCGCATGATCTTTCTTGTAGCAGGACAATGGTCCTCCTAGATTTCTAACAGGATATAGTCTAGAGAATGGAAATGTGTTATGTCATCATTTTATTTGTGCCAATGGCCTGACACATCCATCTTCTGCAGAATAACTAGTTCAAACTTGAGAAATTTGAGCTACATTTCGACAGCTCTTTTTTTCCTCTATAACATCTGTACAAGATTCTGCAAAAATTCAGTTAATTCTGTGGTGTTGTAATAGAATTACAGTATATCACAGAGCCAAATTACTCAAACAATGAGAAAATTAAACTAATGGAACAAAGAAACATAACTGAGAGAAATTGAACTGACGATAGTAAGAAAAGAGTAACAAGTCCAATGGTTGTTATATATAAACAAGTTGAATAGTTGTTAGCCACCGAAGATGGATGTGTCGGGCCATTGGCGCAAATAAAACGGCAACACAACGCATTTCCATTCTCTGGACTACATTCTGCTGGAAATCTAGTAAAACATCTCCTGCTACAAGAGAATTCAGCAGGAGTTTGAGAATGTACGCTGAAGAAGAATAGTTGTTACATATAAGAGGGTAGTAACACTGGGGAAGGGTAGATAACACAAACACTTAAAGCTAGAATACAAGTTAAACTTTCTCATGTTTGCTGAGTACATTGTCGAGCAAAATAACTAACTTTGAGACGAAAACAGAATTAATGTTAAGTTTAAGGTGACAATTTAGATATGGGAATACTAGTTTGCTGAGGGAAACTGGAACAGTTGATCAGAAGTAAGCTAGTTTGGTGAAAAAGCAAGAATTTATTAACTGAACTTCGAAAAATCATGTAGAATGATTTCAGAGCCCAGAAAATTAGCACAGAGCAGTGTGCAAATGGAAAACATTGAAAATAATAGGATGAATTAAAATCAGTCTAGAAGTTAACAATTGTAAGATAAAAGCACAAGAACTCACCTAGAAATGTAATATTCAGAATAATCATTCCCAGCAGATCTGTATGGCATTCTGCCACTCTGGAAGTCATGTAAATTGTCCAGAGGAACTTGTGTTGTTCGAAACTCATGGATTTTATTATTTGAAGTCACGCATGTGGTTGCATCTGTGGGTCTCACCAATGGTCCACTAAACAAACCACTCTTGCAACAGAAAACCTTAGTGGATGACATGCCGTTATATTGAGGTTATCTTCTTAGAGAAGCTTCATGGCACGTCATCCATACAATTATACTTTTATTTTGTTGTTTAAATGTGTTTCATGTTTACCTGAATATATATGTATGCACCCTCTGTGGTTGGGAGGGAGCCAGAGATGTACTGTGCAGCACTAGGAAGGAGGAAAGACAGCTGAAAGACCGCTTCAAGAAAAATGTCAAATACAACACTGTGACCTGTACACAGCATTCATAGACTTGACAAAAGCATTTGACACAGTAAGTAGAGAGGGTCTGTGGAAGATTCTGGCAAAGTATGGATGTCCACAGAAATTTATCTCAATGGTGCAGCAATTGCATGATGGAATGCAAGCTAGAGTTCAGGATGATGGAGAGTTATCTGAAACTTTTCCTGTCTCAAATGGAGTAAAACAAGGATGTGTATTAGCAAATACCCTATTTAGCATCATGTTATCTGCTATGTTGAATGACGCTTTCAGAGATCTAGACCTGGGAGTAAACATCACCTATCGCATAGACGGAAAATTGTTATAACCTTCGGCGGAAAAAACATACAACCTTCGGCGGCTTCGAGCAAAAACCAAAGTTAAATCACACACAATCAGGGATCTTCTATTTGCTGATGACTGTGCCCTAAATGCCAACTCTGAGGCTGATCTACAATGTATTATAGACAGATTCTCCAAAGCCTGTACCAACTTTGGGCTTACCATTAACACAGAGAAAACAGAAGTCATGTTACAACCAGCACTTGGCAAAAGCTATCTCGAGCCCTGCATAAAGGTAAATGGTGTAGCACTGAAAGTTGTGAATAGATTCACATATCTAGGCAGTACGTTATCACAAAATGCCAACGTTGATGATGAAGTGTATACAAGGATCGCCAAAGCAAGCAGTACTTTCGGCAGATTGTACGCAAATGTTTGGCGTAGAAATGGCATTAACCTACAGACTAAGCTGAAAGTTTACAGAGCAGTGGTACTTCCAGTGCTGCTATACGCTAGTGAAACATGGACTGTGTATAGACGTCATGTGAAAAAACTCAATCATTTTCATACAAATTGTCTCAGAAAAGTTATGAACATCAGATGGCAAGACAAGATTCCAGATACCACTGTCCTTGATAGAGCTGGTATCCCAAGCATTGACACGATCCTGATGCAGACACAGATTCGTTGGGCAGGTCATTTGGTGTGTATGCCAGAACATCGTCTGCCAAAGATACTTCTCTATGGTGAGCTAGAGAAGGGTATACGATCTAAAGGTGGCCAAAGGAAGCGCTACAAGGACTCGTTAAAGAACTCACTGAAAGCCTTTGAAATTGACCACGATACATGGGAAGAACTTGCACAAAATAGATCTACATGGCGTTCTAAAATAAAAAAGAGCGCATCATCTTGTGAAAAGAAAAGAAATGCAGCAGCTCAACAGCGGAGAGCAGCTAGAAAGCCACGGCTAGACCAAGATCCGTCTACAGTCGTCATTCCATGTCCAAACTGTCCAAGGAAATTTACAGCTCGAATAGGGCTCATTAGCCATCTACGAACTCATAATCAAGGACATAACTAAAATTGAATTTTCAAAAGTGGATGTAACAAATGGTCATCATCACTTGTGATGGACGAACAACAACAACAGGAAGGAGGACACTGACAGCACTGTTTGTTTCCTATGGCTGAAACCCATCGTAGAGGCACAGTGACTCAGGACGTGACAATCCTTTTGACGTGAACATTTGGTTGCATGCCTGGAGCAATAGAGAAGTTTGGCATAACCAGTAGTCAATTGGTGGCGGGGAATGAGCACAGTGAACCCTATCTTGGCTATAGTGGCTAGGAGCAGTGCATAGGTTGAAACCTACCTTCCTGGAGGTGTGATAGTTATTCTCTGGCTCTATTCCAGGGTTGGCCAAAAATCCACAGACTTCCCAGCAATATAATGCAATTTAATGGCATTAGGTCAAAGGGCACGAGCTCATGGACCGCTGGATCAGCAACTGGCCATTATTTGAAGTAAAGTTTACTTTTATCCAGAGCCATTTTTAATATATCTTGTGATACTCTTAGATGAATCTAAGAACTTGTAATCTTCAAAGTGTTTCACACAAACTAATTGGAATCTAACAAGAAGGTGGGATATTACACATATATAAGTTGGAATGTTTAAAATGCAGAGAAATCAGTTTTGTGAAATTCAGGAATGTGAATTGAGATAACTGAGTCTTCGCAACTAATTATGTTATTTTATTTGTGAGATTACTGTCTGAATTGATAGACGGACTTGTATTACTACTGAGTTAAGTAGAAAAGAAAGAATTTGCTTGATACTATTTTGTACATAATGAACTCAGACCCTTTGAGAGACGCTGAAAATTTTAGTTGATTTATGTTCGACGAATTGAGTATTTATGATAGGCGGAGACACACTTATTGAGGGAATCAACCTACAAACATCCAATGAAATTTCCAATGATGTGTAAAGAAATACAACCATCAACCAATCAGCTTTCGACTTGAACTATATGTTGTTTATAATAATTAAAACGGTGACTTGCATAGAAGTTAGAGAGAGGGCTATTTAACTATTGGAACTGTAGACATTTCATTAGAATCCTCCCTCATATGTCAAGAGGGGTGCAAAGGGAACGCATTGCTCTAGGCGGGCCCAGGGTTAGCAGATAACCAAGATCCCAAATGTACCTCCACGCGGTGCACCCTGGAAACAGAAATACAGCAGCTCGAGCTGATTCTGGCCAAATCATTTGGGGATCGTGTCCGAGAATGTGGAGGTAGCAGATGGAAAGAGATTTGACTGCACAAGAGACAGACAATATCTCAGACACCACCAGCATCACCACATATAGCGACACTGTCGACATACAGTGAAGCAAGTCAGTCCAGTCCGAACATTGGAGGGGCGGCCAATGTAAAATGCACGTAAAGGTAGCTGCATGGCGAGAGACAAATAGATTTCATACCGAGTACAATGAAAGGGCAGAACAGCGCTAGAGGGCAGCGCGAACTGCAAATAGAACGTGAAAAGTCCCTAGGAAAGGGGAACTACAAGCTCCGTCAGCTCGAGACGAGCTTCTAGTTACCTGTGTTCCTTACAGGCAGAGACCCAGACCCATCCATTGGCGTTTGGTAAAGCAAGAAGCCCTAACCCAACTCTTATGTCGAGCCTTCCTAAACCGGAAATATGCTCGCGAAGAGAAAGGGTTCTGTACCCGATGGGCTTGGGCAAGAAAGGGACAACGATGGTAGTCCTGGCCCAACTCTACTGTCAAGGTTTCCTATACCGGAAGTACACTTGCAGAGAGAAAGGGTTCCGTACACGATGGGCTCATGCACAAAAGGGACAACGATTTAGCCCTGGCCCAACTCTACTGTCAGGTTTTCCTACACCGGAAATACACTTGAAGAGAGAAAGGGTTCAGTACCTGATGGGCTCAGGCGCTATTGGGACAAGAAAGCTCAGCTCGAGAACGCCTTGCTCTCAAACGCGTGGTGTGAGACTCGAACTTGGACAAGGGGTACAAGATGTCGGTGAACGACACCTCGGCTAAGAGGGCGAAAGAGCCAGGGTCCAACTCCTCTGTTGAGTTCTTCCCCTTAAGGAACCAGGCTGACGGATGAGAAACGGGTCAGTACCCAATGGGCACAGCACGTCCAATTACACGAGGCAAGTTCATAGACAGTGGAACACCTCGTGCGAGTCAGACGAGAGCAAAAATCGTTTGGGCGAAGAGTCGCCACTACGCGTGCCTGGAGACAGATATAGAGGCTGTCACAGGCTAAGGGTAGCCCACCCGAATTGTCAAGGAATGCCGAAATCGGATGTGCTAGGCCTACAAGGCGCATAACGTAATCATGCTCCCGGCGGAAATCGCACGGATATCTGTGATGGTTACAATGGAGCGAACGCAAAACAAACAAACATATGTCAAGAAATTCAGGATTCGTGCTATTAAATTACTATCAAACTTAATCATCGTAAAACTCATTCATAGAAAGAACTTATATCAGTAGACTGTCAATCAAGGGTAAACATTTTGAAAGACCAACGAGCTAGTAAGAAATAATGATTGACGTGAGGGCATTTTTCATAATAGTTTGTTTAGAAGAGGGAGATATTGTAACACTACTCCCCTTCTATATTTCTCACCAACGAAGCATTTATATGTGTGTAATATAAGTTATATAGTTCCTCTGTCTGATGTTGTGTGTTCGTGCATCTTTATTTAGAACTGTTGATCAATTAGATATTGTTTAGATTTATTGATGATGAAATGTATCGAGGAAGAGAGCAAGAATAAATCTATCAACTGGTTTTTCGAACTGTTTTAACTCAACTCTAGAATTCAGTTTTCTTCCCTAGCTTCCACGGAGACACAATCTAGCGAAGTACTAATATTTGCAGAATGGATTATCATGTCACCTGAATTAGCCCTCTGACAGCGTATTTATTTCCGGAAGTTCTGTTTTAAAAAATGTATTGGCAGGCACATAATGCCAGGCACGTTATCACTATCCTCATCAGATTCCCCTTCAATTACATATATAGCAACTCTGTTCTTACCTTCAAATACATATATAGCAACTCTGTTCTTATCTCAAAGCAAAATTCTGAATATTATCAATATTTTAAATCGCAGGATAGCAATGCAAAGAAACATAAATAATTGCGGGCAAGTGGAAATTTCGGGATGAGTAAAATTAAGTCAGTAGGTGCTGAACGGGGAAATCGCGGGATATCCGGTCGGAGGGGTAACTGTGTAGGTCACACAAAGGTCCCCACAAGAGAAGAAAGATATAGTACAATCATATAAATAATATCTGCCAAAGACGGATGTGTCTGGCCATTAGTGTAAATAACAGGGTGACACATTCCATTCTTTGGACTACATCCTGCTGGAAATCTAGTAGTTCTGCTATATGAGAGATCCAGTGGGAGTTTGAGAATGAACACTGAAGAAGAAGAAATATAAATAATTGAGAGTTTAAAACCTTTTGTTTTTTACAGTGTTGTTTCTCCACTCAAAAATAGGAACATATCTTACAATATAATTGTAGGTTCAAATTAATTTTTTTTCATGAACTTTAAACCAATATATCTCAAAAAGTACAAAGCGAAACAAAAAGAAATGACATTCCTACATGTTTTATTTTGTATATTTTCAGGTGACTAGCTTGACAAATCCAACACCATAAACATCATATTTGTAAAGCTTCTAAAATATGCTGAGCTACATGTCTCTTCATTACATGGTATTAGAAAAACCTCTGTTACAAATATCACATTTGTAAAGTTTCTCTTCTGTATATTTTGTGTACCTTCAGTTGATATGACCAAGTAAATCCAACACCACAAACATCACATTTGTAAGGTTTCTCTCCTGTATGTATTCTTTTGTGTGCTTTAAAGCTACTAGAATAAGCAAATCCTTCACCACAAACATCACATTTGTAAGGTTTCTCTCCTGTATGTATTCTTTTGTGTGCTTTAAAGCTACTAGAATAAGCAAATCCTTCACCACAAACATCACATTTGTAAGGTTTCTCTCCTGTATGTTTTCTTCTATGTGTTTTTAAGGTACTAGAATGAACAATTCCTAAACTATGAACATTACATTTGTAAAGCTTATCTACAATATGTTGAACAATATGCTTCTTCATTGTCAAAAATTGAACAAAACCTGTGTTACAAACATCTTTGTGTAATGTTTCTCTCCTGTGTGATCACTCATGTGCTTTCTCATGCCATCAGAACGAGTACATCGCAAGTTGGAATTATAATAAGTGTTATCCTTTTTTCTTCCATATTTCTTTGTGTTCAAGCTAGCAAGTTTAAACAAATCTACTACAGAACTATTACAATTATACAGATTCTCACTACACACACTATGTCTACTATCTTTTTTAAAAACACAAACTTCATTTTCTGACAGTTTGCTGCATTCTCCATTATTGACTGCCAGATTGTCATCATTCTGGACACTCTTACGAACAACATCTTCAACCTTGACTTGATGCTTTCTGACTGTCACTGACTCTCTTAAGTCATTCAATCTCTGCTTTCTTGATGTCAAACACAGATCTCCATTTTTGTTTTCTGCTGTCATCTCATCGGATGTATTCTTCACAATATTTGTTATATTTTCTGTTATTCTCTCCAAACATTTAGTCCCATCTCTGGTGCTCTCTTGAATGTTTCTTACATGAATGGTTTCATACACGGGATGTTCAAAAAAATGAAACATGTCCATGCTGCATCACCTATGCCAGCACGCGAGGAGAGCAAAGACATCATCACTGATGTAATAAATACACATCGATCAACAAATGGTCAAAATGAATAGTGTGATAATATATCTGTTCAAATTTGACCACTGAGCAATGATTCAGTTCTACAGCCAAGAGATGTCGACCGACCAATATTCATCAAAGAATACAGGTGGTATATGGTGGAAAATGCTTTTCGAAGACAACAGTGAATGATTGGGTACAAATGTTCCAAGCAAGGTGAGATGTAAAAAATAATTGTACATGACGAGGTCAGGGATGTGTGGTGACAGAAAAAAGGTCGGAGGTAACAAATAATCTTACTCGACCAGGCCAGGCATGTGTGGTGAAAAGAAAGATGAGAGGTAAAAAATAATCTTACATGACCAGGTCAGGGAATGTGTGGTCAGAAGAAACTTAAATATTGGAAGGTGTGTCCTCAATGGATACCATTGCATCAAAGACGGATGTGCTGGGCCATTGGAGCAAATAAAACTGTCACAACGCATTTCCATTCTCTTGCTACAAGAGAGATCCAATGGAAGTTTGAGAATTAAAATGTTTAAAGGAGTGGATACTAACCATGGTAATTGATTGAACATCATATGGAAGAACAAATGGGATGGAGTTTGAACCATCTGCAGTTTTTAACAATGCGAAGGGTGATGCATTTCTGTCATGAAAAGTGGCAGGCGACATATCGTGGTTTCGCCACTTTGAGCAATGCAATTAGCATGCAATGGAAACATCCTGGATCATTAAAGAGCAAATTATTCAAATCAGAAATTTCTGCAGGAATTATGTGTTCTTTGTTTATGTTTACTACCTTTTTAAACTGAGAATGACTTGGTGGTCAGTAAATAGTCTAGTGTCAAACATCAATGCTATTGGCTACAAGAACACACTAGACATGCTGTATACTTTCTTTCTTCTTCTGCGAACAGTTTCCTATGCTCATAAGTCTATACAGGAAGGTGGGCCGCCTCCATGAATTCAGTCGTCAGCAGGAGGCCCTCACGGTTGTCCCACAGCTTCACCTTCAGATCTGTCTCTTGGGGCCATATTTTGGTTCTCACGTCATCAAAGAGTGGGCATGTCTGCAGAATATGTTCTAGAGTCTGGGGACCCTTTTGACATGGGCATTGGTCAGTTTGGGTAGCCTTAATTTTGTGGAGATGTGCTTGTAATCTGCAGTGTCCTAAGTCTAAAAATTGTGGTTTGTTGTGACCTGTTTAGCTTTAGAATAGGGTCCTGTGGAAAGTTACTGCCTGTTCTCTGACTCCATGTATGTTTGTATTTTCCTTTGATGAGGGTTTTTGCTTCAGTCAGTGATATTCTGTGCTGGAATATGCTGTATACAGCCATCAAGAATAAGTGACCTGGCATGTTGTTGCATACGGTCATTGTGTTGCATAACAATGCTCGCCTGGATGTCTTTAAATGTTGTGCTGGAAGTGCCAGCTCAGAAACAAATCAGTCTGTGATATTCCCACGATGTAAACAAGAAGAGGAAGCATGAACAATGAACTAAGCATAGGTCATTACCAGGGATTAACCCTGGGCAGACTCAAAATAGAATATGGATCTTAGTGAAACAAGTAAAAAAAAAAATACCCCCAGTGGCTCTACCAATAGAGGCAACTCTAGTGGTCAAATGAATAAATATTAAAAACAAAAATATTAAAAAAGTGTTTAAAAAGCAGTTTTATGTTGAACAATACACAGAATTGACATTTCAATTAAAAGGTTTTTAACAAGCAATGGATGTATAAACAGAATGAAACCACAAAATCAAATGGAGACTACAAGCAGCAACAAAGCAATGTGATAATATACAGGTCTAGTAAATAGCAAATAGAAATGAAGACAGATGAGAAAATACAGTAGGGTACACAAAGAAAACATACATGATGAGAAAGTACAGTAGGGTACACAAAGAAAACATACATGATGAGAAAGTACAGTAGGGTACACAAAGGAAACATACATGATGAGAAAGTACAGTAGGGTACACAAAGAAAACATACATGATGAGAAAGTACAGTAAGGTACACAAAGAAAATGTTCAATTGAACTTAGTGTGACTTGGACAACTTGAAAAACCATAAGTATTTTAAGAACGTCATGCAATTACATAACCAAAAACGTAATCATGTTCTAAAAACTGAGAGAAAAAATAGAGTGAACAAAAGAATAGTATATCAAAAGAATACTAGTTATCTTCTGTATAAAAGTCTAGTCAATACTACATTTTTCCAGTTAGGGAGTTCCTGGGAGTTTGCGAATAGCTTGTGTGATAAAGGCTGTATATCCTTGCTGTCACCACACCATGTACATGGTGAGTTTTTTAATTTACCTTGCAACAGAAAAACTCATTCTTTACCGGTAGTTGAACCCTGGACTTCACAGGTGTGAGATTAATGCTCTAACATCTCAGACACGAACCACACTCTTCTGTATAACTAACCCTCTAAATTTCAAGTTTACACTACAATCATCCACTGTTGTCTAAGATGGAGCAACTGAGATTGCATTCAGAAAAACCAGATCTGACAAGAACAAAGTTATGTCTATGGAAACAGGCTGCAGGAATATGTCAGAATATTAAAATTATTTAGGGAAAATATTATTAAGAAAATTTTAAAATATGAAAATATAGGGAAAATATCATTTAGGGAAAATTTATTAATATTATTTAGGGAAAATACATGACTTTATCTTGTTGTAACATATTATGTCTCCCTTTTGATTAGACTTTGAATCATCTTGAAATATTCATTCAATATTAAAGCTGAACAAATCTTTGAAATTACAACCCACAATATACCGTCTTCTTCTTCTGTATAACCACTTTGTGATTTGAACCAATGAAGATAAGTATGTGTGCTATTAGTTTATAGGATAATTGTAATATACCACCAAGTCTGATGTGTCATGCCGCTGGTGTACATAAAATGGTGATGGAGCACATCTCAGTCATCTAGAATACATCTTACTAAACATACTTTAAAAACAGACGTGCTGGGCTGAAAGGAACAAATAATGCAATCTCCTCTGTAAAACCAGCAACACAACTCACTTCCTGCTCTCTGGCTCAAATCAAGTGTATACTTTTGCTGACTATATGAGAGCAAACACACAGAAGAAGTAGTAGCAGGACCATATCTCCTACAACAAGAGTGATTCAACAGGAATTTGAGAACAACTGCTAAAAAACTGCAACATTTCTGTTTTTCTCTAACTAGCACATCCACTTTCTGCAGTAACAAAATTGGTATATGACAGCTGGATAGATTACACACACTGTAACAAAATTGGTATATGACAGCTGGATAGATTACACACACTGTAACAAAACTGGTATATGACAGCTGGGCAGATTACACACACTGTAACATAACTGGTATATGACAGGTAGACAGATTACACACACTGTAACATAACTGGTATATGACAAATAGATAGATTACACACACTGTAACAAAACTGGTATATGACAGCTGGATAGATTACACACACTGTAACAAAACTGGTATATGACAGCTGGATAGATTACACACACTGTAACAAAACTGGTATATGACAGCTGGATAGATTACACACACTGTAACATAACTGGTATATGACAGGTAGACAGATTACACACACTGTAACATAACTGGTATATGACAGCTGGATAGATTACACACACTGTAACATAACTGGTATATGACAGCTGGATAGATTACACACACTGTAACAAAACTGGTATATGACAGGTAGACAGATTACACACACTGTAACATAACTGGTATATGACAGGTGGATAGATTACACACACTGTAACATAACTGGTATATAACAGGTTGTATATTTCATGAGATTTGAATTCAACAATAAGTTATATAAAAGTCCCATGATAACACTGTGATTAGTTCATATAAAAGTCCCATGGTAACACTGTGATTAGTTCATATAAAACTCCCATGGTAACACTGTGATTAGTTCATATAAAACTCCCATGGTAACACTGTGATTAGTTCATATAAGAGTCCCATGGTAACACTGTGATTAGTTCATATAAAAGTCCCATGGTAACACTGTGATTAGTTCATAAGGTTCTTAGCTTTGTGTGTTTCAGGACAAAATTACAAATTGTGTTGGACATTTTCTGACTATATGTGACTTTAACAGACACTACAATGAAATATAGAAACATGAGACAGCCATGCAGACACTACAATGAAATATAGAAACATGAGACATTAATGCAGACACTAAAATGAAATATAGAAACATGAGACAGTCATGCAGACACTACAATGAAATATAGAAACATGAGACAGTCATGCAGACACTAAAATGAAATATAGAAACATGAGACAGTCATGCAGACACTAAAATGAAATATAGAAACATGAGACAGTCATGCAGACACTAAAATGAAATATAGAAACATGAGACAGTCATGCAGACACTACAATGAAATATAGAAACATGAGACAGCCATGCAGACACTAAAATGAAATATAGAAACATGAGACAGTCATGCAGACACTACAATGAAATATAGAAACATGAGACAGCCATGCAGACACTAAAATGAAATATAGAAACATGAGACAGTCATGCAGACACTAAAATGAAATATAGAAACATGAGACAGTCATGCAGACACTACAATGAAATATAGAAACATGAGACAGTCATGCAGACACTACACTGAAATATAGAAACATGAGACAGCCATGCAGACACTACACTGAAATATAGAAACATGAGACAGTCATGCAGACACTACACTGAAATATAGAAACATGAGACATTAATGCAGACACTAAAATGAAATATAGAAACATGAGACAGCCATGCAGACACAACAATGAAATATAGAAACATGAGACAGCCATGCAGACACTACAATGAAATATAGAAACATGAGACATTAATGCAGACACTAAAATGAAATATAGAAACATGAGACAGCCATGCAGACACAACAATGAAATATAGAAACATGAGACATTAATGCAGACACAACAATGAAATATAGAAACATGAGACATTAATGCAGACACTAAAATGAAATATAGAAACATGAGACAGTCATGCAGACACTAAAATGAAATATAGAAACATGAGACAGTCATGCAGACACTACAATGAAATATAGAAACATGAGACAGCCATGCAGACACAACAATGAAATATAGAAACATGAGACATTAATGCAGACACTACAATGAAATATAGAAACATGAGACATTAATGCAGACACTACAATGAAATATAGAAACATGAGACATTAATGCAGACACAACAATGAAATATAGAAACATGAGACATTAATGCAGACACTACAATGAAATATAGAAACATGAGACAGTCATGCAGACACAACAATGAAGTGTGTTAAGAAGAGTAATATGATCATATCTAGCAGTGCCATGTATAGTCAGTTCCTATTTCTAAATATACACACGAAACCACAGACATTTAGCACATATATTATATATTTCTATATGACATGCTTTTGTATAGCTCTGTCATCACCATGACTGTAAATTTCTCGATTCTGTGCAATATGTCCATTCTCTTGCAGTGTCACTTACATCCTTTGGCATCAATATTACACTACAGTGGATACAAGGCAGCACACATATCAGAGTGAATGAAAGTGCTGATAAACTAGCAAAAAAGAGAGCAAGTATGTCCCAACCAATAATTTCCACCAACCTTGATCCAACACATTATCCGCAACAACTGTAAACAACAATGGATGGAATGCTGGTTCAAATGGAAGGGTGCTTATGCAGACATGTGCCAACCAAATCCACATGACAGCAAAGATCAAACCACAATATTTTGGTTGCAAACAACACATGTACAACTTAACAAACACCTTCAAAGAATTACTGCAGAAAATACACCATACTGCAACAGACAAGAAGAGAAAACAGTAAAACACCACCTTATTGAATGCCCTGCACAAGACCCACAAAGACAACTGTTAACAACAAACCCCTCCATCACTAACATCCTTTATACAGACACAACACAGCTGAAGAAGACATGCACCTTCCACCACCTGGCACAGGGAAGAAAAAAATTAAAGCTCGCAACCCTGGGGATAGGGTAAGTAACTTCTCCAAATAGTCCATCTAGACAGTATTTTCAACTCATTAAAAATTTATTTTTCGGTTATAAATTTACTACCTTGCATCAAGGTTACGCCAATACCCAGCATTTCCTAAACTTCATTCATATTATCCTATGTCCAACTCAAAGTTATAAATTTTATCGTAACATTTTAACCAGTCTTGTCAGCAGTTTCCAAACATAGAAAAATAATATATTTTTCCCAGTTGCGTCAAGGTTATACCAAATTCTAGTGTTTTGTTAAAACTTTCACTCAACCTTGACCGTCTGAATTTCCATAGTCAAATATCCTTCTTCTTCTTCTGTGTTCGTTCTCAAACTCCTGCAGATTATCAGGATGTAGTCCAGAGAACGGAATGCGCTGTGACATGTTTTACATCATTGCTGCGATATCTGCGCCTTTCGGCCTGATACATCCAACTTCAGCATGGCTTTGGGTCACTGACCCTATATGGGATGGGACAGCTAACTCCATCCCATAACACCCTTAGTCGCCTTTTACGACATGAGTGGAAGGTAAACAGTGTTGCTATTTTTTGCTCCCCTTTCGGGCCCCTCAACCCACGGGAGGTCAAATATCCTATTCTGTCAGTTATCCTAATTTTACTGATTTGTTGCTTAATAAAACAATTACTTCCCTTTAACTACTCTTCTTCAGCATTCATTCTCAAACTCCCGCTGGATCTCTCTTATAGCAGGACCATGATCCTATTAGATTTCCAGCAGGATGTATTCCAGAGAATGGAAATGCGTTGTGTCACCGTTTTATTTGCGGCAATAGCCTGACACATCTGTCTTTGGTGGATGACTATTATTCGATTCCGTTGACAACTGTACTTCCCATTGTCTTAACTAGTTCTTCTTTAATGTTCATTCTCAAACTCCTACATGATCTCCCGTGTAGCATAACAATAGAGTTTCTAGAGTCTAACAGGATATAATTCATAAAATAATAAATGTGTTGCGTCGTTGTTTTATTTGTGACAATGGCCTGATATATCCATCTCCTGCAGGATAACTAATTAAAACTTGAGAAATTTGAGCTGCATTTCGACAGTTCATTTCTCTTTAGTAGCTGTACAAGAAATTGCAAAATGTCAGTCTGTGGTGTTTCTCCACTCAAAAATAGGAACCTATTTTACATAATTGTCGGTTCAAATTAATTTTGTCCACGAACTTTAAACCAATATATCTAAAAAAGTACATACCAAAACAAAGAGAAATGATATTTGTACGTTTTTTATTCTGTATGTTTTCTTGTGTCTACTATCAAGTGAATAACTCGAACCAATCCTACACCATAAACATCTCATTTGTAAAGTTTATCTAAAATATGTTCAACTATATGTCTCTTCATTGATTTCACATTAGAAAAACCTCTGTTACAAATATCACATTTGTAAGGTTTCTCTTCTTAATATTTTCTTTTGTGTAACTTCAGTTGATATGATCAAGTAAATCCTTCATCACAAACATCACATTTGTAAAGTTTCTCCTGTATATATTCTTCCGTGTACCTTCAAGTAATTTGAAAATCCGACACCACAAACATCAAATGCATAATGCTTATCTACAATATGTAAAACTATGTATTTCTTTATTGTCTTAAACTGAAGAAAACTAGCATTATAAATATCACATTTGTATGCTTTCTCTCCTGTATGTGTTTTTACATATACCTTCAAATCAATTGACATTATAAATCCTGCACTACAAACATCACATTTGTAAGGTTTCTCTCCTGTATGTTGTCTTTTATGTTCCTTCAAGTGACCTGAATTTTTAAATCCTACACCACAAGCATCACATTTGTAAGGTTTCTGTCCTGTATGTAGGTACTTGGATGACGGAATTCCGGAAGTTCCAAATATGTGGCTTAGGCTATAAAAAAAACTTAGGAAATGATATTGCCATAGACCATGTTTTGTTTATTGTAAATTTCGAGAATAAATATACGTCGATGCCTATCCAAGTTTGTGTTATTTGGGCTCAGAAATGAATTGTGCATAACATCAGCATTGATTTTGGTGGAAATAGTATTTCATATCAGAATAATACTAAAATTTGAACCTCTCAGTAAGTAAAAACCATTATTCTTTTAATTAGTTGTCCCTTGAATGCTGTTGGATTTTTTAGGTTCATTAACCATTTTTATTTACTGTTAAGAATATTTGAGATAACGAGAAAATGCAAATAATATTTAATGACAACGAAATTCCTTGTCGGTAACCTTGTTAACGGCCATATTGCTGCTCCATTTATTTTTATCGTGTCATATTTTTACGTAACTGACATGTATTGAAATATATATTTTTGTTTGGTTGTTATATTTATGGTATAATAAATGGATTCTGGTAATTATTAACACTGCTATTTATTAATAATTATCACTAGGCCTACAGTTTAGAATAACATTATTTATTATTCTTACGGAACTAATCATTTCGCGCAATTGCACAGTCAATCGGAGTCATCACTATGGCTACGGAAATAAATAACTAAAGGACCTGGTTGGTGTCTATAACAAACAATTTTTTTGTTTTTACATGCAAATCTACATTGTTAAAAATGGACATATAGGGCATCTAACAAGATGATCTGAAGAAACATGCAAGCCCATAACTGGGATGGGGGGGGGGGGATTTAGGCAGAGATTTTTTCAAGCTTCAGGGCATGGAAATGAAGCTCATAATCACAAAATCAAACTTAATCCCTACAAGTTACTCTTGTTACTAATTTTTGTTCATGAATTGCTCAACTATTATTCCTAGAACATGACTATGTACAACAATGCCACCAATAATTATATACATAAAATGAGATATTTGGGGGGGGGGGGGGGTGGGGAAGAGGGATTAAATACAGCTGAAATAAAATCTCTACTTACCAGTTCATGCACATGAATAATACTCCTCCACACAAGCTGGTCACAAAACTAACTAAACATATCACATCTTCTTCATCGTTCTTCAGTCAGATATCAGGTTACAGCACCAATAGCTTCAATGAATTGTGTGATTCGCTTCAGGTCATCCATGGAACCCCTCAAGTCTGGAAGTAGTGCTGTCTCAGTAGGCCATATTTTCTCCTTCTCTTCTTGGTAGAGTTGTCAGGCATGAAGAATGTGTTCTGCAGTCTCTGGGCTCAGTCCACAGTTGCACAGGTTTGTCTCGCCAATCTTCAGCTTTCTTAACATGTGACCTCTTAGTCTGTTGTGACCAGTTCGTAGTCTGAAGATGATGGTTTGTTCCTTGTGTGATATTTTAGGTCTACATTTGGATCTACAGTTGGGTGGACCTGCTTCCACTTTTTCTTATATTTTGCTTTTAACATGGTCTTACATTCATACTGCGTATTATCACTTTCTATTTGTTCCAGTGATCCCCCTTTCCTTGCCAGGAGATCAATTTTTTCATTTCCAGGTATGCCAGTGACCAGGGATCCTCTGCAGTACTGTTTCCTTGGTAGTACTGCTGAGGTGTAGTAGGTAGGCCATAAGTTCATTCATGCTCATGTTCTTTGATGCCTGCAACACTGACTTTGCATCTGTTAGAAAGACTACATGCCTGTTGTGACTCAGCAAGCAATGTATAAGCATTTTGGCTGCCTTAATTATGGCTTCCATTTCTGCTTTGAAATTTGTGGAATGTTTGCCTGTGGGTATGGATTTTTCTATTTCTTTTCCATCTGGTGTTACTATATATATTCCCGATTCTCCATCTAATACTGCCTCTTTCGCTGATCCATCTGTATATACATGTGTCCATATATCCGTTGGGTATGCTTTCTGTTTGTGATTCTTAGTTGTCTCTTTTAGTACTTGTATAGTAGTTTCTGTTTTTGAAATAATGCTTGGTATATTGTTCATAATTCTTGGGAAGTTTTTTCTGTCCCAGGTTGGGTATGTGTTAAAGGTGTTCAGTGGTTTTAGGTTTTGTAGGTCAGTATCTGTGAGTGATTTCTGGAGCTGTTTAGCGGAGTGTAGAAAGCTACCTCTTTTGTAGGTCTGCTTAGTCTTTGGTTCATTTGATGACTCTCCAAACATTTGAACTTTGCATACTGTGTGAGGATTTTTTCATTTCTTCTTTCTTCCATTGATGGCAAACCTGTGCATGTCTCCATTTCTGTGATTGGGGTAGTATACATACCTCCTGTTATAATTCTTAGATTGCGGTTGTGTATATTTTGAGTGTTATTCTTGGCTGCAGTCCCCCATGCTGACATTCCAAATCTGGTCTTACGTAACATGTATATGCTCTACTTAGAATTTTTCCATTTGCACCCCGATCTGTTCCAGCCAATTTTTAAGGAGTGCTGTCCTCATTGTATCTTTTGTTTGGCACTTGTCTATGTGCTGTTTCCATGTAAGTCTTGGATCAAAAGTGACTCCAAGGTATGTGGGTGTCTCAACTTTAGGCAATGTTTAACCTTTTATGGTTAGTAGGATTTTATGTGGTTTGGTGGACATGCTGAAGATGGTATAGGTAGTATTTTGGGCATTGATAGACATGGCCCATTGGTCTGTCCACTTGGCCAAATTGTCCATAGTTTCCTGTAACCTTATTTTTGTTGTGCCTACACTCTCTTCAATGTACCATATCACCTGCATATATTGCAGCATTTACTTTACGAAAGAGGATTTGGTCAATGTCGTTCATGAATATAAGGAACAGAGTGGGGGATAGAACACCTCCCCGTGGTAAACACATCACCATGTACATAATTCATGAAATCTTTGTCACATTTGAAGCTCAAAAACATTTTATCATAAATAACTAAGATATTTAACAATTTCAAAAAAAAATAATTATGTAAATTAACCATTTTGAATATTAATTAGCTTTGGCTGTATTTAAAAATTATCGCAATGTAATCTGCAGACTCATCTAGTCTTACAGAACACACAAATTTATATAATATTTTATCATAAACAACTGAAATATTTAATAATTAGACTACTCAATTTAATGTTTTTATGCAAATTATAAATATCTTGTCATTTTTACTGGATATTTTCAATATTATTTGGAAAAACGAATGCCCACCCCAACAATGGAAAAATGGCATCATTATCAAACTATCAAAAAAAGGAGACCTAACAAACTGTGATAAATGGAGGGGAATCACACTGCTATCCGTACCTGGCAAAATTCTTTGTAATATGATGCTTGCAAGATCAAAGTCGTCCTTAGACAATAGACTTAGAGAAGAGCAGTCAGGCTTTAGACCAGGTCGTTCCTGCCTCGACCATATATTCACTCTTAGAACAATAATAGAAGAATTTCTAGAATTTAGATCTAATCTCATAATAAACTTCATTGATTTTCAAAAAGCCTTCGACAGCATCCATCGACCAGCGCTTTGGGAAATTTTAAAAATATACAGATTCCAAAACAAATATATGTGATAAAATCATTCTATACCAACTCAAAATGCTGTGTTAGAACAGAAAAGGCAATTCAGAATGGTTCCCTGTGATTACTGGTGTTAAACAAGGCTGCCCAATGTCACCAATACTATTCAATATCGCAATGACTGGGCTATGAGAAAAAGCACATCCAACACAAATTTAGGAATCAAATGGATAAATAAAACATTAGAAGACCTGGATTTTGCCGATGATCTTGCACTATTGAGTGAAAACCATCAAGATGCACAAACAAAAACTGATAGATTTTAAACTCATTGCAGGACAAATAGGTCTCCAAATCAATTCATCAAAAACAAAAATTATGGACTTCACAAATTCACCAAATGAAATTACTTTAAATGGACAACAACTTGAAAAGGTACACAAATTCTCCTATCTAGGAAGCAAATTAACACTTGATGATGTCATGATAGAAATTACAACTCATATTGCCCTAGCATCAAGTGCATTTAACAGACTAATATCTGGAAGTCAAAGTCAATCAGCACACGCACGAAAATGCGCTTATTTAATTCCTGCGTTATTCCGGTGCTATCATATGGATGTGAGAGCTGGAAAAGCTCTTTATTTTCAGAAAAGAGATTACTGAGTTTCGAGAACAAATGTCTTTGTAGGATAACTAACACACATTGGAGTGAATTCAAATCGAATGATAAAAACAGAGAAGAGACACATCAAAATTTCATCACAGTTATCAGAAAACGCTGTTGGTCCTACATTCGGCATGTCCTATGCGCAGTCACCAACAGAATACACCACCAATCTCTTGAATGGATACCTACAGGCAAAAGAGCAAGGGGTAGACAAAAAAAAAGCACTCAGAAGAACAATACTTAGAGAAAGTAAAACAACCAATATTCATACTATTCAAGAACTGCACAGAATAGCTTTGAACAGACAGAATTGGAGAGATCTGACCTCTGCAGTATGCGCTAACTTCAGCGCAAAAGGAAAATGAATGAATTGAATGAATGCAAATTAGCCACCAGTTTGAATATTTTATTAACCCTAATTTCATCTGAAAATTAGCACAATGTAATCAACAGATATATCTAGTCTTTGCACACACAAAAATATATAGTTGCTGTGGTATTTTATTATATTCAATGGTTATATAATTTATTTTCATTTTAATTATGCTACTTAGCTGCCATTTTTGAATATTAATTAGTTGTGCGTGCTTCTGAAAATGATAGAAATGGGATCAATAGATGTGTCTTGTCTTCACGAATAAAAAATATATAGTTTATGTGTTGTATTATTGAAAATAAAGATTTTTAATAGAAAATCATTTAGAAGATTTAGAAATTATCAACTTGGCTACATGTTGTGGTCACAAGTTTTATTTGTATTTTCCTATATGTTTCATGCAAATTATTTTGATGTGAAATTAATTCAAAAATATTTTGTAACTTTTTTATTTTGTACTTCTTTTTTCAGGGTTGACGTACAGACTTTGTTGAGGTATTGCTATTTATAAGGGCTATCTAACTATATTATTTGTAATTATTTAGCACTATTTTGAACATGTTGTCCAAGTGTCTACTGTATGTTTTCTTAAATTGACTTGAAGTTCTAAATACTACATCACATTTGTAATGCTATTTCCAATATGTTGAATTATGTGTCTCTTCATTGAATTCAAACAAAGAACACTTCTGTTACAAACATCACATTTGTAAGGTTTCTCTGCTGTATGTGTTTTTGTGTGTATTTTTAAGGTACTAGAACGAGCAAATCCTACACCACAAACATCACATTTGTAAGGTTTTTCTTGTGTATGTTTTCTTCTATGTTTGTTCAAGTCACCTGAAGTTTTATATCCTACACCAGAAACATCACATTTGTAAGGTTTTCCTTGTGTATGTTTTCTTCTATGTTTGTTCAAGTCACCTGAAGTTTTAAATCCTACATCACAAACATCACATTTGTAAGGTTTCTCTCCTGTATGTATTTTTTTATGTTCCTTCAAGCCATATGAAACATTAAATACTGTACCACAAACATTACATTTGTAAAGCTTATCTACAATATGTTGAACTATATGTCTCTTCATTGAAATCAAATGAAAAAATCTTCTGTTACAAATATCACATTTGTAAGGTTTCTCTCCTGTATGTATTCTTCTATGTATATTTAAATTACTAGATTGAACAAATCCTACACCACAAACATCACATTTGTAAGGTTTCTCTCCTGTATGTATTCTTCTGTGTATAGTTAAGTTACCAGAACGAGCAAATGATACACTACAAATATCACATTTGTAAGGTTTCTCTCCTGTATGTATTCTTCTATGGACATTCAAGTGAATTAAAAATATAAATCCTGCATCACAAATATCACATTTGTAAGGTTTCTCTCCTGTATGTATTCTTCTGTGTATATTTAAATTACTAGATTGAACAAATCCTAAACCACAAACATCACATGTGTAAGGTTTTTCTCCTGTATGTGTTCTTTTGTGTGCGTTAAAGCTACTAGATTGAGCAAATCCTACACCACAAACATCACATTTGTAAGGTTTATCTCCTGTATGTGTTCTTCTGTGTACTTTAAGGCTACCAAATCGAGTAAATCCTACACCACAAACATCACATTTGTAAGGTTTTTCTCCTGTATGTGTTCTTTTGTGTGCTTTAAAGCTACTAGAATAAGCAAATCCTACACCACAAACATCACATTTGTAAGGTTTATCCCCTGTATGTGTTCTTCTGTGTGCTTTAAGGCTACCAGATTGAGTAAATCCTACACCACAAACATCACATTTGTAAGGTTTTTCTCCTGTATGTGTTCTTATGTGTGCTTTAAAGCTACTAGAATAAGCAAATCCTACACCACAATCACATTTGTAAGGTTTATCTCCTGTATGTATTCTTCTGTGTGTTTTTAAGGTACTAGAAAGGTCAAATCCTAAATGACAAACATCACATTTGTAACGTTTCTCTCCTGTATGTTTTCTTCTATGTGTTTTTAGGGTACTAGAATGAACAATTCCTAAACTATGAACATTACATTTGTAAAGCTTATCTACAATATGTTGAACTATATGTCTCTTCAGTGTCAAAAATTGAACAAAACCTTTGTTACAAACATCACATTTGTAAGGTTTCTCTCCTGTGTGTATTATTGTATGTGACTTCAATTTACTTGAAGTTTTAAATCCTGCACTACAAACATTACATTTGTAAAGCTTATCTACAATATGTTGAACTATATGTCTCTTCATTGTCAAAAATTGAACAAAACCTTTGTTACAAACATCACACGTGTAATGTTTCTCTCCTGTGTGATCACTCATGTGCTTTCTCATGCCATCAGAACAAGTAAATCGCAAGTTGGAATTATAATAAGTGTTATCCTTTTTTCTTCCATATTTCTCTGTGTTCAAGCTAGCAAGTTTAATCAAATCTACTACAGAACTATTACAATTATACAGATTCTCACTACACACACTATGTCTACTATCTTTTTTAAAAACACAAACTTCATTTTCTGACAGTTTGCTACATTCTCCATTATTGACTGCCAGATTGTCATCATTCTGGACACTCTTACGAACAACATCTTCAACCTTGACGTGATGCTTTCTGACTTGATCTCCATTTTTGTTTTCTGCTGTCATCTCATCGGTTGTATTCTTCACAATATTTGTTATATTTTCTGTTATTCTCTCCAAACATTTAGTCCCATCTCTGGTGCTCTCTTGAATGTTTCTTACATGTTCTGAAAGATTATCTGAAAAAACATCAGATCTTACAAGTTGTGAATGTTGAACACTGTATACACTTTCTATGTGTATTTTCTGAACATCATCCTGAGAGTTGGTGAAGTGTTCCAATGTGTCATCGCTGATCTCTGAAATATACAAACAAGGAATAGTAACAAGTCATAAAATGTATATACAAGTTAGTTAGTCGTCAGATCATCATCACTGCAAACTGGACACATCCATAGTTGCTACGATCTCTCCTTGAGTGTATCCACCATTACACTTCTGCTGACAGTATTGGTCCTATGCTGGTTGACCATCATTCTTCTGTGCCCTCCAAAATGTTCACTTCTAGCAACACCGCATTTCAATCCCTGATCTTTAATCAGGGCCATTGAAAAGGAATCATCATCCACACTATCCTCACTCTCGCGTGATATATATCTCTTAAGGAATTCAAAATGTCAATGCGATCCATTGCCTCATCGTCCTGTGTCACAATCGCACATGACACCAGTTGATCTGCTCTTTCTCAATCCACTGATCATGAACGAGACTCACTTGTACCTTCTTAATCATACTCATAGAGTCACTCAAGATGCAGACCTGCGTTACCTTCTGTGTGCATACCCACTCAAATGCCCTGGTCACCGCCAGTCTCCAAGGTCATGCTACTCGTAGTGACCACAAAGGCACCACTCTCCTCCCTGATCATTTTACCTGCGCACTGAACTGTGATAGCCCAAGCACTTCGAACATGTCTAATCACAGATCCATCAGTGTATATGATCACATCCCCCTCTTTGGTATTCTCACAGACCAAAGTCTGTTCTTCTTTCTCCACAGCTGTGGGACACCATTCTCTGCATTCCCTGCTAAGTGATATTACTACTCTCAAACAAGTTACGAAATCTGTGGGTAGACCTATCCATTCTACTGCTACATCCTGCAATCTGCACACGCTTTGTATGATATCCTCAGCACATCCCATCCACGAACTCCCTCTCAAGTCTGCTGCCTTTAACTTTCTGTATTTCGGAATGCAATGGGTGTTCCTTATCTGCATGTATTTGAAGGTACGCCCGTGTACGGCAATACTGTAATCTGTGCTCAGCTGTTGAACAATCAAGTAGGTATCGCATAGCTCTTGTCTCTTTTGCGCACCCAAGTATGATACGCATTGCTGCATTCTGGATTCTATACAGTCTTTCGATCTGAGTTTGGCTAAGAGTCAGAATTGCCAGTGCATATTCCACCACAGCCACAACCAAACCCTGGTACAAAAGAAATAACAACCTCTGCTCACACTGCACAGCAGCCATAAACTTCATTGCTGCTAAGCCTTTGCATACCCTTTTGATAACATGGTCAACATGTTCCCTGAAACCCAGACTTCTGTCAAATCACACCCAGATATCTTATTGTGCTAGTTCTTTCTAAACTTTTCCCGGACAACGAAACTTGTGGCATGGGTGTCTTTACTATGTGATTGTTCAATGAAAACCACATCACGAATGCCTTAGAAGGATTAACCCCTGTTCCTGTATCTCGACACCAATTTGTGAATCTGTCCAGCTCCTTCTGTAGTTCCACAATGCACTCTTCTCGATTTCTGCCCTATTTATACACTAGGATATCATTGGTGTATGACATTGTTCTGCCAGCACCTGTGATTTGATTGCCAGTGATATCTACTGTGTATACATTGAAAAGTACAGGTGATAGAGGAGATCACTGTGGCAGACTAGGGCTAATAACCGTTGGTGTAGATATCCTGTTACTACACTTAAGAATTACTATCCTGTGCATCAGGGTGGCAACAACCCACCACATGACAAAAGGATTTACTGCAAGATTTAACAGCCGGTCCATCAAGATATCCAAGGACACCCTATTGTATGCATCCTCAAGATCTATTGCGGCCGCACATGTCTAAATGCGCGAATCGAACCCCTCAAAAACATCCTGCGCAAATATGGCTGCATTCTGCCATGTCTTCTTTGCTGGGTGATACCCTTCTAACAATGTTGGTAAACACTTATCTTTCAAGATAACACGATACCTTCAAGGCCACAATTTTTTCTGACCAATTTATGCGGTGTAGTGTGCCAACAACTCTGCACCTTTTGTCTCGCCCGTCTTCTGCCAGACCATATCATCACTCTAGAAATTCCATCATTAATGCACACCAGGTCCATATCTGTCAGGGCCTCCTCAAGCTCTCTTCCTTGTTTGTTAAAAGCATTATTGCCCCATGATGTACCTTTCGCATGTATATACAAGGTATGTTCAAATGAAACCCGTCCGTGCTGCGTCACCTATGCCAGCACGCCAGGAGAGCGAAGACATCATTACTGATGTAATAAGTACACATCTATCAACAAATGTTCACTCTATCCATATGCTTAGTGTTCTATATAGGCAGTCGACAACATGACTGGTATGATAAATTAATCCGTCCAAATTTGACTAATGAGCTGTGGTTCAGTTTCTTACAGCCAAGAGATGTCAAGAAACCAGCATTCATCGAAGAAAATGAATACAGGCGGTGTATTGTGGAAAATGTTTTTCGAAGAAAATAGTGAAGGAATTGTCACAAATGTTTCAAGAAAGGTGAAAGGTAACAAATAATCCTACGCAACCAGGTCCGGGAATGTGTGGTAACAGAAGAAGCCATCACCAAGATGGATGTAGAAATATGTGTTGACTGTTTCGGGTGTTTGTATTTGCTAGCTAATGAATTCTCTGCATCATTAGGAACAGTTCAAATGGTTGTTTGGAGGAAACTGAAGTATAGGAAGATGTATCTTCAGTGTTGCAACTGTGAGTCTTCTCCTAATCTCGAGCGAACAATCTCCAGAACTGTTTATATTTGTTTCCAGATATTCAAATTTGTTTACACATTATAGTTCTATATAAAGAGCAAAAATTCAAATGCCTTTTTAAACTAAGAATGACTTGGTGGACTGTAAAGAGTCTAGTGTGAACATCAATGCTATTGGCTACAAGAACACACTTAGACACACTATATACAGCCATCAAGAATAAGCGACCTGGCATGTTGTTGCATGAGGTCATTCTGTTGCACAACAATACTCATCTGCATGTCGCAAAAGTTGTGTAAAAAGCGTTAGCATGGAAACAAATCAGACAGATGTGATATTCTCACAATGTAAACACGAACAGGAAGCATACCGTTAAATTCTGAATATAAACCCATCCGATTGTAGGCCGATAACCTAACTATCCCTTCCCAAAAGTGGAGAAAGTCGAAAGTCCGACTATAGACCGACATCCCCAACTTAACAAAGCCGGCAATAATGAACTTCATCATCATAAGAAAGAACCGACATGCTAAATGGAAATTAACACAAACTTTTGCAACTCTAAGAAAATAGCATTCCTTTCATTTGCTTCACTCACGTAACTTGAATGAATCAAGGAATGAAACCCCGGTGGCTACTGTATTCTGGATCAATATTCCGAAAATAATGAATACCCGGTAGGCTGACTTCCCTATCCATGACTATAGATGGTTTATGAGGTGGCGAGACTTTGGGGAACAAAGTTTTTCCTGAATGAATTGTCTGTGTTGGGTGTCTGGGCGTTATGACGCGGAACAGCCCTAGTGAATAGTAATTACTACGTAACTATTATGTCACCGGCTTCTGACAGTGACGTTTAAGTGGGAAATGATGAAAGGCAAGACAGCGAGATCACGTTTGTTTTTATAAGATACAGAAGAGTTTGAACTTTGTTCCTGGTTATGTTTACCGTGTGGGGAGAATACGGTAATAAAATAAACATAACAGAGGATTGTGAAATTGATCTCGTCTTCCACTAAATGTACAGTGGTTGGGGGAGGGAATCAATTACGGCGCAATTTTACTACAAAATGCCTATGATGTGTTGTGATTTGGAACCTCGTTTCAAATCTTCTATAAAGAAAGATTGCATTTAGTCACTTATCTGAATGGCATCACATAATGTGAGGGAAACTTGGATTGGTTGAGCCGATTGAAATGGGTAGGGCCAGTAGGCCATCTGCGGCCTCAGTGGGCTGGACTAATTAATAGAATATAAGGCTGACTTAGCTAGCCAAGAATACTGCACAAGTAGTTTAGCTTCCAGTTCATACATTTTTATTGTCATTGATTTTATTCGTGTTTTATAAGAAGGATGCCTGGACAGAAACGAACATCGTATACTGCTGGTTTTAAGTTGGATGTTATCGCTTTTGCGGAGAAGTCCAACAATTCCATGGCTTCCCGCCACTTCATTGTGAATGAAAAGCAAGTGCGAGAATGGAGGAAAAAAAAGGAAGAATTGTCTTTGATGCCAAGATCAAAGAGAGCATCACGTGGCCGTACAGCTTCATTCCCTGCGCTGGAGAAGAAATTATCAGAATGGATAATGGAGTCTAGACAGAACGGATTAATTATAACCCGCACCAATATTCGAATCAGGGCGCTCTCGATATTGAAAGATCCTGCATTCCAGAATAACAAATCTGAGGACTTCGTTGCGTCAATGGGATGGTGCAATCGCTTTATGAACAGACATCACTTGTGTCTACGAACACGCACTAAGCTGGCGCAAAAGTTGCCGAAGGAGCTAGAAACAAAAATTGATTTGTTTCAACGTTTCACTATCAACCTGAGGAAGAGATTTAACTACGATCTATCTCAAATAGGAAACATGGACGAGACACCTGTCTGCTTTGATATGCCTTCTAATCGCACCGTTGAATGCAAAGGTGCGAAGACAGTTTTTGTAAAGACAACTGGGCATGAAAAAACTCGACTCACTGTTGTGTTAGCTTGCATGGCAGATGGGTCACGTTTGCCCCCCGTGATTATATTTAAACGCAAGACTCTGCCTAAGGGTATTAAATTCCCAAGTGGCGTATTTGTGCGTGCTCACACGAAAGGTTGGATGGACGAAAGTGGTACTCTGGAATGGCTGGATAAAGTGTGGGGGCAGAGGAAGGGGGCCGCTTAAAAAAACCATCCATGCTAGTCTGGGATTCATTTAGGGCGCATCTCACAGAGAAAGTGGTACAACGATGCCGTGAGATGGGGTTGTCTGTTTCCGTCATTCCTGGGGGACTTACATCCCTCTTACAGCCACTAGATGTCTGCCTGAACAAACCATTCAAGGACAGACTCCGAGCAAAATGGAATGACTGGATGGCATCATCTGATTTAGCAGTGACGAAGGGTGGTAACATTAAAAAAGTTGACATCACCACAATCGTTACGTGGGTCAAAGAATCGTGGTCTGATATTTCATCCGAAATGATCATCAGATCTTTCAAAAAGTGTTCAATAAGTAACGCAATGGATGGAAGTGAGGACGACGCTATCTTTGAGGACGATGCCGACGACGACAATGTACCAGAGACTGACGATATCCACCCTGATGTTTCCATGACAGATGATGACATTCATGAGTTATTTCAGACTTCAGACAGTGATTCGGACTTCGAAGGATTTCAATGACTGTTTCGACTGGCACCGGTAAGTTTTTCCTAAATTTTATCGATATTTGATGTTATTCTGTGTTCTGTTTTTGTGTCTACACTACAGATAATTGTGTTTAAACATTTTGCTGTACGCAAGCCAAACCTCCTATAATTTAGTCTGTTACTATCAAACACTACCCAGTAAGGCTAGACTATAAACGCCAGTTACCGTTATATAGATGTCATTTGTTATCACAGACATTATATGCACCCGGTAACTACCGGTACCTACACTTTACTGTAGTTAATAAATAACATCAGATACTGGTATACTTTTCTGACCAATTTCGATGATCAATTGAAACCTTTATGATAGAAATATATGTACTATAAACGGTAAAAAAAACCGGTAATACCCATTGCTAAAAATAGCATTTCCGGGAAATTTTGCTAAAAAAATGGCGGCGTGTTGGAAATAACGATATAGACCTAGTAAGTGAGTTTTTATCAAGAAATATCGGAGATTTCGAAGGAAATATTGTATGATATATAGAAATTAATGTAATTAGAGGCCTAGCATTATGGTAAGTACGCTCTAGATTGCTGGTGAGCCCTAGTCATTTTATCCTGGCTTAATATATCGGGACATGTGACTGTAATTTTTTTAAAAGTGTTTTTCTCCATTTTTACTGTGATTTGGACGTAATTTTTTTTTAATTTGATCTTACTCTCGAAAATAAGCAGAGGAGTATGAAGCCATCTCTGTTTATTGTCCAAAAATTCTCGGGTTATACACGGAATTTAACGGTAAACTCTGAACTAGGCAAAGGTCATACAGGGATTAACCCTGGGCACACTCAAAATAGAATATGGATTTTATTGAAACAAGTTATAAAATGACTCACAGCGACTCTAGAGTTCTACCAATACAGGCGACTATAGTGGTCAAATGGTTAAATATATATTGGAAACAAAACTATAAAAAGGTTTAAAATAAAATTTTATATTGAACAATACACAGAATCGACATTTTGATTAAAAAAATCTTGATCAAAAGGTCTTTATCAAGTAAGGGATGAATAAACAGAATTAAACCACAAAATAAAATGGAGACTACACACAACACTAAAGCAATGTGATTCTTCTTCTTCTTCTTTCGTTCACTTGAAACATGTCTATATCTGTAATTCTGTCTCCTTAATAAAACTCACTGTCTTTTGTAGTTCATACAGTGTCCCATAGAGCTTTGATTCCAGTGTTGTTTCCTCTGGCCAATATGTCTGCCTCAGCGTTTCATGCTCAGAACACTCTTGAAGTATATGTTTGGCACTCTGTGCTGCCTGTCCACATGGCCGTGTTGCCAATCTTGAACTTTGTATACATGTGACTGCGGAGTCGGTTGTGTCCTGTTCTGAGACGTAGAATTATAACTTGTTCTGGTCTGTTCATAATGTGATAGTCATCTTGTGTTGGTGTTTGTGGCTTTCTTATTGACTTGATCATCTGTTTTTTCTGATGGTAGGTGATTGGTATATCTGGTTGGTCTTCGGCAGCACCTTCTTTAGCCAGTTGGTCTGCTTTTTCATTTCCTGGTATTCCACAGTGAGAGGGTATCCACTGCATGGTTACCCTATACTGGTAAGACAATTCGCTAAGTAGTTTTTTTAAGTCTGTTAGTTTTCCAGACTGGAGAGCTTGAAGCACTGACCATGCATCTGTCAGGAATACCACAGGCTGTAGGCCAGAGTTGGAGTTCAGCAGTTTTTTAGCTGCCACACTAATTGCCTGGATTTCTGCATCATAATTATTGCAGAGTTTTCCTGTTGGTGTTCTGATTGTATCTCTAGGCTTGTGTGGATATTCTATATATACACCTGCACCTCCATTCCTCACAGCATTCTGTGCTGACCCATCTGTGTACACTCTGACCCATATATCTTGTGGATATTCCTCATCCAGGAAACTGAGGGTGACTGTCATTCGCTGCACACTGTTCTGTTCGTCCTCGCTTAGTATTCCTTTCACATGGGTCTGAATGTATATTGGCATTCCATGGCTTTCACTCCACGGGGGTTTGTTCTGGTACAGACCTTAAGGGGCTGTCAACTTCAGGTAGGTCTGTAAGTTGTATACGGAGTCGTTTAGCTTGATGGATAAAGCTGCTCCTTTTCAGTCGCCCCATTGCTAGATTTTGGAATCTTTCCTTCATTGGATGACTTGGCATACAATGAAACTTTTCTGCTTGAATTAGTACTTTTGTGTCTCTTCGTTCGCCAAGTGTTTGCATTCTTCCCATTTTCAGCATCTCTGCTATGGGTGTTGATTTCATTGCTCCCAACATTATTCTAAGTGCCTGGTTTTGCACTTTATCTAGATCTTGTAATGTGGTGTTTGATGCAGGACACCACGCAGCTGAACCATATTCCAGGTGTGGTCTTATGCCTTGCTGGTAAACTTTACTGAGTATATTTCCACTGGCTCCCCATGTGGTTCCACTTAGTTTTCTCAGGATAGCTAACTTCCTTCTGGCTTTTGTTGTTGCTTTGTTTATGTGCTGCTTCCATGTCAGCTTATCATCAAAAGTAACTCCGAGGTATGTGGGTTGTTTGTCTTCTTTCAAGAGCTCTCCATCTATCTTGATATGACCAGCTTTTTGTTTTGGTGAGAGGGTAAAGAGTGTAGTGCTGCACTTATCTGTGTTAATGCTGACGCACCATCTATTTGCCCATAATGTTAGGGCATCGATAGCTCTTTGTATTTGTTTAGTGGCCACTGTTGCATGTTCTTCCGTGCACCAGATCACCAGGTCGTCAGCATACATTGTCACTTTGATCCCGTGTGGTAGTTCAGCAACTAGGTCATTGATGTAAACCAAGAAAAGTGTGGGTGACAGGACTCCTCCCTGGGGGACTCCATGACGCAGTAGAACTTTCTTGCTCTTGCGACCATCTAATTGTACCCTGGCTCTTCTATTATGCAGGTATGCTTTTACCCATTTGTACATTCTTGAGCTAACCCTGCAATTTCGCAATTTCTTTAGGAGCCCTTCTTTCCAGACCTTATCAAATGCTTTCCTGAGGTCTATCCATGCTGCTAGTACCAGTTTCTTTTCTTGGAAGGCATCCTCAATCTCTTGGGAGAGGTAGGTTGCCTGATCTTCAGTAGAGTAGCACTGTCTGAAACCTGCTTGCTGTGATACCAGAAGGTTTTCACTTTCAAGGTACCACTGCATCCTAAGATTGATAATGCGTTCCATTGTTTTACATAGACAGCTTGTGAGGCTGATGGGCCTGTAGTTGGAGACTATGTTGCCATCTTTTCCTGATTTGAGGAGTGGTATTATTATTGCTTCTCTCCACGCCTGTGGTACATTACCTGTGGACCAGCTTGTGTTAAAGATCTGCAGTAGCTTTGCTCTTGCTGCAATTCCCAGGTTTCTAATCATTTCATTGGACACTCCATCAGCTCCAGGGGACTTTTTCATTTTCAATTTGGATATTGCATGCTCTAGTTCTCTTATTGTGATTGGTGCCTCCATGACTTCAGGTATAGGTTCACCTTCTCCAATGTTTTGCTGGTTCTCTCGAACCTCCTGTTGTTTGTCTGGGCTGACTTTGACGTTATTGTCTTCTGCAAAGGAATCTGCAAAGTAATCAGCTGCATGTTTACCTGTTAAAATGTCTCTATCTTTATAAAGTGTGATCCTGGTATTTCTCCCTGTACCTTCATCATTTAGTTGTTTTACAAGTTTCCATAATTTCCTAGTATCTCTTTCTAGGTTCAGCGACTCTGTTTTTTCTTTCCAGCTGCTCCGTCTGGCTTGTAACTTGGCTCTTTGAAATTTAGCCTTTGTTTGCTGATATTTGTTGTGATATTCTTGGCTAGGTCTGTTCTCAGCCTGCTGTCTAGATGTTTCCATCTCATTTTGCAGCTTTTCCAGTTCATCATTCCAGTAGGGTTTGTAGTTTTTGCGTGCCCCCCTGGGTATGGTTTTACTAGCAGCATGTAGTATACATCTATTAAACTCACTCACTGCTCTATTGATGTCTTTGTCCAAGTTCATGTCCTTAGCTAGAACACTGGTTAAATGCTGGTACATTTTCCAGTCTGCCCTTTTATAATTCCACCTAGTGAGCGTGCTGCTGTCCTTGGTAAATTCATTGTGGATTTCCAGAAATACTGGTCTGTGGTCACTACCTCCAAGCTGCTTTCCAACAACACGTGTGATGTTCCATTCCAAGCCTGGTGAGTGAAATGCCAGATCTGGTGTAGAGGTGGTGTGCCATGCTCTTGAGTAGAAGGTTGGTGAGTCTGCTGGCTGGTTAATAAGGATGAGATTATCCTGCCAGCTCTCAACTTCCACACCTCTCTTGTCGATATGATCGTAGCCCCAGCTCTGAGAGTGGCTGTTGAAGTCACCACACACCATAAGTCTCTCTTTGTCTGGAATTGTGTCTAGTGCCAATGGTTTATCATTTGGGCAGTAGTAGTTCAGGAGATGGAATTCTGCACTGTCTGTTTTTAGGTGGAGCATCTGGTATTCTGCCCCTTCCATATATACTTCCAGCTGACATGCGCTGATATTGTTTTTAACAAGTGTCAGAATTCCACCCTTTCGCCTGTCCTTTCTGTCAGACCGGTAGCACTGGTAGCCTCTGATTTTGAAGGCTATGTCGCTGCTGAGGTGTGTTTCTTGGATACAGCATATACTAACTTGTTCTTCACTGAGGACATTTTCAAGTTCCAATTTTTTGCTGTATCCATCTCTTTTACTGTTGACACCCTCAGCATTCCAGTGCATTATTTTTATTGGTCTTTTGTTTGTTTGGCCAGTAGCTCTATTCCCTTGCCTCCTGGCTCCCCGGGGCAATTGAGAAGGACTTTCAGTAACTGAGGTTGGGCCCTTTCGAGGTATAGGGCCCGGCACCGTCCCTGCCTGAACGTCCGCCACAGGGCAGGCACCATAACTATTTATAGATGTAGACATGTTTCCATTGTGTTTTGTGCGTGGCATCCTGATTATCTGTGCGCCTTTTGGCTGGATGCCTCCGTCTTCAGCACTCTGCTTACTTGGGCAGGACTATGGTCCTGCTCGAATGGGACTGCCCGACCAGTCTTAGTTTCCTTCCCCTGATGGCTGAACTAAGCCCCATCATCTCTGCACGGTGCAGGTCTCGATGGGGAGCTTGGACAACTTGAAAAACCATAAGTATTTTAAGAATGTCATGCAACTACGTAACCAAAAATGTAATCATGTTCTAAAAACTGAGAGAAAAAAATAGAATGCACAAAAGAATAGTATATCAACAGAATTTATGCTGGATGTTAATAATGTTGGGTTCAAGTGACCCGATGGACTTGTCAATTTGATCACAGTGACTAGTGGAATTTCAATGGACCATGCTGATGTTTTGAATGAAATCAAGAAGTTAGACTAATTGTAAAATGAGGGGTGTATTTCTTCTTCCATGTCTATAGCTAGAATGCAGGACCTGGGAGTGAAGTGTGGTGGTTGCAAGGAACACATAGCATATAGGAATAAAAAGTATAATTAACAACCAACACATGCTGAAGGACATACTGAATATGAGATCGGAGTGCCATCAATGTTTCCGGAATGTCATGATGATAATGATGTGATATCACAATTGATTTCAAGAAATAACTAGCTTACCTTCTTTTATATATCTATCCCCTCTACATAGACCAATCTGTTTGACTTTCTCATTCAAACTGTCAAATTGACTGAGTTCAGGGTTGAAATCGTCATTGTTCAACACCTCATCAGAGATCTGAAATAATGACAAACATATATACTAGTTATCTTCTGTATAAAAGTCAAGTCAATACTACATTTTTCCAGTTCCTGGGAGTGTGCGAATAGCTTGTATGATAAAGGCTGTATGTCCTTGCTGTCACCACACCATGTACATGTTGAGTTTTAAAATTTACCTTGCAACAGAAAAACCGATTCTTTACCGGTAGTCAAACCCTGGAATTAACAGGTGTGAGACCAATGCTCTAACCTCTCAGACATGCACCACACTCTTCTGTATAACTAATTCTTTAAACTTCAAGTTTACACTACAGATATTTCTATCATCCACTGTTGTCTAAGATGGAGAAACTGAGATGGTATTCAGAGAAATCAGATCTGACAAGAACAAAGTTGTGTCCATGGAAACAGACTGCAGATAATGTCAAAATATTAAAATTATATAGGGAAAATATTATTAGGAAAATTTTAAAATATGAAAATATAGGAAAAATATCATTTAGGAAAAATATTATTTAGAGAAAATACATGACTTTATCTTGTTGTAACATATTATGTCTCCCTTTTGATTAGACTTTGAATTATCTTGAAATATTCATTCAATATTAAAGCTGAACAAATCTTTGAAATTACAACCCACAATACACATTCTTCTTCTGTATAACCACTCTGTGATTTGTTCCAATGAAGATAAGTATGTGCACTGTTAGTTTATATGATAACTGTAATATACCACCAAGTCAGATGTGTCATGCCGCTGGTGTACATAAAATGGTGATGGAGCACATCTCAGTCATCTAGAATACATCTTGATAAAAATCTAGAAAACTAGACAGAAACCTAGAAAATCTACTTTGATAACAGATGTGCTGGGCCGAATCAAATGAATCATGCAGTTCTGTAAAACTTTCAGCACAACTCACTTCCCGCTCTATGGTTAAAATCACACAAATACGTGTGCTGATTACATGAGAGTGAACATACAGACGTAATAACAGGACCATTATCTCCTACAACAAGAGAGATTCAACAGAAATTTGACAACAACAGTTAAAAGAATTGTAACATTTGCATTTTTATCTATCTAGCACATCCACTTTCTGCAGTTACTTAACTAGAATATCAGTGTGGACAGATTACACACACTAATATAACTGGTATGTGACAGCTGATTACACACACTGTAACATAACTGGTATATGACAGCTGGACAGATTACACACACTGTAACAAAACTGGTATATGACAGCTGGACAGATTACACACACTGTAACAAAACTGGTATATGACAGCTGGACAGATTACACACACTGCAACAAAACTGGTATATGACAGCTGGACAGATTACACACACTGCAACAAAACTGGTATATGACAGCTGGACAGATTACACACACTGTAACAAAACTGGTATATGACAGCTGGGCAGATTACACACACTGTAACAATGACAGCTGGACAGATTACACACACTGTAACAAAACTGGTATATGACAGCTGGACAGATTACACACACTGTAACAAAACTGGTATATGACAGCTGGGCAGATTACACACACTGTAACAAAACTGGTATATGACAGCTGGACAGATTACACACACTGTAACAAAACTGGTATATGACAGCTGGACAGATTACACACACAGCAATGATAGTTTTTGACCAAAGATTATATAGATTGTTTTCAATTAAATATGTAGAATCAGATCATGTCTACTTCAGGTTGTATATTTCATGAGATTTTAATTCAACAATAAGTTATATAAAGTCCCATAGTAACATTGTGTGATTAGTTTATAAGATAATTTTGTGTTTCAGGACAAATTTACTAATTGTGATGGACATTTTCTGACTATATGTGACTTTAAGATGGATCAAACCTCAGGACATGAAAGAACATACACAAATCTACAAAATTAAAATGGCTGGTAGGATGCTGACAACATCATCCTTAATATGTCGCTAGTCACCCCAAAAAATGAGTTTAGCACACAATAGTAACTGTCATAGGTATATTACTGAAATTTAAAAATACAGCTCACCTCACACTTTTGTTCCAATTTAAGGAAGTCAGCCAAGAATGGGACATGTCCTTTAATGTTGTGTTTAGTCTGAAGATAAAAAAAATCCAGGAACATGTGGAAAAAAAACAACACAAAAGATTACAAGTAAGTGAAGAGTAACTGACTTCAAAATAACAGATGCCATCCTTGAATTACTACAAATATTGTTCATCTGTTGTGTTTATGAAATAAGGAAGAAAGCAATAATGATTAACATGTTTCTGGGTATAAGTTAATTCTTGAGCAATTGTTCACACAATTAAACATCAGAACATTAGCTTATCTACAGAATAATCATGTGTCAACTAGTACAGATTTTCTGTATTGATACAGATTTATGGCATCCCCAAATAAAAAACATATTTAAAAAAAATATTTTTGAGGTGGGAGGGGAATATAAAGAAAAAATAAAATGTATGGGTTTTTTTTTTGGTTTTGTGTCTGTGTTAAATACTGTCGTTTTTATTGAAATACAGAAATAAATTGTTAAAAGCATCATTATGAAGAATGAAAGTTGACAGCTATGGATCAATTAAAACATGAAATCATCAAATTCAAAATAGAATAGCTATAATAATGTATTATTTTCATTGGTTAATAATATTAGTAATATAATTCTTAGTTATATTAATTACAAGTGACAATAATAGAATGGTTAGTTATATTTTTATATATAGTGATATATTTTTTAGTTATATAATTTTACCAGTGGACAATAATATATTATCATAGTTGTTATCGCTTCTTAGTTGTTACTGCGACACTTTCCACCTTGTTGGATATACTCTGGCAGTTTGGTTATTTTTCAAAATAGTATATCAATGTTTTAACATAACAGTTGTATTTTTTTTCTTCTATTGTATCATATTGTGTCCAATTGTCTGAGGGTGGTCATTGTATTCTATCACTTTAAGGTATGTCCTAACCTGTGCTACCTGATGCCACACTATAATGCTGGGGAGATCAAGCAGAATTCTCATAGCAAAGATGGGTGTATCCCATGTACGCCCCAGTGCTGCTCTTATTGCCTCATTTTGGCCTTTTTCCAATCTATCAACTTGTGTCTGTGAAAGTGTTAGTAGACCGAGGCAATAATCTATGACAGATAGCACCATCACTTGTAGAAGCAGAAACAGTACCTATTGCTGCATATTGAAGGTCACCATAACCTTGATAACATTAATCCCTCTTTTAGCCTACTGAATCATATTTGTGACGTGCTTGTTGAATGAGACTTCTATCAAAGGTTACCACAAGGTATTTAAGGTTCTTTTCTCTATCAATGAATGAGCCCATGCAACTGACAGTGTGTCACTGACCAGATTATTATTTAAGGAGTACTAGACGGCTTTTGCTTCCAATGGATTTATCACAGCGTTGTATGTGCTGCACCATATAGACAATTGATTTAGTCCACATTGTACACTATCAGTAACAACTGTTCTGTTCCTGCCCATGTTGTATAGTAGGATATCATCAGAGTATGTTAGGACTCTACAATTACTTGAGATTTGCAGCTCTAAAATTAGCTGCTATTATGAATACTAATCAGCCATGGTTGCATGTGAAATTACCATGATGTAAGCAACAGATTCACCTTATCTTCAGGAACATAAAAATGTACACATTAGGGCATATAGCACATTTCATTATAAATAACTAAAATATTTCATAAATTATTGTCTCTGTTGTAATTTTGGGTCACAAATTTCTGCGCAAAAATTCATGACGGGAAAAGAAATTGATCATCAGAGTAGAAATTACAAAATAATTATAGGCCTATATGTAATCTTCAGCTTTCATTCTCAAACTCCCACTGGGTCTCACTTGTAGCACGACATCGGTCCTACTAGATTTTCAGATGGATATATTTTAGAGAATGGAGATGTGTTGTGTTGCCCTTTTGTGTCCTGACAAATCCATCTTCTGCAGCACCTGTGGAAAATATATAGGTTAGATGTGGGCACAGATCCACACTTTTTCCATTTTAGTGTTTTCTGAAACCAAGCAGGCAATGAGTGAGAAAATCTTTTTTAAATTGATCAAACATAGTGAAAAAATACTTTTCCTCGTTGAAATTTTATTTGTCTTCTGCATTTGTTCTCAAACTACTTCAGATTAGCAGGATGTAGTCAGGAGAATTTAATGTGTTGTGTCATGGTTTACAGCACTGCTGCAATATCTATGCCTTTCGGCCTGATACATCCGACTTCAGCGTGGCTTTGGGTCACTGACCCTATATGGGATGGCATGATGATACAATATGTCTGTACATTTCCTGTTTGTGTCACCTTTGACCTCATTTCTATCATCTCTGCCAACTTACTAGACATGTGAACACAAGTTGTGTTGTCCTTACTTGTCTGATTTATGTGTTTGTGATCCTTGATAAATTCCTTTCAGTCGAAACGACGATTTGTCTGTGTGTCTATGTGTGTTTTGTATTATTAGCTTAAACTTTATTACCTCGTTTCAAGCTTTACCTATATGGGATGAGGCAGCCAACTCCATCCCATAACCTCCTTAGTCGCATCTTATGACATGCATGGATGGTAAACGTTGCATTTCTTTACTGCCCTCTCTGGCCCCGGCAACACACAGGCGTTCTTGATATATCAAATTTCTGTCCCTCAAAGAATGGAATGTTGACTTTGTCATGTGTTACATTGTGTAGTGTGATATCAGGGCATAGATTAAACCAGAGGAGAATCTTTGACCCTCACCTACCCTATCACTATGATAATTATTCTAGTAAACCTACTCTGCTCAATGAAAATGCCCATTTTGACTTCTTGTGGAGAGCATGGCCATGTGGTTAGAATGCCATTCTCAGACTCTTGAGGTCCCGGGTTCAATCCACGGTTGGGAGAGGATTTAATCTTTCTGAGGTACAATCAAAAGCATTCCTGTACATGTCATGGCGCCTGCTATGGCAAAGCTGCCTTTATTTCCACAGACCATAGATTAGAAAGCCTCCCTGCACTCCTTCACAGGAAAACATGCGGTAACGAAAGACTTCTTGTTTCATTTCTACTCCAAACTTTACATGAATATTTACGATATCAGTATCCACATTTTTTAGCGTGTGTGCCGCCATGTGAAATGGTAGGCATTAGCACAAAATTTTCAAAATGGGTTTACAGCATTATAAATACCACAGTTAGATAGCCCTTGAAAATTGCAATTCAATGATACCTCAACCAAGTCTGTACGTCAATTCTGAAAAAAGTTATGAATTTTTTTGAATTAATTTTGCATTAAAATAATTTACATGGAACATATAAGGAAATATAAGCTGATTAGTGCACAAAGTTGTGACCAAGATTTGTAGCCGAACCAATAATTCATGACATATCTGAGTTATTAATGATAAAAAATACATTTCTGTGTTTGGGAAGAAAAGACGAATCTGGGGAGTACATTTTGCTAATTTTCAAATTAAATTAAAGCTAATTAATATTCAAAATGGCGGTTAATTTACATAATTAAAACTGAATTGAATAGCCTAATTATTAAAGATTTCAGTTATTTATGATAAAATATGTTACAAACTATACATTTCTGTGTTCGGGAAGACAAGACGAATCTGCGGATCACATTGACATAATTTTCATATGCAACCAAAGATTAATATTCAAAATGGCAGCTAATTTGCATAATTAAAATAATTAATATATATATTTGTGCATTATGGTAAAATATCCTACAAGGTTTTTGTGCTACAAATGTGATAAAACTTTCATGGATTATTCATGTAGATAGTTATGTGATTTGTGTTTAGTTTTGTGAACTGCTTGTGTAGTGAAATAATATTCATATGATAGAGTAGTAAGATTTTCTTCAACTGTGATTAGCATATGGTTTTCCATGCTCAAGTTCTTACACGTGTCTGTGAGCGTTTTCTTGATTTCTTGATATGCCTCCACATTTCTCTGACCAATTTGTGCGGTGTAGTGTGCCAGCAATGCCGCACCTTTTGTCTCGTCCGTCTTCTGCCAGACGGTATCGTCGCTCTGGAAATCGGCAATAGTCACGCGTCTTGTCAGGCCATTCATGGATTTGTGTAACCGCCAGAACAATTTTATTGACTTTTCGCGTGTGATCTCTTTGCAAAATTCGTCCCATTTTGACGCCTTTGCAATATCTTTGAATGTTTGGACTAAGATATCTTTCTTCCGTTTCCATTGTGCGACCTCCATGGGCAGAGCAGCAACACGTTTCCGTGCCTTTTGCCATAGTGATACTGCTTTCCGTTTCTCGCTCCATGCCCTTTGAACCTCTTCGTTCCACCAGGGGGGCCTATCCCACACCAGATTTCCCACTACTTGAGCCTTACGTTTGTCTTGTCGAATTCTGCTCACAACATCCACTCCTCTGCGATCATATTTAAAGGATCTTACCTTTGGCCGTATCTGCTTACTTTTGTCATTTTTTAAGAGAACAACACATGGGAGGTGGTCACTGCCATGATGTCCCAGCACATCCCATTTGCAGATAGCCACAGAAGCTGATGACACCAATGCCAGGTCGATAGCGCTATCATCATCACCATCCCTGCTTGCCATCCTTGTTATACGGCCATTGTTAAGGCACACCAGGTCCGTATCTGTCAGGGCTTCCTCAAGTTCTCTTCCCTGTTTGTTCGAAGCACTATTGCCCCATGATGTACCTTTCGCATTGAAGTCACCACAAAAGAGAATCTGCTTTTCCTGTTCCATTATCTCCCCTAGGATCTTCCAACCCTGAAGATCAATGCTCGTGTTGCAGGCATACACATTTACAAACATAATTGGGTGCTGGACCCTCTGGACCCTAACTGCCTGTAACTGGATGTTGTCACTATCCCACTTGGACATATCAACCTCGCATACACTAAAACCCTCGCGTACTAAGATTGCCTGTCCAAGATGTCGCCTGTTGTAGAAACATTGAAATCCGGCTATCCTGATATTACCACTTTCACCTAGCTGTGTTTCTTGCAATGCAATGACGTCAGCCTCATAACACATCTTTTCTATCTCTGTTCTACGCTTGTGTACACTGGCCACATTCCAAAACAGCACACGCACGTTTTTAATTCCTGTCACAGTTGAAGAAATCAGGAAGGCACTGAAAAGTACAAAAAATACAGCACCAGGGCCAGATGGCATTAGATACGATGACATTAGTCGAAGAACGGATGAGGAGTTGGGAGAGTTGGCGGACATGTTCAATAATAGCCTTCTAAAGGGCACAGTGAAAGAAGACTGGTTGCACGGCTATTTAGTTCCACTACACAAACCTGGGAAGGACCACACCAGGATACATGGCTACAGAATAATAACTATGCAGAATACGATTGGCAAGCTTTTGGAAAAAATTGTGGCCCGGAAGGTATCGTGTTATCTTGAAAGAAATAAGTGTTTACCAACATTGTTAGGAGGATATCGTCGAGGAAAGAAGACATGGCAGAATGCAGCCATATTTGCGCAGGATGTTTTTGAGGGGTTCGATTCGCGCATGGAGACATGTGCGGTCGCAATAGACCTTGAGGATGCGTACAATAGGGTGTCCTTGGATATCTTGATGCACCAGCTGTTAAATCTTGCAGTTAATCCTTTTGTCGTGCGTTGGGTTGGCGCCGCCCTGATGCACAGGGTTGTAGTTCTTAAGTGTGGTAACTGGATATCTATACCAACGGTTATTAGCCCTGGCCTGCCACAGGGATCGCCTCTATCTCCTGTAATTTTCAATGTATACACAGTACATATCGCTGGCAATCAAATCACAGGTGTTGGCAGAACGATGTCATATGCCGATGATATCCTGGTGTATAGACAGGGCAGAAATCGAGAAGAGTGCGTCGTGGAACTACAGAAGGAGCTGGACAGACTGACAAATTGGTGTCGAGATACGGGAGCAGTGGTTAATCCGTCTAAGGCATTCGTGACGTGGTTTTCCTTGAACAATCACATGGTAAAGACACACATGCCACAAGTTTCATTGTCCGGGAAAAGTTTAGAAAGAACTAGCACAATGAGATATCTGGGTGTGTTTTTTGACAGAAGTCTGAGTTTCAAGGAACATGTTGACCAAATTATCATAAGGGCAGGCAAAGGCTTAGCAGCAATGAAGGTTATGGCTGCTGCGCAGTGTGAGCAAAGATTGTTATTTCTTTTGTACCAGGGTTTGGTTGTGGCTGTGGTGGAATATGCACTGGCAATTCTGACTCTTAGCCAAACTCAGATCAAAAGACTGGATAGAGTCCAGAATGCAGCAATGCGTATCATTCTGGGATGCACAAGAGACACATCGACAAGAGCTATGCGATACCTACTTGACTGCCCAACAGCTGAGCATAGATTACAGTATTGCCGTGCACGGGCGTACCTTCAAATACATGCAGATAAGGAACACCCGTTGCATTCCGAAATACAGAAAGTTAAAGGCAGCAGACTCAAGAGAGGAAGGTCGTGGATGGGACGTGCTGAGGATGTAATACAAAGCGTGTGCAGATTACAGGATGTGGCAGCTGGTGCGGAATGGATAGGTCTACCCACAGATTTCGAAACTTGTTTGAGAGTAGTAATATCACTTAGCAGGGAATGCAGAGAATGGTGTCCCACAGCTGTGGAGAAAGAAGTGCAGGCTTTAATCAGTGAGAATACCAAAGAGGGGGATGTGATTATATACACTGATGGATCTGTAATTAGGCATGTTCGCAGTGCTTGGGCCTTTACAGCTCAGTGCGCAGGTAAAACGATCAAGGAGGAAAGTGGTGCCTTTGCGCTCACTATGAGTAGTATGACCATAGAGACTATGGCGGTGACCAAGGCATTTGAGTGGCTACGCACACAGAAAGTAACGCAGGTCTGCATCTTGAGTGACTCTATGAGTATGATTAAGAAGGTACAAGTGGGTCTCCTTCGCGAACAGTGGATTGAGGCCTTGAGAAATGCGAGCTTGAAAGCGGTTACATTTATTTTCGTGCCGGGACATGTGGGCGTTCGAGGCAATGAAAGAGCGGATCAACTGGCATCGTGTGCGATTGTGGCAAAGGGCGATGGGGCAATGGATCGCGCTGACGTTTTGAACTCCTTAAGAGATATAACTCGCGAGAGTGAGACTAATGTGGATGATGATTCCTTTTCAATGGCTAGGATTAAAGATCAGGGATTGAGATGCGGTGTTGCTAGAGGTGAAAATTTTGGAGGGCGCAGAAGAATGATGGTCAACCAGCATAGGACCGGTACTGTCAGCAGAAATGTGATGGCGGATACACTCAAGGAGAGATCGGAGCAACTATGGACGTGTCCAGTTTGCAGTGATGATGATCCGACGACTAACTAACTAACTAACTAACTAACTAGAGTAGTAAGAATAAAGTAGATATTTTTTTATATTTATCATGTTATTTCTTCCCCCATCTAAATCCCATTGTATGTATAATTTGTATTATTATGCATAGATCATGTTCTAGCAAAGCTGCTACTTGCAGGCAATGCAATGCCAATGGTCCAAAGAGTGCACATTGCAGCACATTTCAAATAATGGTGATGGGACTTAGTTCCGTTTCAGCCATCAGGAGGTTGGAAACTAACTTACTAAGACTGGTCGGGCAGTCCAACTCTAGCAGGCCCACAATAATCAGGATGCCACGTACAAAATGCAACGGAAACATGTCTATCAATAAACAGATATAGCAGACATGTTTCAAGTGAACCAAAGAAGAAGCCTTAGAAGGAGTGTAGTGTGTCTCCCACTTTAATTTGACTCAAACTTTGAGATTGAGCCCCCCCCCCCCCCCCCAATATTAATCAGCGTTTTGGATTCGCTTATCTATGTATATGTTCTATAAATTATAGACATGTTACATAGAAGAAAATATGGCAGATTTCTAAATCGGTGTACACTGTGACCTTCGCTCAGGTTTCGAGGTATTACCTAACCTTTGCAGTGTGATTTGTAGAATTTATATTTAAAATAGGGTTAGGAATAAGGGTTAGGATCAGTTATAAATTAAAAAATAAATTAGTTATAAAAGTTATATTAATTTATAAATGAAAATGTGGTTTGTGTCGGGAGATCTGACGTCACAGCATCCATTGGTGTTACACGCGCAGTGTACACCGATACGAAAAATTTACCAATACGAAAATATCGCGAGTCGTTAGATTATATTAAATTTATATAAATTAAACTTAAACGTTTATTTTCTTACGTCCAAATTACTGATCGATGAGCTTTCTTCTGCCATCTTGAACGGTTACCATCATAGTTGCCACTCATCATTTTAAGAATATCCCCATCTCTAAGGACAAAAAAAAAGCCCAGCTGTACAAACCAATGTATTCATACAATGATTGTCTATTGTCTTTCCCCAGGTGAATGATTGTTGATCGCATTCACACTTGCCGTTAATTCTAGGGGTGGTATCCTAAGCTGTCGTTTCAAGGCCAGATGTGTCGCCGAGGTTGCATTTAGTCCATGTTTGTTCAAGGTTATCTTGATATTTTCTATCCACCGTTTTCGTGGTCTACCTTTGGCTTTACACCCGGATATTCTTGTATTATATGCTCTTATTGGTATTTGGTTTGGCTTCATTCTCATAAGGTGACCGAACCATTTTACTTGCTCTCTCAATATGTTCGATACATGATATTATACCAACTCTTTTCCTAATTTCTTTATTTCTTATTTTATCTAGTTTGGTAACCATTGCAGCTTTATGCAATGATTGGATTTGAAAATAATCAGATATGCATGCGCTAGTTCTTACTGCACAGTGACTCATAATGGTAGCCTGATACGAATGATAATTCTTCCTTGTATTTGTGACTGCATTTCTTGCACGACTAAATGTTTACATGACCTGTTTACATGACACTGTTCTTTTAGCAGAAAGTGAACATGAACTACAAAGACTAATAGACCAAGTCAATAAATCAAGTAATGAATATGGGCTGGATATAAATATCCAAAAAAACAGAAACCATGATAATCAGCAAAGACACAGAAGAACAACAGCTAAACATACACGGAGAGAAGCTACAACAAGTAAAACATCAATATCTTGGACACATAATCACAAATGATGGCAGATGTGAAACAGAAGTTAAAAGGAGAATAGGAATGGCTAAAAGTACCGTCAATGACATGAGGAAAATATTAACATCTAAACATATTACAAACAAATTAAAAATGAGAATTATAAAATGCTATATCTACTCTATTTTAATGTATGGCTCAGAAACATGGACACTATATAAACAATTAGAAGACAGAATCGATGCCTTTGAGATGTGGGTATATAGAAGAATAGGGAGAACATCATGGAAAGAGAAGAAAACCAATAAAGAGGTGCTAAAGACACTTAATATGAAGAAAGAACTACTAAGAGAAATAAAGATCAGGCAAATAAAATATTTTGGTCACATTAAAAGACATGAAACCTTATTGAAGACCTTACTTGAGGTAAAGTCAAAGGGAGGCGAGTAAGAGTAAGGCAGAGATACAAGTGAGAGAGTAACATCACACGATGTACAGGTTACAGTCTAGCAGAATGCACCACCAAGACAAGAGACAGGAGATGTTGGAGATACGTTGCAGCCAACCTTCATTGCGGAGACGACACTTAAAGATGATGACCTTTGACACTGCCTGGCACATATTCAAAATTATCAGACTAAATATGATTTTAACATGTGTTTTGTGACCAAAGACACAATAGGTGAATAGGACCATATCTCAATGTCTAGATAATTTATTTTTTTAAGCATGAAATTTTCAAGAATATACATGAGAATAGCGAATAGCACTACTTGAAAGTTTCATGGAAGTAAAAGCTTTGATAAAATAACATACAGTTACAGTGCCGTTGCAACCAACCTTCGTTGCGGAGACGGCACTTGATGATAATGACAGTGGCGAGAACTACGGAAAACTATAAATCTCAGGAAGACAACAGCAACAAATTGAGCAGCAATAAACAAGTCGATATTTTTCGACTGTGAACGGGACATTGCCGTCTAAATGCGCATTTACACCAAGTCGATCATCAACAACACTCTGCGACTTGCATCTGCCCAGGAATAACATATGGGGCCTATAGGGGCATATGCCTACTCCAGAACCAGGCTCATAGATAGTCTTCGATAAGGGGGAGGGGAAAATATACCGATTTAAAATGGTTATATCTTCGATCTCATGAGTCATTCCTTCATTTTCCTTGGGTTTTCTTTTACCTTTTTATTTTTAGACAACCAATTTTATTTTATTTTATTTCGGGGGAGGGGGGTCTACCCTTTTTTTTTTTTTTTTTTTTCCTAGTACTAAGGGTCATGATCTGACTTCTTAAGCGAAAGAAAGACCCATCGCCCCCTTATCAACGGACTTGACCCAAAACAAAATCTCTACCGTAGAAGACCTCTGTACATAATTAATTAGGACTTCATTCGTAATGTTTTTTTAATTATTGTCGTGATTTTCATTGGCCATTATTCGTATACTTGGCATCGCATGCCAAAAATAGCCAGGCGACTCTAAATATATAAATGGTAGCAATCAAACAGCGCGGTAACAATAAAACACGTAACGAATGACGTCCTAATTAATTATGGAAAGAGGTCTTCTGTACCATATAAGGTCATTTCCCAGAGCACATACTACAGAACTGTTTCAGTTTGTGACAAATACTCGGTGCAAAATATTTACGAATTTCTGTATTTAATTATTATTAATATTATTAATATCTAAACAAATTACAAACAAGTTAAAAATGAGAATTATAAAATGCTACATCTATTCCATATTAATGTATGGCTCAGAAACATGGACACTAAATAAACAATTAGAAGACAAAATTGATGCCTTTGAGATGTGGGTATATAGAAGAATAGGGAGAACATCATGGAAAGAGAAGAAAACAAATAAAGAGGTGCTAAAAACACTTAATATGAAGAAAGAACTACTAAGAGAAATAAAGATCAGGCAAATAAAATACTTTGGACACATTAAAAGACATGACACCCTATTGAAGACCTTACTTGAGGGTAAAGTCAAAGGGAAGCGAGCAAGAGGTAGGCAGAGATACAAGTGGGAGAGTAACATTACACGATGGACAGGTTACAGTCTTGCAGAGTGCACCACCAAGACAAGAGACAGGAGATGTTGGAGATACGTTGCAGCCAACCTTCGTTGCGGAGACGGCACTAGATGATGATGATGATGATGTATTTAATTAACAAATTAGTCATTCAAAATTTTGAAATGAAAATTAATCTGCAAGAACTTAACGGCGTTGATATGGGACGGATACTTCGCTCTACAAATGATTGTGTTACCATTATAAATCGTAGCACGAAGATGAAAACTAAATTTAACATTCATTCATTCATTCATTTTCCTTTTGCGCTAAAGTTAGCGCATAGGGCAGAGGTCAGATCTCTCCAATTCTGTCTGTTCAAAGCTATTCTGTGCAGTTCTTGAATAGTATGAATATCGGTTGTTTTACTTTCTCTAAGTATTGTTCTTCTGAGTGTTTCTTTTGGTCTACTCATTGCTCTTTTGCCTGTAGGTATCCATTCAAGAGATTGGCGGTGTTTTATGTTGGTAGGTATAATGTCTTAGCGTAGGACATGCCCGATGTAGGAACAACGGCGTTTTCCGATAACATCTGTGATGAAATTTTGGTGTGTCTCTTCTCTGATTTTATCATTCGATTTGAATTCACTCCAATAGGTGTTAGTTATCATACGAAGACATTTGTTCTCAAAACTTAGTAATTTCTTTTTTGAAGATAAAGAGCTTTTCCAGCTCTCACATATGATAGCACCGGAATAACGCAGGAATTAAATAAGCGCATTTTCGTGCGTGTGCTGATTGACTTTGACTTCCAGATATTAGACAGTCTGTTAAATGCACTTGATGTTAGGGCAATGCGAGTTGTAATTTCTGCCATGATATCATCATCGAGTGTTAATTTGCTTCCTAGATAGGAGAATTTGTGTACTTTTTCAAGTTGTTGTCCAATTAAAGTAATTTCATTAGGTGAATTTGTGAAGTCCATAATTTTTGTTTTTGATGAATTGATTTGGAGACCTATTTGTCCTGCGATATTTAATCTATCAGTTTTTGTTAAATTTAACAATCAGACGATAACAATCAGTCGAAAAATCTACATTATTTTGTATATTCGCGCAATAATTTCAGGTTGTGAAATGATCAGACTAGTTAATTTATTTATTGACTTATTTGAGTTAGAAGAATCTCCGCTTTGATTAGATGTCTTCATTCTACTGGATTGACAGAAGAATGCCTGAATGAATGTTTACTTTATGTTGCTTGTGATGGTACAGCGGTAATGTTGGGTTCTCGTAGTAAAATAAAGTTACTAAAAGATAAATTTCCATCAGTAATTGTTTGATACTGTGCTACGCATAATCTAAAATTATCTGTCCACGATGCTGATAAGAAAGTTTCTGGAATTAATAGATTCAAATCATGTATTGACACGTTTTTTAAAATCATGCATCGACCAAAGAATAATCGCGAACTCCATGTATGTGCCACTTTACTGGAAGCGCAGTTGTTGAAAATTGAACACTAAGCATTAGTTGGGTAGCACCCAGCTTTCGCTCAGTATCTCCAGTTTAGTAGGATTATAAAGACTTATTTTGTCATTTTAGAAATGCTAAAGATGATAATTTCACCGATTAAAAAAAAGATAAGTGGACATACGAAGGATTGATGAAGAAGACTACTACTGTGTGGAGTTCATTCTAGACTTAGGATCGATGTGTGATGCACTTCAAGAGCTTTCGAAACTAAGCCTAATATCGCAAGAACGAAACATAAATCCAAATGGTGCCAATAAAGCAATTAAGCGCACTATACAGTTGTTTGTAGAGAGGCAATAAAATCCCGGACAGTAGGCCTACTATAAGGAAATCGTCCAAGCTGCTAAGCCTATAATTTTCCAAGGAATTCTTATTTACAATAGAGATAGAAAAGATGATCAACTAATATGTCCTGTTTCCTTTCATGACAGCATGGAGGCTTCATTAAAACAACAACGGCTTTTTGGGCACCAGGCAGCAACAGATTAAAATAGCAAGGAAAGAAATAGAAATATTGAACTTTATAAAGGCATGGATAAATTATGGCCTTTATTATAAACCTGGTTAAAGTAAGCATTATATTAGTGCATGTATGTCGGTATGTATGTATGTATGTATGTATGTGTGTCTGTATGTATCTCTGTATGGGTGGAGGTTGTGAGGCCCATATATATATATATATGAGAGGGTTTGAGTGGTTCTTTTTGTTACTAGTTTTCATACTCAACACTAACTTCAAACCTATTAGTAGTCTCTTATCACATACATGGTAGATCAGCGTTAATATTCTTCGCTCCTCCTTCTGACACTGTCAAAACACGAAATGACTGAACCTTCCCTCTTTAGCTAACGTAACCTCATAATTAACGCTACGGAGATTACACAACAAACCACACCGCCGCTTGTTTTATATTATGACAGTAGAACTATAAGAAAATTATTTGATTTCTCAAAATGTTTCATACGTAAGCTTGGGTTTTGTTTCTTCAATACTCCCTATGTGCAAAGTATGACGGCCAAATGGGGGGGGGGGGGAGGGAGGGGAGGAGGAGAGGTGATGACCATTCGTGTTAAAGTATTGACCATCCACTTCTGTAAACGCCGTATACCCACTATTTTTTCCTAGAAAAAAGCACTGTATGTATATATATATATATATATATATATATATATATATATATATATATACATATATATATATATATATATATATATATATATATATATATATATATATATATATATATTTATAGCGCTCTACAGTCAAAAAGAGCGCATTATCTTGTGAAAAGAGGAGATATGTTGCAGCATAATTGCGGAGAGTAGCTAGAAAGTCATGGATAGATCAAAATTCACTTACAGTGGTCATTACATGCCCAAACTGCCCAAGGACATTTACAGCTCGAATAGGGCTAATTAGCCATCTACGAACTATTAGGCATGGTCATAATTCAAACTGAATTTTCAAAAATGGATGTAAAAATGGTCACCATCACTTGTGATGGAGTAACACACACGAACGCACACACACCCATATATGTATTAATTATTACATGATGGTCGAGCAGTCCCTTGTATAAACTTAAATTTGTGTGTCTGTCATCAAGGAATAATTTTGATCACCAATATGTTTATGTAATAAATCTCTATTTTGTCATCCTCATGTTTCGTTAGTACCTAACTCTTGTTTGTACCACAAACTATGGTATTATTATAATTAATTTGATTTAAGGTAACCTTATGGTGAGGCGCACTTCTTTCAAACGCGGACATGGTCCAATTTCTCTCCTCTTCTTCTGCGTTCGTTCTCAGACTCCTAAATATTAGCATTATGTAGTTCGGAGAACGAAGTGCATTGTGTCATGGCTTATATCTTGGCTGCGATATCTGCGCTTTACGGTCTGACACATCCTACTACTTTGATCTTTTTGGGGATGAAACAACCAACGCGAGCACAAAACCTGCTTAGTCGCCTCTTACAACATAATTGGCAGGTAATAATGTTGCAATTCTTTACCCCCTCCCCTCTGTCCTCTGGCAACACACGGACGCCAATTTGGTTATATCATAGTTTTTTAACCATAAAATAATAATAGAGGCTACGTTCTGGTAATCCAGCCACCATGAATTCGAGAGTATGTATTTAAGGGAGTGGTGCAGAACCATAACCGCCGAGTTATATATTCAATACGTTTTTGTCATCACAACGTGAATATTGGAATCATGGTAACTGGATTATCTGAAACAGTAATCCTTTTTTTGTGTGGCTGAAGGGCGCATACCTCGTCATAAGATACTTTCTTTATTTTTAAAAAGAAAAACCGAAGAAGGGTGATTATTTCGGTAAACTGTGAATATATTATATATTCACAAATATATGCATAACTTTCGTATTGCAGGAATGGCACAGAAACTAACAATATATATGGTGTCCATATAAGCTACAGTTTACTCAATTTGTGTACTTTGAATCGCAGGTGCTTAACATGACTAGCATACCACCTAAGGACAAAGATGGTGCCATAGACCTCACACTCTAACATCCACGCTTCCTTTTCTCACTTACTGTCTTTGGAATAAATGAAAGTGATAATTTGTCATGTGTAACACGTTACAGAAAACCCAAACTTATCATCCATTACTAAATAAATTACAGCGACCATGACTAACTCTTATACATAATAATACTAGATAACACACTGTTAAAATTATATTCCTTACAACTCTCCCACCTGTGTTAAAATTATATTCATTACAACTCTCCCACCTGTGTTAAAATGAATAAATGGTAGAAGTTTCTCTGGCAAAGAACGCTGAAATAAAAGCGAGCACAGGGTTAAAAAAGAAAGAATAGATTAATGTTTTTGAGATTGTTGAGTAGTCCAATGTCAGATGAATAACTTCTAAATCCATAAATGTCAAGTGAATCCAAGGTGGAGAAAGTGAACAATGTAAAACCCAAGTATTTAATTATTGGGCAATGTAAACATTCTGCAGTTGTGTTGAATGGTGTACATGATTTTTGATTTATTTAAGATCAAAACTTGCAAAATGAAATGTCTGAAAAAAGTTCATTGGAATCACCAGATTCAACAAAATGCGCAATGAGAACATCAGAAAGATAATAGATAAAACACCATGCATAGAATATATATAGAAAAAATAGATAAAATAGTTTGGACAATGGAGGGAAGGGGTTTACAATTCAGAAATTATTAATAATATGGACGTTTTTATAAGAATTGTCTATTGTCATAATGTCCATACTTGTCGCCGAGCGTAGAGGTTTGTATAGAAGATGTAGTCTGTGTTTCAGAGCCAGGTATGTTGCTATGGTTGTAGTGTAGTAATGTTTATTTACAATGGTCTTGATATTGTCTATCTATCTTTTCCTAGGTCTGTCCTTGGCTTTGTATCATTATTTAAATCTTGTTATACGCTCTTATGGGACCATTCATCCTCATAAGACGTACAAACAATTTTATCTGTTGTTTCTCTATATACTTGATGCACTATGTTATACTTAGTATCCGTCTGATGTTCTAATTGCGCACCTTGTCGAATCTGGTGACTCAAATAGCCTTACTTAGACATTCGCAAGTTTCGATCTTTCTCTTATATGTAGATGTTAGTTGCCAAGTCTGGCATTGGTAGCATAGTGTTGGCACAAAGATGCTCTTACTTATGTGTATGTGTTAGTTGCCAAGTCTGATACTGGTAGCATAGTGTTGGCACAAAGATGCTCTTACTTATGTGTAGGTGTTAGTTGCCGAGTCTGACACTGATAGCATAGTGTTGGCACAAAGATGATCTTACTTATGTGTAGGTGTTAGTTGTCTAGTTTGACAATGGTAGCATAGTGTTGGCACAAAGATGATCTTACTTATGTGTAGGTGTTAGTTGCCGAGTCTGACATTGGTAGCATAGTGTTGGCACAACGATGCTCTTACTTATGTATTTCATTACTTCCGTGTTGTTTTTTTGGGTGCTATAGCAAAAGTAAGATCTGGTATATCACAATATTTTCATTTTGACATCTTTTTTCTATCTCTCAATTGACTCGTCCGTCTTCTGTGAAGATACTTCCTAGGTACTTGAACTTTTTGACGTGTATTATTTTTGTGTTCTCTATTTGGATGTTTAAATGATCTGTTGATCTCGTTATTTGCATAGTTTCTGCATTTTGTCTATTGATCCGCTTGTTGTATTTATTGCATATTCTTGATAGTGAGTTGATGTGAGTTTGCAGTTTTTCTTCGTCATCATGCATGATGTTTTTATCGTCAGCGAAAAGCAGTTCATTGAGTTTGTTTTTACGTTGTTCATTCTCTGTTGTTTCATTTATCAGAAGTTGTATAAGAATACGCATATAAATTCTACTACATATGACTGAATATATAAAAATAAGACGACAGCTATGTTGATGGAAAAGATCTAAAGATAGTAGTAAGAAACATGTATTGGAAACAAACAGATGTGTCGAGGGTTGACAGTAATGTAGGAGAATTTCAAAAGATAGAGATGGGCATCAGACAAGAATGTGTAATGTCACCAGATCTTTTCTTTCTGTATACAGAGGATATTATGTGAAACTTAGAAAACATGCTAGGAATAGCAGTTTGAGGTTACAAAATCTGAATAATTTAAGACATGCTGACGATACAGTACTGATTGAAGGGAGAGAACAATAAATGTAAACTTTGTTAGACATGGTAGTAAAAAAGTGAAAACAAAGCTCTCAGTCTAAACCAGAGGAAACGGCTGTTTCAAGAAAAACACACCACCAAAATGCAGCATTACTATTTATGATTCAACATTAAATTATGGGGATTAAGTCAAGTATATAGGCGCCATTTTAACATCAGATGGCAGGTGCTCCAATGAGTAACAGTAATTACAGTAAGAGTATCTGTAACAATGAAACAGTAACCTATGATTTATATTTTAATTGTAGAACAAGGGGATCTCATTCAAATTTCTCGTTTTTGTATGTAGAAAACACTTAGTGTGTCAGCCAACGTGTGAGAGTTTCATAATAATTAAAAAAAAAATATTTTAGACAGATACATACAATTAAAAAAAGAACACACTAATTGGTAAATGCAAGTTTAAAGTGAAAGTACATCAGGAGTAGATTTCTCAACTTTGTTTTGACACAATAATTAATTAAAATAAATCTGTTGACAATTGATCATATTATCTCCCCTTCATTGCAAACGTAAAACCACCTTCTATAAAGTGAAAACCACCGTCTATAAAGTGGCAAGTTCTCTGTTTACAGTGACTAAATTATGTTTTATTAATGAAGCATTATGTTTAGTCAGTGTGACTATCTAAGACACATTAGTCAAGTTTTCTTCCAGTAAACAGAGCCCTATTTCTATCTCGTGAACACAGTTCACGAAAGTAAGATTGCTCTTGAGATGTCAACATTATGACTAGTAAGAAAAACCAAAACACAAACAGTGCGTGGTGTGGACTGTGCTATGTGGTTTAGATCAGTGGTGCCAATGTGGTGTGGAAAATCAAGCAAAGTTAGTGGTACTGTTATAGTTGCCTACCATGCACAGCGTAAAATGTGACTAAGAAGGTTTGGGGGGAGGGGGGGGGGTGAGTTGGCTCTCCTATTCAATAGAGGATCATGTTATCCAGAAGTCATGCTGAAGTTGGGTGTGTCAGATCGAAGGCGCAGATATCGCAGCCACGATGTAAATCATGACACACCGCATTCATTCTCCGGATTACGTCCTGATAACATACAGGTGTTTGAGGACGAACGCATAAAAAGAAGAAGCAGATGAAGATCAGTGGTTCTCAAAATGTAATTTCGTCCACGTTTGGGGCTATATATTTGATGTGAGGGGGATAATTACACGAACAAAAAAAAAATAATTAAACTATGACGCAGATTCTTCCAGATCTGTGATATAAAAATACAGTTTTTGAATGATGCTATTATTTTACAAAAGTGCTCACTATATCACAGCACAAAGGGGAAACGATGGCTATCTGAAACAGCTCTGGCGGAAAGCTCTACTGCACTGTCTAACTACTGCACTGTCTAACTATTGCACTGTCTAACTACTGCACTGTCTAACTGCTGCACTGTCTAACTACTGCACTGTGTAACTATTGCACTGTCTAAGTATTGCACTGTCTAACTACTGCACTGTCTAACTACTGCACTGTCTAACTATTGCACTGTCTAACTGCTGCACTGTCTAACTATTGCACTGTCTAACTATTGCACTGTCTAACTATTGCACTGTCTAACTATTTCACTGTCTAATTATTGCACTGTCTAACTGCTGCACTGTCTAACTGCTGCACGGTCTAACTATTGCATTGTCTAACTGCTGCACTGTCTAACTATTGCACTGTCTAACTGCTGCACTGTCTAACTATTGCACTGTCTAACTATTGCACTGTCTAACTGCTGCATTGTCTAACTGCTGCACTGGAGCTGTTCTTTGAACAGTTCATTTCTTTGATGTAATCCATATCAGCATCTGACCTGCTGGAAAACAAGGAAGAAGGAGAAAAGAATTATGCGATGCATAAGATATACGATAGTAGTAATCCTTGAGGAAAGATGACAAGCTTTTTTCTGGTCTATAGGAATTAATCTCTAGTGCCGGGAACAACACATCGGCTGGAAATGCGAGGGCTGGGGCAACACAGTGCAGTATAAGGAAAAACGGATTTAGATACAAATGTTATCAATATGTATACACACGACATACTAGCGAATAGACGCAAAGACATACGACGTTTTGAATAAGAAACCATCATCAGGACAAACGATAGCTGATTAACAATGAATAGAAACACGCATATGACGAAATCGGAGGCAATGGATGATGAAAGTGGGAGAGAAAGAAGTGAAGCACAAGTGGATATTAAGGGAGAGATATTACGGACGATGTGATCAACCCTGGTAACAAGAGACAAAAAGGACATTGAGATCTGGTCAACAAAGGCATAGATGCTTTCCATCTTAGTTCTCACTCTGGATAATTGAGTTTATGTGTTTGTTCTCAAACTCCTGCACAGTAGCAGGATGTAGTTCGTAATGCGTTTTGTCATGGTTCACAACATTGATGCGAGATCTTCGCTTTTAACCTAACACATTCGACTTTATAAAGCACTGGATCATTTTGACCTTATATAGGATGGGGCAGCCAACTCCACCATATAACCTCCTTAGTCTCTTCTTAAAATATACATGGAAGGCAAACAGTATTGCTATTCTTTTTTCCCCTCTCGAGACTTTAAAAAAAAAACTAATGGTGTGTGACTTTTTAAAAATAATTTGTGTTGTCTAGTGCTTTTGACGGAACGAGTTGGTGGCACTTGCCTAAACACAATACGTGTTAAAAGATGGTTATTTTGTGCATCTATCATTCAGGGCAATATACTGCTAATTTTCCCAAACAACTTGCATATCATATATTAATAAAAGAAAAGTGTGAAAACCAGAATACTGGTTTCATTAGTTATTATAAAGATAAAGAATGCAACAGATCGCATGTAACCCATGTCTGCTGAAAGACACCAGTACAAATAGAAATGACCGGAGTATACCGATGTGGTATCAAAAGTTCCCCATTACACATTGTTTACTACACTGTATAATCTTGTCTCTCAATTAGTTGTGTGGACTATTTGAAAATAATCCATCTGAAGTCACATTATTTAACCATTACAGTGATTTTAATTGGTCACTTTTGTATACATTGTGTCGACAGCCAATGACAAATCAACGTCAAGTAAAGTCATTTAGAAGAATGAGTTCGCGTGACTGTATTTGACGAGAGACACGGTACAGTAAGTCGATATGACCTAGCAAAAGACACCTTACAAACAAAAATGTAATAGTCATGATTGAATGATTGTCCAAACAAATGTCATGTGTTTTGTTTTTGCGAAAACTAATTGTACTTGAATTAAACTCATAACATAAAAACATGGATCTTTTTGTACTTGAAGTTTTAAGAAGATAAAAATGCGATTGCAATGGAACAATGGGATTAAAAACTGAGGCTCTGTATGGAAAAATAATTTTGTGAAATATATTTTGAGGCTCTGTCTAGGATAGCAGGGCTATAGAGAGTGGACATTTCCATTATTCATTAAGGGTCATAACCACGCATATACTATCAGATAAGGGGATGTAATACATGTGAAATGTATTAATATGTGCAAATGTATTAATAAATCATAAGAACACAAATATTTTGATCTGATCATGTGGTAATATAATTTTAATAAACAACTCTCATTTATTTTGAGTGATATTATGCAACTATTCCCCGTTCTACTATTTATAAAAACTTTTTTTTGAAAGCAATATGCACGACATTCTTCCCTAACTGTTGACATGGTGAACAAAAGTGTGGCACATAAACTTTTGGATGTTAAGGGATAATGTCCGTATAAGGTTCAAGTTCCCCGCGGAACTAATACAAAAGTTGGCTCTTGACTTTGTATGGGAACTAGTGTCAGTAGTCCGTTCACATGTCTTAGACTCCACCGCGGGGTCAAGGTTCAGCCAGTGTCGAGTCAGCTCGCTCGTCACAGTACCGCTTGGGATCTAGGCTGGTTCCTCCCCATATGACATGTTAAGACAGGACGAAGTCACCGGGGTGAAGTTTTCGGTCGTACGGAATGTTAACAGCATAAACGTGCTCAGCTAAGTGGTGAGCTATACTTAGCGTCCGAGTGGCTTTCGAATGTCGGCGCCTGCTATGTCATACCGCCTCGAAAGAGGATTACGGGGGTATAGGAGAGCTGCTTAGAAAGTGCTTCACTCGACTTTTTTGTCATGAAATAACTTTGGAATTACTTAAATTTTAGTATTATTTGTATTTACACGGTTACCTTACACTTAAACGTATTTTTGATTTAACATTTGGATACTGCTATTTATTGGAAAGAATAAATAAAGTATTTTGATAAAAAGTAGTAATGTAGTCTTACAGTTTTTATGGCCATAATTCTTAATTTAAAAGATCTTAATTATCTAATTATAATTTCGCTAACAAAATAAAAATAAATTTAGTATTCACGAGGGGAAAAAATGGGATTGCAATTTGTGAGTTTTAAAACGCTTAATTTTTGAGAGAAAATTTACTTTCAACAATAATGCAATTTCACAATATAAGGACATCCACCTGTATCAGCTGAGTTAAAAAAAATGTAAACTCAAAATATTTTGACTTGATACATTGCTTACTAAAATTGCGAAAATATACATTTGTTTATGTTAATGGAACATATGTATTGTAATTGTATGTATTGAGTGCAAAGTTGTGTCCAGGTCTCACCAAGATTGTCTTGGTTTTATAACACTGACTTATATCTCGCCCTGTTGTGCCTATGTCCCAGTTTCTATAACAGTTTACAAATACAACAAATGTGTTACATGTTTAAATCAACACACGTGGTCTCGCTTCTTTCAAGCGAATAAACACGCTTGGTAACCCTAAATGCGGTCGAGCGTGAAGACTTTGATTTATTTATAAATAGATCAGTGGTCATAAGGTATTTTCTGTAGACGTATTAATTAATTCACAGTATTATATGATTGCCATGTGTCTTCTGTCACGGAGATCATCCAATAAATAAATTAATTTTCCAACACAGCTGACCTGTGTTCTTTGGTATAATTAAAAAGAAAGAATCTCTTCAAGAATCTGTTTCTAGTAAACAAAAATCTGAACGTAGTGATAGTTAGATAAACTTAATTTCCAATAGAAATCGTCCTTGGTTGGCGGGTCTGAAAGGGGAGCATGGGGAGCTAAACTGTTACATGTCAAGCATAGCGTAAAAAGCAACTAAGAGGAATTTAAGGTGTAGTTTGTTGTTCCATAAATGCCCGTAGATAAGGAGGTTGTAGGGTTGAGATATTCAACTTCCCGTCCTTTAGCAAATCAGAATAGATCTATGCCTTTTAGCATTAGAAATTTGCCCAAAATGCGGGTAAAAAGTCTCCCCCCCCCCCCCCGTAGAGATTTTCACAAAAGGAACATCACATGAAGAAGATCTGATACACGAAAATACACGAATGACTTTTTTTAGGGAATTACTCCTTCCCCCTCCCCCTACTTTATAACATATTTATAACACTGGTCTCACCCCACAGTGTCAAATTGACATAGAGGCTATGCTGAAGTTCGATTTGTCAGTTAAGCTGTCAATTATGGCACAACTTTTATCTGGACTATATCCTGCTGATCTGCAGGAGCTTGAGAATAGATACAGAAGATGAAACAAGAAGTTGAAAAGATGTTTACACCGGAAGGCATCGATCTTGGTGAAGAATGGATTATCTTTTCAAGACTATCTTTGCAATCACTAGAGAGTTCATTGATAAACATATGAATGAATACTCTGTTCACGGAGTTCATCTCCGAACAATTTCATGACACGGATGTTGTGAGACAGACGATCAAAATAATCCACAATCAGTGGTTCGAATGGACTTTTATCACCAGATCACGTGGAAGAACAGTTCACGAAGCCAGTGTTCAAACAACACACAGCCTAACGATGTGTGTGTTTGCTGTAAAGCAAGTATACTTGCTAGAAATTGAAGCCTATTTACGCTAAGACATCATCATCAGGTGCCATGCCGTCTGGCGTAGGCGACCATGGCTCTCCATATCTCTCTGTCTCCAGTATTATGTATCAAGCTCGTTGTTGTTTCCCTGCCGTGCCATGTTGTCAAACTGTCTAATATATTTTCACGTTGTAGCCATTTGTCTATGTTGCCTTCAATCTTGCCTGTTGTGACTATGTTCTCCAAACCTCCTTCTCTCATGAAGTGGCCAAAAATATGAAGATTGTCTTTTTCTTATATTATTTATTAAGGACCGTTTCGCATTTGACTCGTTCAACACCTCCACATTAGTTTTTCTGACAGGCCATGGTATTCTAAGTCCATGATGTCAACATACCTTAACCAAAAGGTTGTAATCCCTTATTGACCAATCATCAACTAAGGAGACATTTATTCAAACACTGTAAATGTCACGTGATTGTGTCTCCTGTGTACATCGTTATTAGTTTACAGTGTATACCGGTACGTTTTTGAGTATTCCTGTATTTCTCAGTTGTTGGGTTTTTGTGGTTGGGGGGGGGGGGGGGTTACCGTGAGGATAAAATGAGACGATTGATTGAACAGGCCTAAGTCTGACCTATTTATTCGAGGTTCTTAATCAGAGTTGGCACGTTCCTTTTTTTTTTTTAAAGTGACATTTCCCCGTAAACATGACAGAAGTTTAACATTACAATAGCCTATCCATTACAGATGAGGTACCGTCTTCGCACGAAAGGTCAGCAACAGTTCCCATTTACCTCATGTTCGTCTCCCTGCTATCACACCATACTATAAGCCTATAACCCGGTGTTGTGGCACACGCCCCACAGGTGGAAGGGGGGGGGATTTCATTGTTTAGGGGGACACTTTAAAAAACAACATAATTTTGTACTTGAGATTTAGTTGTCCATTACATGTTTTAAACATTTAGCCTACTTAACTGTTTTTTTTCTTCTAATAATTTTCTAGTGTTTTCTTCCTAAAACCCAAGTCTTGTGTCATGAACAAGTTATAATTAGGTTTCATTTATGGAATAAGTCATTCTTTTAATAGACCTATAAAAAAATGTAGGGGGGGGGTGGCATCAGAGTTTTTGAAAGATTGAGGGTGGGGAAAGGTTTAAAGAAAAGGTTGGGTAAAACTGCTATACCCAGCCAGGTTCACAGGAGTACCACATTGGATGAAATAACACACATTCTCTAGCGAATTCTTTCTTCAGCAACGCAGATGAGTGTGAAAATACCTTGACCTATCCAGCCCTTGATGCTGCTGGTCCATGATTTTCTTAGTCTTCCTCTGCTTCTTCCAAGCTCTACTGTTCCCCGTAGTATAGTTTATAGCGAATAATCATATCAGCACACGTCCAAATAAACAATCAGGGCCGTAGACAAGTTTTAATTGAGGAAGGGGATATACCTATAAAATAATTTGAAATAGGCATTCGTCCATTTTTGTAATTCCTTTTTTTTTAATGCGAAAGCTGATAACTTTTTAAATGTGAAAACGGATGACTTTTTTGATGTGAAAACTGATGACTTTTTTGATGCGAAAACTGATGACTTTTTATGAGAAAGCTGATAACTTTTTTGATGTGAAAGCTGATGACTTATTTGATTAGAAAGTTGATGACTTTTTTATGAGAAAACTGATGACTTTTTTGATGCGAAACATGTTGACTTTTTGTATGCAAAAACTGATGACTTTTTGGATGAGAAAGCTGATGACTTGATGTGAAAGGTGATGACTTTTTGTATGCAAAAACTGATGAATTTTTGGATGATAAATCTGATTACTTTTTTGATGTGAAAGATGATGACTTTCTTTAATGAGAAAACTGATGACTTTTTTAATGAGAAAGCAGATTACTTTTTTTTATGAGAAAGGTGATTACTTTTCTGATAAGAAAGCTGATGACATTTTTGATGAGAAAGGGTATGACTATTTTGATAAGAAAGGAGATAACATTTTTGATGAGAAAGCTGATTACTTTTTTGATGTGAAAACTGATGACTTTTTTGATGAGAAAGCTGATGACTTTTTTGATGAGAAAGCTGATGACTTTTTAAAATGAGAAAGCTGATGACTTTTTTAAAATGAGAAAGCTGATGACTTTTTTGATGAGAAAGATGATGACTTTTTTGATGAGAAGTGATGACTTTTTTGATGTGATAACGGATGACTTTTTTATGCTAAAACTGATGACTTTTTTGATGCTAAATCTGATGACTGTTTTGATGCTAAAACTGATGACTTTTTTATGAGAAAGCTGATGACTTTTTTGATGAGAAAACTGATAACTTTTTTGATGAGCAAGCTGATAAATTTTGTGATGAGAAAGCTGATGACTTATTTGATGTGAAAGGTGATGACTTTTTGTATGTGAAAACTGATGGCTTTATTTTAATGAGAAAGCGGATGACTTTTTTGATGAGAAAAAATCATGTTGTTGGTTTGTGCTTCTGTACCTTTGCTGTTAACCAAGATCATATTTTATTCATCGTTTATTTTGGTCTCCTTGCTAGCACAATGTGAAAACTATAAATGTGTTGTGTTTCACAATATGGCACATTATTACTAAATGCTACCTGGCCATTTTGTTTAAATGTAACTGTAGGAAGAAAATCCAAGATGACTGGTTAAATGTAACTGTAGGAAGAAAGTCCAAGATGACTGGTTAAATGTAACTATAGGGAGAAAGTCCAAGATGACTGGTTAAATGTAACTATAAGGAGAAAGTCCAACATGACTGGTTAAATGTAACTGTAGGGAGAAAGTCCCAGATGACTGGTTACCGGTAAATGTAACTAGGGAGAAAGTCCAAGATGACTGGTTAAATGTAACTATAAGGAGAAAGTCCAAGATGACTGGTTAAATGTAACTGTAGGGAGAAAGTCCAAGATGACTGGTTAAATGTAACTGTAGGGATCAAGTCCAAGATGACTGGTTAAATGTAACTATAGGGAGAAAGTCCAAGATGACTGGTTAAATGTAACTGTAGGGAGAAAGTCCAAGATGACTGGTTAAATGTAACTAGGGAGAAAGTTCAAGATGACTGGTTAAATGTAACTGTAGGGATCACGTCCCAGATGACGATGACTGGTTAGATTTAACTGTAGGGAGCAAGTCCAAAATGACTGGTTAAATCTAACTGTAGGGATCACGTCCCAGATGACTGGTTAAATGTAACTGTAGGGAGCAATGCTAGGATCTGGGAAGTCTTTTACTTTAGAGAGGTCTTTGCTGTGACCATCCTGCATTTTTGAGACAAACTGTTAGGTAAAAAGGGTTGATTCCCTACCAGAAGTCATTGCAGAAAAAAATAATGAGGATTGGTAAAGTGGAATTCCTCTATAGAGAATCCTCTTATAACAAATTTCCCTATATAGCAACACATTTAAAAATCCCCAATTATATTTATTCTTTATTGTTTGTACTGTACATGGTAAATTTCTGTTATTACATACATGTTTTGTTGGTCTGGACCAAGTTGTTATAAGGGGATTCCACTATAATAAACCCTACACCTTCTTAGTTGCCTCTCATAGCATACATGGCAGATTGTAGTATTATTCATCTTTGCTCCACCATTGAATCACTTTAACACAAGCAGCTAATTTTCTGTATAAAAATATAGCCTAACTTTCTGTATTATTTTGAATTTACTGAATGGCCTTTTGCATCTTGCAGACGATCATTAAGAAAACAAACAAAAACAAGCCAATGAGCCTTTTCTCTCAGTAATGGAAGACTTTCTAAGCGATCATGTTGTTAAAGAAACAGAAGATGTTTGTTTTCATCTTTCCCTTTTATCTTCCATATCTTTTATTATATTGTTCCTAAACAACATCGCCCCAGCCAGCACACAGATTGTGCCTCCAGACAGCTCAAGTTTTGGCCATGTTTGCCAGATTTTGGAGAAATCTTTCACTGAGGACTTACAAATGTCTTTGTACCTCAGCATTGGACTACCACAGGCCTTCAGAAGCGTCTCTGAATAGTACTTATTGTGGAATGCGACAGTTTGGTATTCTGCGGACATGGTCCAGCCCTCGCAATCTATTTTTATTAAGTGTTTCCATGGTAGATGAGTGTGGCATAAAAGTTCTATTGGTGATTTTATCGTGCCATTTAATGTAAGATTTTGCTGAGACATCTTAGCTGAAAGGTGTTTAGTCTCCTCTCATGTCTTGTGTAGGTTGTCCATGTTTCAGAACCATAATATAGTTTGGATTACCTTGTTGTGAAGAAATCATTAGTCATTTCAGAAATATTCTCTTATATGGCTGGTAGATTATACTATCGATATAATCACAGACGTACACTGTTCAGCAGATGTGGTAAAAACATTGAATGTATTAGTTACCAAAGCCAAAGGTGTCAGGCCATTGGTGCAAATAAATGGCAACACAACATATTTCCGTTGTGTGAACTACATTCTGTTGGAAATCTTGTAGGATCACTGTGCTGCTATAAGAGAGATCCATGGGAGTTTAAGAACAAACAGAATAAAAAAAGACCTACATACTGTATAAACAGATAAACAGAAAACAAACATTGCATTTTTTGGTTCAAAATGTATTTAGATTTGCACACTAACTTTTCTTTCCTCACACATTAACCTTTCTTTCCTCACACTAACATTTCTTTCCTCACACACTAACTTTCCTTTCCTCATGTACTACCGGTATATCATTGTGAATGTTTATGTAGTTAATGCATCTGTTATTCTTATGGTGAAACCAATTCCATTCTTGATTGTTCTTCACATAAAACATTCAAGTAATAACTGTTTCTCATTGATGGTACCAAGATATGTTAAGTTTCTCATTGATGGTATCAAGATTTGTCTAGTTTCTCATTGATGGTACCAAGACTTGTCTAGTTTCTCCTTTATGGTACCAAGATTTTTTAAGTTTCTCATTGATGGTATCAAGATTTGTCTAGTTTCTCATTGATGGTACCATGAAGTGTCTAGTTTCTCATTGATGGTACTAAGATTTGTTAAGTTTCTCATTGATGGTATCAAGATTTGTCTAGTTTCTCCTTGATGGCACCAAGACTTGTCTACCGTAGTTTCTCCTTGATGGTACCAAGACATGTCTAGTTTCTCCTTGATGGTACTAAGATTTGTTAAGTTTCTCATTGATGGTACCAAGATTTGTCTAGTTTCTCATTGATGGTACCAAGAAGTGTCTAGTTTCTCCTTGATGATACCAAGATTTGTTATGTTTCTCATTGATGGTACCAAGATTTGTCTAGTTTTTCCTTGATGGTACTAAGATTTGTTAAGTTTCTCATTGATGGTATCAAGACATGTCTAGTTTCTCATTGATGGTACCAAGACTTGTCTAGTTTCTCCTTGATGGTACCAAGACTTGTCTAGTTTCTCATTGAGAGTACCAAGACTTGTCTAGTTTCTCATTGATGGTACCAAGATTTGTTAAGTTTCTCATTGATGGTACCACGACTTGTCTAGTTTCTAATTGATGGTACCAAGACGTGTCTAGTTTCTCCTTGATGGTACCAAGACTTGTCTACCGTAGTTTCTCCTTGATGGTACCAAGACATGTCTAGTTTTTCCTTGATGGTACTAAGATTTGTTAAGTTTCTCATTGATGGTACCAAGATTTGTCTAGTTTCTCATTGATGGTACCAAGAAGTGTCTAGTTTCTCCTTGATGATACCAAGATTTGTTATGTTTCTCATTGATGGTACCAAGATTTGTCTAGTTTTTCCTTGATGGTACTAAGATTTGTTAAGTTTCTCATTGATGGTATCAAGACATGTCTAGTTTCTCATTGATGGTACCAAGACTTGTCTAGTTTCTCATTGATGGTACCAAGACTTGTCTAGTTTCTCATTGAGAGTACCAAGACTTGTCTAGTTTCTCATTGATGGTACCAAGATTTGTTAAGTTTCTCATTGATGGTACCAAGACTTGTCTAGTTTCTCATTGATGGTACCAAGACTTGTCTAGTTTCTCATTGAGAGTACCAAGACTTGTCTAGTTTCTCATTGATGATACCAAAATTTGTTAAGTTTCTCATTGATGGTACCAAGACTTGTCTAGTTTCTCATTGATGGTGCCAAAATTTGTTAAGTTTCTCATTGATGGTACCAAGACTTGTCTAGTTTCTCACTGATGGTGCCAAGACTTGTCTAGTTTCTCATTGATGGCACCAAGACGTCTAGTTTCTCATTGATGGTACCAAGATTTGTTAAGTTTCTCCTTGATGGTACCAAGATTTGTTAAGTTATTATTGATGGTACCAAGACTTGTCTAGTTTCTCATTGATTGTACCAAGACTTGTCTAGTTTCTCATTGATGGTACCAAGACTCTTGTCTAGTTTCTCCTTGGTGGTACCAAGACTCTTGTCTAGTTTATCCTTGATGGTACCAACTCTTGTCTAGTTTATCCTTGATGGTACCAAGACTCTTGTCTAGTTTCTCCTTGATGGTACCAAGACTAGTCTAGTTTATCTTTGATGGTACCAAGAAACTCAAAATCTTGTTTCTCAGAGTGCTTCTTCATCAATATTTTTGTTTTGGTAGTGTATTCTATTCAGGACATAGCATCAACCCAGCATTCTTTGGCCTTGTTTATTTTCTATGCAATATAAATACATTCAGTAGTTTGCCATCTCTTTGAACAACATCAATACACAATTGTTTGTGGTGAGATTTGAACCCAGTACTTTGGCCATCACAGATTCAAGAGTTTGTGAGCAAGTGGGAAGAGGCTGTGAATGGGTGGTATTTAGCAAAGATAGAAAGTTATTGACAACAGCTGTGATTCAGCTGGGAAGAGAGTGCAGTGACTGGGCTGCCAACAGAACAGAGGGATGATCCAATAACTCATACTTCAGCACTTGACGCCACATATAATTTACAAAGATGGCTCAGTAACACAAGAAAAACACGTGTGGTTGGGGTTTCGTGGACTACCAAAATGGCAGGAAATTAGCTAAGAAGTGAGCTGCATATCCCACTATAACATCAAGTACAAGATTGGAAATAGAGATAGTAACAGCAGCTCTCACTTGGCTGGTGACACAAATACCAACAGACTCAGTGATTTTATTGAACTCTCAAAGTATGCTGTGCATGATAGAAAAATGTTATGACCAATTACGCCTAAATAAATACTACAAAGGGGTGCATCTAATGTAGTACTGCAATGACCCTGACAGATTATGGGTTTATGAATAGATGGTTCATTTGTCATGTCAGAGGTGTTAAGTCTAAGGCATATGGTTCTTGCATTCCATGTACCCAGTCTGAGTATTACTGATTGTTTGTTTTGTCTAGGTATTATATATTATTAAAATAAGTTTTCCCATGTTTCATCTATTTCCATGTGTCCAATGAGGCAGGCAGAAATAATGGGCAACACCTAATAGCAGTGCAGATTATGCCAGGTGTTAGCTGACCAGTACAACCAAATTGCTGCTCTCACTGAAATGAGTGACTCATAGTGAACTCCCACCAATTTAAGAGAAATTGAAACTTGTAAACTGTCCCTTTCCGTGCTGTGTCCATTGACAAGAGGCGTTCTTCAGGGTATGGTGGAGGTTGAAAGAAGACTTGGAGGCCAGAAGAAGACATGCCTGATAATATCAATGACTGCACAGGGTGTGAAATTTCAACTCTCATCAGGATGGTAGAGGATAGAGATGTATAGAGATCTTTCTGTACCAAATTTATCAATGTGACACTCCTACGACCCTGACGGATATCAATGTGACACTCCTACGACCCTGACGGATATCAATGTGACACTCCTACGACCCTGACGGACTATGGGTTTTATTATTATATCAGTATCTTTTGCCCACCTCATCTTCTCCTACCATTGCCATTAACTATGATCAAATTTTATGACGCAACTAATGCATGCAATGTATTAGTACAATACATGTACAATGTATTAGTACAATGTATGCCAGCACAATGTGAATGATTGGCTTTCATCCAATCATATCGCCAGTACAATGTGAATGATTGGCTTTCAAACCACAAGCTAATTCAACCAAGTTGGATCTGTGAAGTGAACCAAATAACCCCTCTACCACCGAGCTAACATATGGAGAAAATGTGTGTTTTCAAACAGTGTTCAGAACAGAATAGACTTCTGGTGATAGTGCCCACTGCAAACGTTTGATGTTCAATAATGAAACCAAAAAAAATGACTTCCAAGGCAGGAAGTCTCCTGATTTTAAAACATTTTTGGCAGTTGGTGAAAACTGTGACTTCATTGGCACTTCATAGAACTAAAAGGTTTAGCATGATGTGCAATTTTAAATTTAGCTAGCTGACCAAATTAGGTTTTTGACCAAATTAGGCCTCTTCTCCTCTAGAAGTAAAATTGGTTACCAAATAATGTAGCAAATGTTTGTAGTGCTTAGGTGGCAAGAGTAAGTTCAGCCTACAACTTATAGCTGTATATTTCCATGTGACAAGACTAAAAAACCTTGGCGGAGACATCCACAGAACTGTAAGTCAATAAATCTTCCATTCTTACAGTGAGTTCTAAATATGATAATACTTAAAAAATCTTGGCGGAGACACAGAACTGTAAGTCAATAAATCTTCCATTCTTACAGTGAGTTCTAAATATGACATGACTGAAAAAACCTTAGCGGAGACACTCATAAAACTGTAAGTCAATAAATCTTCCATTCTTACAGTGAGTTCTAAATATAACAAGACTTTTTCTAAAAAAACCTTGGCGGAGACACTCATAAAACTGTACGTCAATAAATCTTCCATTCTTACAGTGAGTTCTAAATATGACATGACTGAAAAAATCTTGGCAGAGACATAAAACTGTAAGTCTAATAAATATTCCATTCTTACAGTCAGTTCTAAATATAACAAGACTTTTTCTAAAAAAAAACATTGGCGGAGATACAGAATTAAAACTATCTGCTATAATGAAGATTCATCTCCTCTTTTACTGGATCCCCTGTTATAAATCTGTCAAAATGAAACGCTCCAAATCAATTGTTACATAATTTCCATCAAAAATAAACTCTGTGATTGCATGACCGATGCCAATAACATGTTGCAACCCATGTCCACCCAATCCATTGACAATAATGAAGTTTTTCAGATAAGGATGAGGTCCAACAACCAGGTTCTGGTCAAAGAAATTGTAGTAATTGTAGCCAGCCCAAGCAGTTTTTATCTGAAAAGAGGGATACAAGGTAAGAGAAATTATGAAACAAAAACCAAAATATTGGTTGGTAAATTCAGTATGCAGACAGATCAGGTCATAGCAAGACAACTATATACACTAAAATGCAAAATACTATATCATTAATTTAACAAAGATAAGCAGGGAAGTGTCACCTTTACAAACAAAATAAATATCTAATAATAATAATTCAAATATATTCTGTAAATAATTCAAATATTACGTGTGTTGTCAATCATTTCTTCTTATGGTCCATGCCATGTGACATTGGGTATGTTTATCAACAGCCTTCTGTTTCATGTGCAGTCAATAATTTCCAATATGGATGTTCTTCCATGCCACAATGCTAGGTTGTCCAGCATCTTCTCTCTTTGTCTTTCCCTACCCTTCTAATTTATAAATGAATTAATATCAACAGGCATAAATGCACAAGACCTGCAACCCTAGCAACTGACCGACATGCATCGAGAACTATGACATCCGTCCTATGTGCCAAACTTGGCAAAAGAGGAACTGACTGAACCTTCTTGCTCCTCAACTTGTCTGTTGTCATGGTGTGTTCCCTCTTTCCTGTTCTCATGACATGTCCAAAAAATGTGTACTGTCTCTTTCTGATGCGGGTGAGCAGCTTTTAAAAAAAAAAAAATTTTCCAAGTCATCTTCATTATGCTCTTTTATATGTCCATGGTGTTCTTAACATTCTTTTATAAAACCACATCTCTGCTGTCTCAATATAATTTTTCACTATTCTGTGCATTGTCTGTGCTTTTCAACTATTCTGAAATATTTAAGTACCACCAATACATCCAATTATACCACCAATGCATCCAATTATACCACCAATACATCCAATTATGCCACCAATACATCCAATTATACCACTAATACATCAAATTATACCACTACATCCAATTGTACCACCACTGCATTCAATTATACCAGCAATAAATCCAATTGTACCACCAATGCATCCAATTATACCACCAATACATCCAATTGTACCACCAATGCATTCAATTGTACCACCAATGCATTCAATTGTATCAACAGCACAATGTTCATGATCAGGTTTTGAACTCTGAGTGAGTTTGACAGATTTGTATTTGTTAGATGGGTTCAATAATGATTCAGCTAACAAGTTGATGAATTACATTATAGTATAGATAGGAATTAATTCTCTGTTTCGACTTTTAACCCATTGGCTATTGCAGCCAAAAAGATATGTGAAACAGAAGTTAAAAGGAGAATCATCATCATCAAGTGCTGTGTCGAATGGAGTTGGAGATCATATCTCTCCATGTACAACGATCTCTCATTTACGTCATCATCTTTGTTGGTGTCGTCAATTGAAGCCATTTAGTCAAACTGTTCAATATCTTTTCTCTAGGTCTCCCCTTGGTTTTTTTCCCCTCTATCATTCCTGGTGTTGGGTGCAAAGGGAACGCATTGCTCTTGGCAGACCCAGGGTTAACAGATAACCAAGATCCCAAAAGTGCTTCTTTGTGGCGCACCCTGGTAACAGAAATACAGCGGCTCGTGCTGATTCTGGATAAACCTTTTGGGGATCGTGTCCGTGAATGTGGAGGTAGTAGAAGGAAAGAGATTTTACAGCAAAAAGACAGGCAATATCTCAGACACCTCTGTTCCAACACATGTAGCAACACTGTCGACACACAGTGAAGCTAGTAAGTTCGGTAGAAGCATTGGAGGGCGGCCAATGTAGTCGGTATGAAGCAGGCAGATGTCCCAATAAAAATAAAAGCACAATGAGTACACTGAGAAAGATGCACAGTGCTAGAGGGCAGTGTCATGTGCAAAGTGCACGGAAAACGGTTCGATGAAATAATATAATCTGACTTTTGGATCACGGTGGCCAGCCAACTCCACACCTATATATCTTAGTGGTTTCTTACCACATGAATGGCAGGTGACACTGTTATCATTCCTTGGTTCACTTACAGGTCCAGGCAACACATGAATGACTTTTAATCATCAAGACTTGTACTAACTGCCATCTAACTAACATTCCTTAGAGCATGTATATTCCCAGTTGCAATATATGGATGTGAATCTTGGAAAATCACCTACCGGTACTTTGACATGCATCATATTAAAACAAAAACCAGTTAAGGTGGGAAATTCATAGTAGTATAGTTTTGGGGGATCAGGCCACCCCTTTTTTTTAAAAAATACAAAAACAAAATATGGTAGGTTTATACTCTAAGAAAAAAAAATCCACATATTTTAAAAAACTTTTATACTGTTATATTTTTTTATATACTACTCTTTGCAGGCAACCAAGTACTAACAGCGACAGAAGAACAATTGCAAGAATATATGAACAGACGCCACACAACATGTCAAAAATTCAACATGAAGATTAATATTGAACAGACAGAAATAATGGCAATAGCAAAGAAAGAAAGAAATACCACAATCTCCATCGATGATAAACACAGTAAACAGGTAAATGAGTTCACCTACTTAGGAAGTTGTTATTTGGTGGTGGATTTCTAGGTGATTTTGTTAGTGGATTTCTAGGTGATCTTGTTAGTGGATTTCTAGGTGATTTTGTTAGTGGATTTCTAGGTGATTTTGTTAGTGGATTTCTAGGTGATTTTGTTAGTGGATTTCTAGGTGATTTTGTTAAAAATATTCCATTTCTTAATATGCTATTTTTAATGTTATAAAAATGGAAAAGCATATATGAGAAATTACCTACAGCACTAATACCAGATCCTATTATAACACTCAAAGATAATATTTATAGAATTCAGAAGATACTTGATATCCAGAATTGTTTTGAAAAAAATAAAGAAGATAGAAGAAAAACATTGAAAAAGTAGACCAAATCTTTAGCCATAATTGAAGGGACTGATGTAATTTTAACAACTTCTGCAACCGGTATGGGATTAGCTGCAGTTGGATTATTAACAACAATTATTGCAGCACCAATAGTTTTAGGAATGAAAGTTGCAGCGGCAGGATTATGTGTAGGAAGTTTTCTCTCAAAGTATATACATAAAAAACTACAACATAAAACTGATAAACATAAAAAAAATTAAATCTTATCTGAAGCTAAACTGAATACAATACACAATCATATTTCCAAAGCCCATGAAGATGGAAGAATAACAGAAGAAGAATTTAAACGTATTTTAAAAGAAGAAAATAAATTTAGAGATATGAAACAAGAGATAAGACATACGACTGCGAAAGTTGATCAAGAAACAAGTTATTAACTAGATCAAGAAAAGAAAGAACTCGTACAAAAGATGAAAGGTTTTTTAGAGGAATAAAAAAAATTAAAATAATTATACAAATTAAATTAAAAATTTACATTATAAAATGTCGTTCTTAAGAATAACAGTTCAATCAAAAAGAGAACAATTGGTAAATGAAATTCTAAAAACAAGAAATATTCAGTTAAATAATCTAAATGAAAGCATCTGAGATATTGAAATAAAAAGAGTTTTCTAAAGTGTTTGCTCCTATAATAGAAAGTCAACAAAAGACATATGAAGCAACTCAAATATCAATATCAGAAATTCCCAAACAAGTGACTTTAGGACCTCCTACATTACCTTCTTTGGATAAGACGTTTATAGGACCTATAGCGCAGGTTATTTGAGTAAATATTTTGGTAAAACAAGTGGTGATTCAACCTTTGGTATTTACAGTAAAGATAAGAAATTATATATTGGAAATTAAATTTGACAATGATGATTTGTTAATAGATAATCAAAGATATAAAATGAAAGAAGTTGCAACCAATGCTGGTAAGAAAGCCTTAACTGATTTAGGAAATAGAGCTAGTGAACAAGTAATAAATAAAATCTTTCCCCCTGCTAATACAAATTCTTCTTCTTCTTCTTTCGTTCACTTGAAACATGTCTATATCTGTAATTCTGTCTCCTTAATAAAACTCACTGTCTTTTGTAGTTCATACAGTGTCCCATAGAGCTTTGATTCCAGTGTTGTTTCCTCTGGCCAATATGTCTGCCTCAGCGTTTCATGCTCAGAACACTCTTGAAGTATATGTTTGGCACTCTGTGCTGCCTGTCCACATGTACACATGGCCGTGTTGCCAATCTTGAACTTTGTATACATGTGACTGCGGAGTCGGTTGTGTCCTGTTCTGAGACGTAGAATTATAACTTGTTCTGATCTGTTCATATTGTGATAGTCATCTTGTGTTGGTGTTTGTGGCTTTCTTATTGACTTTATCATCTGTTTTTTCTGATGGTAGGTGATTGGTATATCTGGTTGGTCTTCAGCAGCACCTAACTTAGCCAGTTGGTCTGCTTTTTCATTTCCTGGTATTCCACAGTGAGAGGGTATCCACTGCATGGTTACCCTATACTGGTAAGACAATTCGCTAAGTAGTTTTTTTAAGTCTGTTAGTTTTCCAGACTGGAGAGCTTGAAGCACTGACCTTGCATCTGTCAGGAATACCACAGGCTGTAGGTCAGAGTTGGAGTTCAGCAGTTTTTTAGCTGCTACACTAATTGCCTGGATTTCTGCATCATAATTATTGCAGAATTTTCCTGTTGGTGTTCTGATTGTATCTCTAGGCTTGTGTGGATATTCTATATATACACCTGCACCTCCATTCCTCACAGCATTCTGTGCTGACCCATCTGTGTACACTCTGACCCATATATCTTGTGGATATTCCTCATCCAGGAAACTGAGGGTGACTGTCATTCGCTGCACACTGTTCTGTTCGTCCTCGCTTAGTATTCCTTTCACATGGGTCTGAATGTATATTGGCATTCCATGGCTTTCACTCCACGGGGTTTGCTCTGGTACAGACCTTAAGGGGCTGTCAACTTCAGGTAGGTCTGTAAGTTGTCTACGGAGTCGTTTAGCTTGATGGATAAAGCTGCTCCTTTTCAGTCGTCCCATTGCTAGATTTTGGAATCTTTCCTTCATTGGATGACTTGGCATACACTGAAACTTTTCTGCTTGAATTAGTACTTTTGTGTCTCTGCGTTCGCCAAGTGTTTGCATTCTTCCCATTTTCTGCATCTCTGCTATGGGTGTTGATTTCATTGCTCCCAACATTATTCTAAGTGCCTGGTTTTGCACTTTATCTAGATCTTGCAATGTGGTGTTTGATGCAGGACACCACGCAGCTGAACCGTATTCCAGGTGTGGTCTTATGCCTTGCTGGTAAACTTTACTGAGTATATTTCCACTGGCTTCCCATGTGGTTCCACTTAGTTTTCTCAGGATAGCTAGCTTCCTCCTGGCTTTTGTTGTTGCTTTGTTTATGTGCTGCTTCCATGTCAGCTTATCATCAAAAGTAACTCCGAGGTATGTGGGTTGTTTGTCTTCTTTCAAGAGCTCTCCATCTATCTTGATTTGACCAGCTTTTTGTTTTGGTGAGAGGGTAAAGAGTGTAGTGCTGCACTTATCTGTGTTAATGCTGACGCACCATCTATTAGCCCATAAGGTTAGGGCATCGATAGCTCTTTGTATTTGTTTACTGGCCACTGTTGCATGTTCTTCCGTGCACCAGATCACCAGGTCGTCAGCATACATTGCCACTTTGATCCCGTGTGGTAGTTCAGCAACTAGGTCATTGATGTAAACCAAGAAAAGTGTGGGTGACAGGACTCCTCCCTGGGGGACTCCATGACGCAGTAGAACTTTCTTGCTCTTGCGCCCATCTAATTGTACCCTGGCTCTTCTATTATGCAGGTATGCTTTTACCCATTTGTACATTCTTGAGCTAACCCTGCAATTTCGCAATTTCTTTAGGAGCCCTTCTTTCCAGACCTTATCAAATGCTTTCCTGAGGTCTATCCATGCTGCTAGTACCAGTTTCTTTTCTTGGAAGGCATCCTCAATCTCTTGGGAGAGGTAGGTTGCCTGATCTTCAGTAGAGTAGCACTGTCTGAAACCTGCTTGCTGTGATACCAGAAGGTTTTCACTTTCAAGGTACCACTGCATCCTAAGATTGATAATGCGTTCCATTGTTTTACATAGACAGCTTGTGAGGCTGATGGGCCTGTAGTTGGAGACTGTGTTGCCATCTTTTCCTGATTTGAGGAGTGGTATCATTATTGCTTCTCTCCACGCCTGTGGTACATTACCTGTGGACCAGCTTGTGTTAAAGATCTGCAGTAGCTTTGCTCTTGCTGCACTTCCCAGGTTTCTAATCATTTCATTGGACACTCCATCAGCTCCAGGGGACTTTTTCATTTTCAATTTGGATATTGCATGCTCCAGTTCTCTCATTGTGATTGGTGCCTCCATGACTTCAGGTATAGGTTCACCTTATCCAATGTTTTGCTGGTTCTCTCGAACCTCCTGTTGTTTGTCTGGGCTGACTTTGACGTTATTGTCTTCTGCAAAGGAATCTGCAAAGTAATCAGCTGCATGTTTACCTGTTAAAATGTTTCTATCTTTATTAAGTGTGATCCTGGTATTTCTCCCTGTACCTTCATCATTTAGTTGTTTTACAAGTTTCCATAATTTCCTAGTATCTCTTTCTAGGTTCAGCGACTCTGTTTTTTCTTTCCAGCTGCTCCGTCTGGCTTGTAACTTGGCTCTTTGAAATTTAGCCTTTGTTTGCTGATATTTGTTGTGATGTTCTTGGCTAGGTCTGTTCTCAGCCTGCTTTCTAGATGTTTCCATCTCATTTTGCAGCTTTTCCAGTTCATCATTCCAGTAGGGTTTGTAGTTTTTGCGTGCCCCCCTGGGTATGGTTTTACTAGCAGCATGTAGTATACATCTATTAAATTCACTCACTGCTCTATTGATGTCTTTGTCCAAGTTCATGTCCTTAGCTAGAACACTGGTTAAATGCTGGTACATTTTCCAGTCTGCCCTTTTATAGTTCCACCTAGTGAGCGTGCTGCTGTCCGTGGTAAATTCATTGTGGATTTCCAGAAATACTGGTCTGTGGTCACTACCTCCAAGCTGCTTTCCAACAACACGTGTGATGTTTCATTCCAAGCCTGGTGAGTGGAATGCTAGGTCTGGTGTAGAGGTGGTGTGCCATGCTCTCGAGTAGAAGGTTGGCGAGTCTGCTGGCTGGTTAATAAGGATGAGATTATTTTCATCCTGCCAGCTCTCAAGTTCCTCACCTCTCTTGTCGATATGATCGTAGCCCCAGCTCTGAGAGTGGCTGTTGAAGTCACCACACACCATAAGTCTCTCTTTGTCTGGAATTGTGTCTAGTGCCAATGGTTTATCATTTGGGCAGTAGTAGTTCAGGAGATGGAATTCTGCACTGTCTGTTTTTAGGTGGAGCATCTGGTATTCTGCCCCTTCCATATATACTTCAAGCTGACATGCACTGATATTGTTTTTAACAAGTGTCAGAATTCCACCCTTTCGCCTGTCCTTTCGGTCAGATCGGTAGCACTGGTAGCCTCTGATTTTGAAGGCTATGTCGCTGCTGAGGTGTGTTTCTTGGATACAGCATATGTCAACTTGTTCTTCACTGAGGACATTTTCAAGTTCCAATTTTTTGCTGTATCCATCTCTTTTACTGTTGACACCCTCAGCATTCCAGTGCATTATTTTTATTGGTCGTTTGTTTGTTTGGCCAGTAGCTCTATTCCCTTGCCTCCTGGCTCCTCGGGGCAATTGAGAAGGACTTCCAGTAACTGAGGTTGGGCCCTTTCGAGGTATAGGGCCCGGCACCGTCCCTGCCTGAACGTCCGCCACAGGGCAGGCACCATAACTTTTTATAGATGTAGACATGTTTCCATTGTGTTTTGTGCGTGGCATCCTGATTATCTGTGCGCCTTTTGGCTGGATGCCTCCGTCTTCAGCACTCTGCTTACTAGGGCAGGACTATGGTCCTGCTCGAGTGGGACTGCCCGACCAGTCTTAGTTTCCAGCCCCTGATGGCTGAACTAAGCCCCATCACCTCTGCACGGTGCTGGTCTCGATGGAGGCTAATACAAATAATAAATCACAAGAAATAAAACTTGTAGTAGAACAATTATTTTCAAGAGGAACTGGAATAAAATGAGTATAATTAAAAAGAAAAATGGATAACAATAAAAATATTTAATGAAATAGATAAAAAAAATCCCAACTTTATAATTTCAACATATGAATTTAAATGTATATATATCATATAACTTTCATGATATTTATTCTTTTCATTTTAATTCTTTTAATTTGTTATCTAATTTATTTAGTAATCTATTGGCCACTTTTATTTATATTTCAATTTAGTAGGATCAGTTTCCGGAAAATATTTTTAAAATTAGATTTCATAATTATTTCATTATTCAATTTATCATCACCAATTATGTTTTTATATTCATTAATTAAATATTCTTTTTTTTATGATTCTTCTTCATATTCAACCATATATATATATTTATCCTCAAATCGAGGACATAACTCAAAGTGAATTTTCAAAAGTGTATGTAACAAATGGTCATCATCATCATGTGATGGATGAATGAACAGCATATATATATCATATCAAACATTAGTGGCAGACAGTCAAGGTTTCTAGGGCATGTGCTGAGAAGAACACAGCTTGAACACTTAATCCCGCCACAGATGGATGTGTCGGGCCATTGGTGCACATAAAACGGCGACACAACGCATTTCCATTTTCTGGACTACATCCTGCTGGAAATCTAGCAGGACCATAATCTTGCTAGATCCAGTGGGAGTTTGAAGATGAACACAGAAGAAGAAGAAGAACACTTAATAACTACTGTAAAAATCAAGGGGAGAAGAGATAGGGACAACAAAGAGAAAAGTTACTAGATGGATTTCTATTGTGGCACGGTAGAAGCTCACTGAGCTTATTGACAACACAAGAGACAGAGAGTCGTGGAGAAACATGATCACCTACGCCATTCGGCATGGAACTTTATTGATTGATCAACTAAATCAGCAGCCCATATTTGATCTATTCCTCTTACAATAACTCTTCCCTTGAAGTTCTTCTGCTAAATGACTGCAGAACTTAGGGAGGCTCTTGTTTGAAAATTTCCTCCTAATCTAAAAGTAATATTTCCTTTTATAATATTAATAACAATTCCTTTATCAATTCTTTCTCTGATAGTTGGATTAAAAATATTTAAATCTTGTAACATTTTCTTATCACAAACTTCATTTCTAGTTTTTCTATCTTCATTTTGTCAATAACAAATATCATGATTCATAACTGCTTCATCAACTCTATTAATTGGTTTACTCCAAGGTTGTGTTTTTAAAAACTGGTGAATTTGCATATGGATTTTTTAATCTTTTCTTTAAATGAGTTCCTGGTCCTGTAAAATTATGTCCAGGTAAATGAAGCTCAATAGGAAGTTTGTTAATTATACTATTTAGATTACCTTTTTGTGTAGTAGAACTAAGGGCGCTAGAGATAAACTTATTTTTTATAGTGCCACATACAAGACATTTACCTTTCAACCTATCTTTATTATTTTTAGTTTTAGTTTGTATTCAATCTAAAGTATCTGTTCTCCTTTTACATTGCTATTATTTTTAGTTTGTATTAAATCTAAAGTATCTGTTTTCCTTTTACATTTTACGCAAACAACTCCATTTTATATATATATAAAAATGTGTATAAAGTTTATAAAATGTCTGCCTAATGAACCTCTTGAGGTTGTTAATAAATTAAAAATCCCAAATTTTAGACGTTTTTTTTATCATAACAGATATCCTAAAAAATCCAGAAAAAAATGTGGAACCATGAACTTAGATGGTGATCTGACAGATGAAACAAATGGAACTGATTGGGTCGCTTGGTATAAAAATTATAATAACAAAATATATTTTGATAGTTAAGGAATTCAACCACCCTTAGAACTGATAGATTATTTGAGAGAGAAACCAGGAGATAGCCATTATTCTACTGATCAAATACAACCATTTAATACTGTAATCTGTAGAAATGTATGTTTACATGTACTAAAAGAGATAACTAGTGGGAAAACTATTCAAACTATAATAAATTCTTTACTATAAAATTTCCTATAAAAATTCCTGTAGATATTTTTGGTTCAATGGAAGAAGATTCCCATACTACAACAATTCAACACTTAAGAAACTATACTTTAAATATAGATGATTAGAAAATGAAGAAGGGTTTGATAAGAAACTATACTTTAAATGTAGATGATTTAGAAAATGAAGAAGGGTTTGATAAGAAACTATACTTTAAATGTAGATGATTTAGAAAATGTAGAAGGGTTTTATAAGAAACTATACTTTAAATGTAGATGATTTAGAAAATGTAGAGGGGTTTGATAAGAAACTATACTTTAAATCTAGATGATTTAGAAAATGTAGAAGGGTTTTATAAGAACTATGCTTTAAATGTAGATGCTTTAGAAAATGTAGAAGAGTTTGATAAGAAACTATGCTTTAAATGTAGATGATTTAGAAAATGTAGAAGGGTTTGATAAGAAACTATACTTTAAATGTAGATGATTTAGAAAATGTAGAAGGGTTTGATAAGGAGGAACAAATGATAATTTATATTGTTTTAAGTTAAATAAAGATCAGAGATATATTAGAGCTGAATTACCTTTTGGTTTAGAAAATGGAGGTATAGAAGATAAACCATTAATGTTTGTATTTAGAGATAATAAGTGGATTGCTTTACCAGCATAATATGAGTGGGATATAGATATGAAATTAACACCTCGTACCTTTTCAATGGTAGCCTATTTGATAGTGAGCTTGCTTTCTATCACTGGGTTACAGCGTGCCAGGTTCGAAACCGTGTCCGGACACAAAAAATCCGGGTTTTTTATTTCTCGCTTAACACGACCACTCCTCCAGTCGACTCAGTTGTAAATGAGTACCTGACACATGAGTTATGGGAGGTAAAGACAGCAAGGAAAGGGAACTGGCCTCCCCACCTAATAGTTGCTGCGGTGTAGTACATGAAGAGTTATCTTCATCCCCAACGGCAGGTTGCTGCTATGAGACATAACTTTACCTTTTCAAGAGAAGATAGAATAATGATAATAATAAATTCTGGATTTATATTTGGACATGTTGTTTCACAACCACCAAAAGACAGGTTGGTATCTCAGTTTTAATGTTAGAAAACTATAAACAATAAAGTATTGCTTCAGAAGAAAAAAGGGCAGTACATCTTGAATTTAGAAATGAACATATACAGCATTTGGAAGTTTATATAACTTAACCTGTTAATTTGGAAGTTTATACAACTCAACCTGTTAATTTCGAAGTTTATACAACTCAACCTGTTAATTTTACAGTTATAATTAAAGGGAGAACTCTTGGTAAAGTTTCAGAACAAGAAATGTTACCAGGATTATCGATAGCGACTATTAAAGATTCTAAATTTGATTTTAAATTTACACTAACTAAAGAAAATGATCATCATCAGGTGCCATGCCGGCTGGCGTAGGCGATCATGGATATCCACAGCACTGTCTCCTTTATCATGTATCAAGATTGTTGCTTGTTTCCATGCCATGCCAGGTTGTCAAACTGTCTAATATTTTCTCACATTGTCTCCCTCTGTCTCTGTTGCCTTCAATTTTGCTTGTTGTGACTATGTTCTCCATACCTGCCTGTCTCATGAAGTGGCCAAAAAATGAAGATTGTCTTTCTCTTTTATTATTAAGGTCCATTTCGCATTTGACTCTTTCAACACCTCTACACATTAGTTTTTCTATCAGTCCATGATATTCTCAGCATACTTCTGTAGAACCACATCTCTGTTGCCTCCAATCTCCCACTTTCCAGTTTGTTTATTGTCCAAGACTCGCACCCATATGTTAGTATAGGGGTTATATAGTACTGCAGAACTCTCTTTCTCACCTCTAATGACAAGGTCATATTACACAATATATTTTTCATTTTTCTAAATGCTATTTTTGCTCGCCCTATTATGCTTCTTATTTCTATTAAACTTCTTCAATCTGTTATAATTGTTGTGCCTAAATATTTGAATTGGTGGACCTGTTTTAATACTATATCATTCACTTTGATCTTGCAAGGTGTGGTATTTTGTTTCTTTGAAATAACCATTACTTCTGTTAAGAGTGGGTGTCATATCAATTCTACAATACATACAAAACTAACAGATACAATGGTTTGGTCATTTGGAAAGAATGCAGTGTGATTCATAAGTTTATAAAGCATATACGAAGAGAGGAGAAGCAGAAAGAAGAGTCAAGGGTAGACTTAGAGCACGCTGGATTGACAACATCAAAGAGACATTACACAAACACCAAATAATATTATCTGAAGCTGCCAGAAAAATGAGAACAAGAACATTGTATCTCCCATGACACCCATAAAGGGTAAAAGAGGAAGGAAAGAAGAAGAAATTTTAAACTATATTTTAAATTATATTTACAATGATAATTTAAATTATATTTCAAATTTTATTTACAATGATATTTTAAATGATATTTTATAAATTATATTTGACATTATATTTAAAATTTTATTTTAAATGATATTTACAATAATATTTTCAATGATATTATTTTGATCTCTACAAACCAAATGATAAAGTTGTTATTCCATCCTCTAAAATATATCTTTTATCATCATATGCTGACAATGATTTTTTTGTTTGATTCTTGTATAAACATTTCATGTTTAACAGAAAGATTTTAATCTAAACATTTTATGGTAACTTTCAATTTCCTGAAAATAAAGTTTTTATAATCATCTTATGTAATTTATTTTTCCATAGTTGCCATACTAATTCCTTTTAATGTTTTCTTATCTGTTTCATTTAAAGTTTTAAAACTATATGCTTTATTTCTTAAGCAAACTACTTCCATCATAATCTTTCCTTTAAATTCATCTTTAAATTTACCAATTACTTTTTAAAATTTATTTCTGAATATAATTGGTGATCTTTATGATACTCACTTGTATCTAGTTCATCTTTGATTACTTCTAATTCCTTATTTAAATCATCTGTATAAACATTTACAATTAAAGAATCCGTATCACAATATAATACTTCATTATCAGGAAAATGTTCATTGAAAGTGTTATAATAAAAGTTGTACATTAATAATTTACTATAATCTAAAACACACAGACCTGTATAAGTTGGTTTGTTAAAGTTAACTGTAGATTTACTATTCTGTGTGTGTGTGTCATGTGACGTATTCTTTCCAGAATGTTATCTTCCCAATGAACGCTCTGAACTCCTCTCTGTCTTGAGCGATACGGCTTGCATTTTCCAGCGATGTATTCATGTTATCTTTAATGTCATCAGTACATCGTCTTCTTGGTCTGTCCTTTCTCCTCTTCCCAAGTGCTCTGCCCTCAATTATTTGTTTTTCTAAACAGTTGTGTCTCTTTATATGACCAAACAGATGAAGTTTTCTTTTTGTTATTGTGTTTAGTAACCAACATTCTGGAATATTCAATGTGTTTATAATATCTGAGTTTCTGATTTTTTTTCTTCCATGATATTCTAAGTATCTTTCTGTAGCATTTCATCTCAAAGGCATTGATCTTCTTTGCCGCTGTTTTACTTAGGGTACATGTTTCACAGCCGTATGTTGCAACCGGAAAAATAAAAGTTTGTAACATTAGCAATATTGTTTCTATTTTGTTGTTTTTCCATATGTTTTTTAACATATGAAATTTCCAATGGATCAATCTAACTATTCTGTATTCCAATTAAATCATCATTAAAATAAATAACATCCTTAAATTATGGTTTAGACAAATATTTCTCGGCTTCTTTTTTATTATTAGCTAATTTTAATTCAACTCTACCTCTGATATTTTTGAATGTTTTTCCATAGAAAGAGTTACTCATTAATTTCCATAAATCTTTCTCAAAGTCTGATCTGCATTTTGTTCTTTGTGCTGCATTAAAATCAATATATGGTTTAAGGTTTTAGCCAATCTTCTTCCTTAAAAGAGATTGTTCTGTGAACTTTAGTAACTTTCATTCCGAGAGATTCATAATACTTTAATAATTTTAATTTATGATAAATAACATATTTTTCTTTATTTATTACATTTAATGCTAATTTATAAACTTCTCCTAATTTATTATCTCCTAAAAATGTAAAATGTGGACTTAAAAATCTTCTCTTTTAATAATTAAACTTTCTGGAGTTAAACGATATTTCATTGTATTTTGCTTTGCTTCTTCTGTATATTCTAAATCACATTCAATTATACATCCACTTCTGTATATTCTAAATCACATTCAATTATACATCCACTTCTTCTGTATATTCTAAATCACATTCAATTATACGAGGGGGAGTCAATAAGTAAGTCACAAATGGCTCTTTAGAAAAAAACTGAAGACGATAAAAACCTGAAAACTGTTTATTTTTACACATACATTATCCCTTTACTTCTCAACATAATTTCCACCAACATTGATGCATTTATCCCATCGTTTTATGAGTCCTCCCAAACCTGCTGCGTAGAACTGCGTGCTCTGCTTTTTAAGCCACATTTTCACTTCACATTCAACTTCTGCGTCAGTCGCGAAATGCTTCCCGCCAAGGTGGGTTTTTAGTGGACCAAAAAGGTGAAAATCACTAGGGGCTAAATCGGGGCTGTAAGGAGGATGTTCCAGAATTTTCCAACCAAGATTTTTTATTTTCTCCTGAGTTAATCGAGCCGTATGTGGTCTAGCATTGTCATGAAGGAGTAGCACTCCTCTAGTCAGCAGCCCTGGACGTTTTCTTCGAATTGCATCCCGAAGCACTGATAGAACTTCACAGTATGATTCAGAATTCACATTGTCACCTTTCTTTTTGAAATTGGTTAAAAGCACTCCTTGACAATCCCAGAACACTGTCAGCATAACCTTCCCTGCTGATGGTGTAACCTTGAATTTTTGGACACAATGCGAAGAAGGATGTTTCCATTGCATTGAAGCACGCTTTGATTCAGGCTGGTAGTGATGCACCCATGATTCGTCCCCAGTAATAATCCTGTTCATCATGTCTTCTCCTTCATTTGCGTATTGACAGAGATGCTCCAATGACAAGCCTAATCGGTTCATTTTGTGTTCGTCCGTCAATTGTCTGGGCACCCACCTTGAACACACTTTCTTAAATTTCAATCGGTCATGCATGATGCTGTATGCTGAACCATGTGAGCACCCTATTGCAGCTGCTACAGCGTTTATCGTTACTCGTCTGTCACCTCGAATCATCTCCTCAACCCGCTGCACAGATGCGTCTGTTGCAATTTCAACAGCACGACCAGATCGGATTTCGTCTACAATTTTAGAGCGTCCTTGAGAAAATTTTTTTACCCAGCTGTGCACCGCTTTACGGGACAAACAATTGTCAGCATAAACAGGAAGCATTTCTTTATGAATGTCTTTTGCCCATAAAAAACGCACAACAGCACGTTGTTCATTGATTGTACACTCTGTAAGTACAGTAGCCATTTTGTTTTTTGTGCTGCGCATGCGCAAGGTACAGCTAGCGCCATCTAGCGAACATAAACATAAAGTTCTATGATGATATCAACTATAAACAGCTTTAGAAACCACCTACTGCATTTTCCTGCCATCCAACATCAATTTGTGACTTACTTATTGACTCCCCCTCGTACATCCACTTCTTCTGTATATTCTAAATCACATTCAATTATACATCCACTTCTTCTGTATATTCTAAATCACATTCAATTATACATCCACTTCTTCTGTATATTCTAAATCACATTCAATTATACATCCACTGCTTCTGTATATTCAAAATCACATTCAATTATACATCCACTTCTTCTGCATATTATAAATCACATTCAATTATACATCCACTTCCTGCTGGAATTCTTTTATATTTTTTTGGGTCTGTTTCCCATTAAAAATCTCCTGTTGGTATTTCTGAGACAATGACCAAACATATAAATTATTAGCATCAAGATATATAAGTTCACATAGTCTCAGGAATGTATTAATATCCAATATTTTTCATCAATTTCTTTTTGTTCTTTTAAGAATTTTAATATTTCATCTCTTTCTAACTTATTAATTATTTTATTTCCATCACCATGATCATTTGGTGTTTGCTTATTAAATGCTTTTACATATCTACTTCCTAAAACGCCAGAAAATCCTCCTCTTGTTCTTTATTTCAAACATAAGAAGCATATCATAATCTGTTAATAAATCTAATTCTACTCCAGTATATTATAACCCACATTCCCGTGTTAATCCAGAAGCTGAAAAATAATAATGGATCGATTTCATGATGTTTTAAATTAAATTCTCTAAAATTTTCAGTTGTACTAATGTAAAACAGAGGTTTTATAATCGCTTCACTCAAACACGACGGACTATAACTAAAACTATTGGTAATGATGTGCACACAAGAATACAAATTACAATACAAAAAACATATTCAACGTTTCAACAAAAAGGTCTTTATCAAGAAATGCACAAAACATCAAAAGACGCCGAATGGAAATTATTAAAACACAAAAACGTATCCAACAGAAATATGGAACTGAGATGCTGGAAGGACAGGAAAAACGTAAATATATTTGGAAACGAAACGAACAAAAAGATAACGTAAATGACGGAACAAAAGGAATGAAGACCAAGACCGCACCAACCCAGTACTAGATAAAAGAGTGGTTGGAATTGAATCCAAAAGAAGTGAGGATACCCAATTCAAAAATAAGATGATTTTCTAGAGCGTACCTAGATCTATCATCGGTGGTGCAGGATCTGATGGTGGTGACCTGAATATCAAGAGCACCATGATGACCATCTCTGTTGAAGTGTGAGGCCACAGGAGTGTTCTGTGCTTGATGGCATGAAGATGGTTACAAAAGCAATCGCTCAATCTTAAGCCGGTTTCCCCGATGTACTGTTTGCGGCACCGTTTACATATGATCACGTAAATAACATTACAGGATTCTCATGTAAAGGCCTCATCGATGGAGAAAGTGGCCTTGGGAAATGAAATGAAGTGCATCTGAACCACATAATTATATTGATTGTCATATTAAAATTTTCAACAGAATCTGCTATTAATACATGTTTTTAAACAAATATCATGACAATCTTGAAGTGTTTTACAATTTAATGTTTTTCAAATTTCTTGTGCATGATTATATTCTTCTTGCGATAATCCTTCATGTTTTAAAGTTGAATAGAATTTTTCAATTGGAGGTAAACTAGTTTCTTTAAATCTTTCTAAAGAATCCATATATTCATATAGGTAAATTCCTTTTCTGTTGGTCCTACATCGGGCATGTCCTATGCGCAGATATCAACAGAATACACCCCCAATCCATTGAATGGATACAAACAGGCAAAGAGCCAGACGTAGACCAAAAGAAACACTCAGAAGAACAATACTTAGAGAAAGTAAAACAATCAATATCCATACTATTCAAGAACTGCACAGAATAGTTTTGAACAGACAGATTTGAAGAGATTTGACTTCTGCCCTATGCGCTAACTTCAGCACTAAAGGGAAATGAATGAATGTATGAAATTCCTTTTAATATTTTATATTAATTTTTATCAAAATATTTTGTAAAGCATTTAAAATCTTCATCCAACATTCCTATTGAAACTTTATCTAGATAAGCAGATAAGAATCTATAATTATTTAAAAATCTAAGTTTTCTATAACAATGACCAAATTCAATTGAAATATAATCTTCTGAATTTACAGCTAATACTGAGACTTTCTTATATTTAGTTTAATATTTGATTAGTTCAGCAATTATAAAATGAAAATTATATTTATAACTATTATAAAAATCTACTGGAATAATTTTAGAATCCTTTTCTTCTTTTGTAATACATGCCTGACAGCAGCTCCTCTATAATGCCATCAAAATGTTTATGTTCTCCTACTTTTATAGTTTTGTCATTGTCATTATTAAACTCTTTATTATGTTCTCCTACTTTTATAGTTTTGTCATTGTCAAACTCTTTATTATGTTCTCCTACTTTTATAGATTTGTCATTGTCAAACTCTTTATTATGTTCTCTTACTTTTATAGTTTTGTCATTATCAATCTCTTTATTATGTTCTCTTACTTTTATAGTTTTGTCATTGTCATTCTCAACTCTTTATTATTTTCTCTTATAGTTATGTCATTATCAACTCTTTATTATGTTCTCTTACTTTTATAGTTTTGTCATTGTCAAACTCTTTATTATGTTCTCCTAATTGTATAGTTTTGTCATTATCAACTCTTTATTACGTTCTCTTACTTTTATAGTTTTGTCATTGTCAAATTCTTTATTATGTTCTACTTTTAAACTTTTGTCGGTGTCATTATCAAACTCTTTATTATGTTCTCTTACTTTTATAGTTTTGTTATTGTCATTATCAACTCTTTATTATGTTCTACTACTTTTATAGTTTTGTCATTGTCAAACTCTTTATTATGTTCTCTTACTGTTATAGTTTTGTCATTGTCAAACTCTTTATTATGTTCTCCTATTTTTATAGTTTTGTTGTTCTCAACTCTTTATTATGTTCTCCTACTTTTATAGTTTTGTCATTGTCAAACACTTTATTATGATCTCTTACTTTTATAGTTTTGTCATTATCAAACTCTTTATTATGTTCTCTTACTTTTATAGTTTTGTCATTGTCATTATCAACTCTTTATTATGTTCTCTTACATTTATAGTTTTGTCATTGTCAAACTCTTTATTATGTTCTCCTACTTTTATAGTTTTGTCATTGTCAAACTCTTTATTATGTTCTCCTACTTTTATAGTTTTGTCATTGTCATTATCAACTCTTTATTATGTTCTCTTACTTTTATAGTTTCATCATTGTCAAACTCTTTATTATGTTCTCCTACTTTCATAGTTTTGTCATTGTCAAACTTTTTATTATGTTCTACTTTTATAGCTTTGCCATTGTCATTATCAACTCTATATTATGTTCTCTTACTTTTATAGTTTTGTCATTGTCAAACTCTTTATTATGTTTTCCTACTTTTATAGTTTTGTCATTGTCAAACTCTTTATTATGTTCTCCTACTTTTATAGTTTTGTCATTGTCAAACTCTTTATTATGTTCTCTTACTTTTATAGTTTTGTCATTGTCAAACTCTTTATTATGTTCTCCTACTTTTATAGTTTTGTCATTGTCAAACTCTTTATTATGTTCTCCTACTTTTATAGTTTTGTCATTGTCAAACTCTTTATTATGTTCTCCTACTTTTATAGATTTGTCATTGTCAAACTCTTTATTATGTTCTCTTACTTTTATAGTTTTGTCATTATCAATCTCTTTATTATGTTCTCTTACTTTTATAGTTTTGTCATTGTCATTCTCAACTCTTTATTATGTTCTCTTATAGTTATGTCATTATCAACTCTTTATTATGTTCTCATACTTTTATAGTTTTGTCATCGTCAAACTCATTATTAGGTTCTCTTACCTTTATATTTTTGTTATTGTCAAACTCTTTATTATGTTCTCCTACTTTTATACTTTTGTCATTGTCATTATGAACTCTTTATTATGTTCTCTTACTTTTATAGTTTTGTCATTGTCCAACTCTTTATGTTCTCCTAATTTTATAGTTTTGTCATTATCAACTCTTTATTATGTTCTCCTACTTTTATAGTTTTGTCATTTTCAAACACTTTATTATGATGTCTTACTTTTATAGTTTTGTCATTATCAAACTCTTTATTATGTTCTCTTACCTTTATAGTTTTGTTATTGTCAAACTCTTTATTATGTTCTCCTACTATTATACTTTTGTCATTGTCATTGTGAACTCTTTATTATGTTCTCTTACTTTTATAGGTTTGTCATTGTCATTCTCAACTCTTTATTATGTTCTCTTATAGTTATGTCATTATCAACTCTTTATTATGTTCTCATACTTTTATAGTTTTGTCATCGTCAAACTCTTTATTATGTTCTCTTACTTTTATAGTTTTGTCATTGGCAAACTCTTTATTAGGTTCTCTTACCTTTATAGTTTTGTTATTGTCAAACTCTTTATTATGTTCTCCTACTTTTATACTTTTGTCATTGTCATTATGAACTCTTTATTATGTTCTCTTACTTTTATAGTTTTGTCATTGTCAAACTCTTTATGTTCTCCTAATTTTATAGTTTTGTCATTATCAACTCTTTATTATGTTCTCCTACTTTTATAGTTTTGTCATTTTCAAACACTTTATTATGATCTCTTACTTTTATAGTTTTTTCATTATCAAACTCTTTATTATGTTCTCATACTTTTATAGTTTTGTCATTGGCAAACTCTTTATTAGGTTCTCTTACCTTTATAGTTTTGTTATTGTCAAACTCTTTATTATGTTCTCCTACTTTTATAGTTTTGTCATTGGAATTATCAAACTCTTTATTATGTTCTCTTACTTTTATAGTTTTGTCATTGGCAAACTCTTTATTATGTTCTCTTACCTTTATAGTTTTGTTATTGTCAAACTCTTTATTATGTTCTCCTACTTTTATACTTTTGTCATTGTCATTGTGAACTCTTTATTATGTTCTCTTACTTTTATAGTTTTGTCATTGTCAAACTCTTTATTATGTTCTCCTACTTTTATAGTTGTGTCATTGTCAAACTCTTTATTATGTTCTCCTACTTTTATAGTTGTGTCATTGTCAAACTCTTTATTATGTTCTCCTACTTTTATAGTTTTGTCATTGTCATTATCAACTCTTTATTATGTTCTCTTACTGTTATAGTTTCGTCATTGTCAAACTCTTTATTATGTTCTCCTACTTTCATAGTTTTGTCATTGTCAAACTTTTTATTATGTTCTACTTTTATAGCTTTGCCATTGTCATTATCAACTATCTTACTTTTATAGTTTTGTCATTGTCAAACTTTTTATTATGTTCTATTTTTATAGCTTTGCCATTGTCATTATCAACTCTTTATTATGTTCTCTTACTTTTATAGTTTTGTCATTGTCAAACTCTTTATTATTTTCTCCTACTTTCATAGTTTTGTCATTGTCAAACTTTTTATTATGTTCTACTTTTATAGCTTTGCCATTGTCATTATCAACTATCTTACTTTTATAGTTTTGTCATTGTCAAACTTTTTATTATGTTCTATTTTTATAGCTTTGCCATTGTCATTATCAACTCTTTATTATGTTCTCTTACTTTTATAGTTTTGTCATTGTCAAACTCTTTATTATGTTCTCCTACTTTTATAGTTTTGTCATTGTCATTATCATACTCTTTATTATGTTCTCTTACTTTTATAGTTTTCTCATTGTCAAAATCTTTATTATGTTCTCTTACTTTTATAGTTTTGTCATTATCAACTCTTTATTATGTTCTCTTACTTTTATAGTTTTGTCATTGTTATTCTCAACTCTTTATTATGTTCTCTTATAGTTATGTCATTATCAACTCTTTATTATGTTCTCCTACTTTTATAGTTTTGTCATTGTCAAACTCTTTATTATGTTCTCCTACTTTTATAGTTTTGTCATTGTCATTATCAAACTCTTTATTATGTTCTCTTACTTTTATAGTTTTGTCATTGGCAAACTCTTTATTAGGTTCTCTTACCTTTATAGTTTTGTCATTATCAACTCTTTATTATGTTCTCCTACTTTTATAGTTTTGTCATTGTCAAACTCTTTATTATGTTCTCCTACTTTTATAGTTTTGTCATTGTCATTGGCAAACTCTTTATTAGGTTCTCTTACCTTTATAGTTTTGTCATTTTCAAACTCTTTATTATGTTCTTCTACTGTTATAGTTTTGTCATTGTCAAACTCTTTATTATGTTTTCCTACTTTTATAGTTTTGTCATTATCAAACTATTTATTATGTTCTCTTACTGTTATAGTTTTGTCATTGTCAAACTCTTTATTATATTCTCTTACTTTTATAGTTTTATCATTGTCAAACTATTTATTATGTTCTCCTACTTTTATAGTTTTGACATTGTCAAACACTTTATTATGATCTCTTACTTTTATAGTTTTGTCATTATCAAACTCTTTATTATGTTCTCTTACTTTTATAGTTTTGTCATTGTCAACTCTTTATTATGTTCTCCTACTTTTATAGTTTTGTCATTGTCATTATCAAACTCTTTATTATGTTCTCTTACTTTTATAGTTTTGTCATTGTCATTCTCAACTCTTTATTATGTTCTCTTACTTTTATAGATTTGTCATTATCAAACTCTTTATTATGTTCTCCTACTTTTATAGTTTTGTCATTGTCAAACTCTTTATTATGTTCTCTTACTTTTATAGTTTTGTCATTGTCATTCTCAACTCTTTATTATGTTCTCCTACTTTTATAGTTTTGACATTGTCAAACTCTTTATTATGTTCTCTTACTTTTATAGTTTTGTCATTGTCATTATCAACTCTTTATTACACATATAACAATTGGTAGCATTTACAAAATCTATTTCTCCTTGATAAGTAAGTATGTGTTTGTGATTTCTTATTTAATTTTTCATCTCATTATCATCATCAGGTGCCATGCTGGCTGGTGTAGGCGATCATGGCTCTCCACAGCACTCTGTCCACAGTATTATGTATCAAGGTCGTTGTTTCCTTGCCGTGCTAGGCTGTCAAACTGTGTAATATTTCTCACGTTGTCGCCCTCTGTCTCTGTTGCCTTCAATTTTTCCTTTTGTGACTATGTTCTCCAAACATGCCTGTCTCATGAAGTGGCCAAAAAAAAGAAGATTGCCGTTTTCTTATATTGTTGAGTAAGGTCCGTTTCGCATTTGACTCTTTAAACACCTCTACATTAGTTTTTCTGGCAGTCCATAGTATTCTCAGCATTCTATTATTCTTCTATATGATAAATTCTTGTATGTCTAGAACAAACTTTTCTTTAGCGTCTTCTCCTGTATAAGTATAAAGAGGACAAGAATACAAATCTGGGTAATCAGACACAACATATAAGCCGAATGAACATACTTCTTGTTTAAATTTTATCTCTGTATATGATTCATTGGTCATTCCGTCGATCGTTGGATTAATCAACTAACATCGTAAAGTCCAGACCGATTTGTGTAACAGAAGTCAGTTCATTCCAGACACCAACAGAACACACCACAATCTCTTGAATGGATACCTACAGGCAAAAGAGCCAGTGGTAGACCAAAAGAAACACTCAGAAGAACAATACTTAGAGAAAGTAAAACAACCAATATTCATACTAGGTATTCAAGAACTGCACAGAATAGCTTTGAACAGACAGAGTTGGAGAGATCTGACCTCTGCCCTATGCGCTAACTTCAGCGCAAAAGGAAAATGAATGAATGAATTTGATTCATTAGGATTGGCATGGCAAGAAGACATTGGAATATTTAATGATTCAAAATCTGCATAGAAAGCAATGGGTAATCTAGATTTGAAATGATAATTTTTAAATTTTAATTTAGTTCCTATTTCTGGTAAAATCAGTTATGCTAATGGTTGATTTTCACTAATGGTTGATTTCCACTAATGGTTGATTTCCATTAATGGTTGAGTTCCACAATCTCTTTGATGATTAGTTAAAGCGAGAAAAGATGAATAAGATTGTAAGCAACTTCTAAATAAATATTTATTAAGATGGTTAGTAGATAAAATTGCTTCAAGATTTTTTTGATTAAAAAATAATGAGATATTCTTTTATTTTCAACAAACAATAAATCAATAATATTTTTCTCTATCTGGGTAGTTTCAGACATATACTGGAAATAGGGATTTTAAGTTTTTTTTTATCTTGAAGAGCAAAAACATTGATACTTATATTTTCATTCTTGTTTTCAAACTTTGCAATATCTTTGATTTTGACAGAATATTCAATTTCTTCCATATTAATATCTTCTTCATATTTTTTAATAATGAGATACTATTTCTGGGTGTGATTTGATTTTGTAGAATATTCGCAATAATACACCACAGAAAACATTTATTATCTTTGTTATGTATATTTTGAATGTTGTTATTTGTAAATTGAAGCTTAAAACAAGATGATCCAGTTAACGGTTTTATTTTTACTATGGTTTCTTCTTCTTTCGTTCGCTAGTGCGATAATGCATGACATCCTGATTGTTGCGGTGCGCCTTCTGGCCAAATGTTGCTGACTTCAGCACCTTTACTTGCTAGGCAAGACTGTGGTCCTGCCCGAATTTGGGAGGGCCCGGCCAGTCTTAGTTTCCAGCCTCTGCTGGCTGGACTAAGCCCCATCTCCACGTCAAGAAGCTAGCCTCGATGGGGTTACTATGGTTAATTCTGTTAGTTTAGTTTACTAAAAATATATCAACTTCCTTTTTGTTGAACATGATCTACCCAAGCAATAAACTTTTGGGTACAATACAAGAATCAGTGGGCAAATCATGTGACAGCATACCAACTTTTTAATTTCATATGTTATTGCACTTTCTCGGAAATTTAAAAAGTCATAACTTAAAATACCGATCTAGCAATTTGCGTGCAATGAACTGGTCATGCACTTCCCACTCAGTGTGGAGCGTGCATCTTGATCACGGGCTCTCATTTTGCATGTGTAGATTAGTGGATGGTCGGTATATGCGTCGTTATCGGAATTTCGTTTCGTTTAATTATGTTCGCTATTTGTTCCGTAGAAAAGCAAACCTGTCCACTGATTCTTGTATTGTACCCACTTTTGTTCTAGTGTTTTAAATATTTCGTCATACTGATTCATTGAATTTAAATTATAATAACCTGAATTAAAATATATCATTATATCAGAATAAGTTTACTAGATGAGTGAAATAACAATCAATAGTGAACTTACCTTGAATAACCTTGAACAAACATGGACTAAATGCAACCTCGGCGACACATCTGGCCTTGAAACGACAGCTTAAGATACCGCCCCAACGCTTAACGACAAGTGTGAATGCGATCAACAATCATTCACCTGGGGATAGACAATAGGCAATAGTGAACTTAAATTTAAATGAAGTATACATGTCAAGAATACTCTCTACACAACTATATATTTTATTAAAATAAGTATTTATATTTGTTCCTCTTTTTTAAATTATATAAGTTTTTAGTACATTCTTGAAATCCTTTTTTGGTATTGTAATATTTTCTTTTTGTGTGCTTTTGTTTGTTCATGTTTTGATAGTTCTTTAATAGTATCAGATGTTTCATGACAAATTAGACATATTAATTTTGCATTTTTACTTGCCAATTTTAGGAGAACTTTTTTAATACATAATATATTTTCTGATAATTATGATTTCTTTCTAAAAATTTAACATATGCTTCTTTATATTTTTCTTTATTTTCTTTATATTCTTTTTGTTTTCGTTCTTTATCACACACTTTATATCTTCCTCTATGACCATCGGACATGTTTTTTCTTTAGCAAAGAAATTAATAGCTTTATTAATATAACATATTGCAAGTTTTACTCATTTTAAATATGAATAATTTGTGTATATATTAATTTATTTTAAACGGTGGTGTTTTTTTTAGGAATTACTAATATTACTTATTTTTCGTTAATATTGCAGGGTTTTTTAATAGGAATTACTTATAGTGTTTATAGTATTTTAATTTTGTATTTTCTTTTTTCTAGGGTTTGTTTTTGTATTTTTTAAAAAGACAGTGTCCTCATTTATTTTTGAATAAAACAGTTTAACTTTTTAATTCATATATATATATATAATAAATAATGTGTAATTTTTAACAACTAAAGAAATATAAGAATGTGTAGTTTTTTCCTAGAGGATGTTTATTTAATTTTAAATATTAAAAAAATGAGGACACTACCATATTTTGTTTTTGTATTTAAAAAAAAAAAAGGTGGCCTGATCTCCCAAAACACTATACTACTATTCATACTTCACACTTCCAGTAAAAATTTATTGTCCAGGGTGCAATGACGATGATCCAACAACTAACTAACTAGTAAAAATTGAATGAGCTATATATGTGCCAAATTTCAACTTTCTTCTTCTATTACTCCATGGTCAGGGTAGAGACGACATATGACAAGTCCCTGGTATGTGTGTGTTGTTTCACTAACCTGTGCACCACCCTCTCACAAGCTGTAAACATGGACACTGAGGTAACTAGTAACAAATATTTGTACAAATTGTCTACAAGCTATTTCCTTGAACACATACCTAAAGAGCCACATTAAATTCTCTCAAAGTTCATCCAAGGATATTTCTCAATCAGCTGTTTCTTGTTTAGTAGGATAACTCGAGCCCCAAGTTTCCTACAAAGTTTTATTGAGATAACATTTAGGGTAAACATACGAGACTGGGAAAAGATAACATTTAAACATATGAGACTGGGAAAAGATAACATTTAAACAAATGAAACTGGGAAAAGATAACATTTAAACATATGAAACTGGGAAAAGATAACATTTAAACATGCGGGACTGGGAAAGGATAACATTTACACATATGAGACTGGGAAAAGATAACATTTAAACATATGAGACTGGGAAAGGATAACATTTAAACATGCGGGACTGGGAAAGGATAACATTTAAACATATGAGACTGGGAAAGATAACATTTACACATATGTGACTGGCAAAGATAAATTTACACATATGAGACTGGAAAAAGATAACATTTAAACATGTGGGACTGGGAAAGATAACATTTAAACATGCGGAACTGGGAAAGATAATATTTAAACATGCGGGACTGGGAAAGGAAAACATTTAAACATAGGAGACTGGGGAAGATAACATTTAAACATATCAGACTGGAAAAGATAACATTTAAACATGCGGGACTGGGAAAGGATAACATTTAAACATATGAGACTGGCAAAGATAATATTTACACATATGAGACTGTTAAAAGATAACATTTAAACATGCATGACTGGGAAAGATAACATTTAAACATGAGGGACTGGAAAAGATAACATTTAAACATGTGGGACTGGGAAAGGATAACATTTACACATATGAGACTGGGAAAAGATAACATTTAAACATAAGAGACTGGCAAAGATAACATTTACACATATGAGACTGGAAAAAGATAACATTTAAACATGCGAAATGGGGAAAGATAACATTTAAACCTGCGGGACTGGGGATGATAACATTTAAACATGCGGGACTGGGAAAGGAAAACATTTAAACATATGAGACTGGGGAAGATAACATTTAAACATATCAGACTGGAAAAGATAACATTTAAACATGCAGGACTGGGAAAGATAACATTTAAACATGAGGGACTGGGAAATATAACATTTAAACATGCGGGACTGGGAAAGGAAAACATTTAAACATATGAGACTGGGGATGATAACATCTAAACATATCAGACTGGAAAAGATAACATTTAAACATTTCAGACTGGAAAAGATAACATTTCAACATATCAGACTGGAAAAGATAACATTTAAACATTTCAGACTGGGAAAGATAACATTTAAACATTTCAGACTGGAAAAGATAACATTTCAACATATCAGACCGGGAAAGGACAAAGATAATATTTAAACATATGAGACTGCGAAAAGGCAAAATAAATTAACTGGAACTAGCTTCCAAAAATGTCTCTTCTTGGACTGAAAACATTAATATTTCACACAATTTCTGTTACATTCTTCTGCGTTAAGGATCCTGTTTGGCCTTGCTGAATCTTCAAGCCATTTGCCAAGACAAAGTTTCCAATCATCTCCAAATGAAAGCTACTGCCCAAGTTTTTGTCTTAGCTCAGTCCAGTTTTACCATTTTTTACCTTGCTGTTATTTAAGTCTAGGCAGTCTCAAAGATGCGTTTAGGAGCCAACTCATGTGGGCCACCATGATCTGGTATAGGTGGTACTGTGGTCTACAGTGCCAGTTCAAGCAACAGATGATGGTTTGTTAGTTAGCATATACCTATTTACTAGCACAATTATACAATTTACTTTCACTTTCATTACTGCATGTTTTCTTGTGAAGGAGTACAGGGAGGTTTTCTATGGGATGTGGAAATAAAGGCCGCTTTGCCATAGCAGAAGCTGCGACATGTGCAGGAAGGATTTAGATTGTACCTCCGAAAGAAAAAATCCTGTCCCAACCGTGGCTTGAACCCGGGACCAATCTTTATATATATATATATATATATTATAATAATAATATATATTTACAGAATTGTGTACCTCATACGCACATAATGAAGTGTATCTCACACACACATTTCATTTACGTGGAAGAACCAAATTTAAAAAGACAAAAAAGCCTGAAACGTTATTCCAACACAGGCTGGTCTTCTTTTGTTCACTTGAAACATGACTATATCTGTAATTCTGTCTCCTGAATAAAACTCATTGTCTTTTGTAGTTCACACAGTGGCCCATAGAGCATTGAGTCCAGTGTTGTTTCCTCTATAAGAACTATAAGAGGTCTGACTGGAAAATGTACCAGCATTTAACCAGTGTTCTAGCTAAGGACATTAAGTGTGGATAAAGACATCAATAGAGTAGTGAGTGAATTTAATAGATGCATACTACATGCTGCTAGAAAAACCATACCCGGGGGGGGGGGCATGTAAAAACTACAAATCCTACTGGAATGATGAACTGGAAAATCTGCAAAATGAGATGGAAACATCTAGACAGCAGGCAGAGAACAGACATAGCCAAGAACACAACAACAAATATGAGCAAACAAATGCTAGATTTTAAAGAGTCAAGTTACAAGCCAGACAGAGCAGCTGGAAAGAAAAAACAGTCCCTGAACCTAGAAAGAGATACTAGGAAATTATGGAAACTTGTAAAACAACTAAATGACGAAGGGAGAAATACAAACATCACACTTTATAAAGATAGAAACATTTTAACAGGTAAACATGCAGCTGTTTACTTTGCAGAAGACAACATCAAAGTTAGCCCAGACAAACAACAGGAGATTCGAAAGAACCAGCAAAACATTGGGCAAGGCGAACCTATACTTGAAGTCATGGAAACACCAATCACAATCAAAGAACTGGAGCATGCAACAGACAGGTCAACGTTGGACAGTTTACAAACAAAGTGGATTCAGTTAGACACAGGCAATATTGAAGAATCCAAAATTTGACCCACACTGTGTATGATTACTATAAAACATGCAGCAGCAGTATTGAGAGATTTAAATTATGATTTAGGTCAAATAATAATATAAACAGCAATATGTTTCTACAACAATAAGAAGAAAACGATGGACTTATACCCGACATGTACTTAGAATGAATGAAAACAGACTGCCACTACAAGCATCAAAATGGGTACCAGATGGCAAAAGAAAAAGAAGAAGACCAAGAGAGACTCTTCGCAAAATGACTATCAAAGATGGTACAACTATGTGTCTCAACAACATGCAAGAATTACATGCAGTATAGGACGAATAGAATAGTGTGCAGCGAAGGACAGTCACCCTCAGTTTCCTGGATGAGGAATATCCACAAAATATATGGGTCAGAGTATCCACAGATGGGTCAGCACAGAATGCAGTGAGGAATGGAGGTGCAGGTGTATATATAGAATATACACACATGCCTAGAGATACAATCAGAACACCGACAGGGAAATTCTGCAATAATTATGATGCAGAAATCCAGGCAATTAGTGTGGCAGCTAAAAAACTGCTGAACTCCAACTCTGACCTACAGCATGTGGTATTCTTGACAGATGCAAGGTCAGTGCTTCAAGCTCTCCAGTCTGGAAAACTAACAGACTTGAAAAAACTACTTAGTGAATTGTCTTACCAGTATAGGGTAACCATGCAGTTAATACCCTCTCACTGTGGAATACCAGGAAATGAAAAAGCAGACCAACTGACTAAGGAAGGTGCTGCAGAAGACCAACCAGATATACCAATCACACCATCAGAAAAAACAGATGATCAAGTCAATAAAAAAGCCACAAACACCAACACAAGACGACTATCACATTATGAACAGATCAGAACAAGTTATAATTCTACATCTCAGAACAGGACACAACCGACTCCGCAGTCACATGTAAACGAAGTTCAAGATTGGCAACACTGCCATGTGTACATGTGGACAGGCAGCACAGAGTGCCAAACATATACTTCAAGAGTGTTCTGAGCATGAAACGCTGAGGCAGATATATTGGCAAGAGAAAACAACACTGGAATCAAAGATCTATGGGACACTGTATGAACTACAAAAGACAGTGAATTTTATTCAGGAGACAAAATTACAAGTGAATGAAAGAAGAACATGCAGTAGAATCATATCGCTTGAACTAGAGAGCTCTGGTTTCTGCCCTATGCACCGTATTTGTCACTGAAGGAACATAGAAAGATAGAATAATATAAAAGCCAGAAAAATGTCACTGTTTAACTATGTTTTTCATATCAGCTCTAAACTTTGTTTATGCTTCTTGATTCTTGATTCGAAACTGGCCTCACAGCACGTTGGGCATTCCCATAAGTGCTCCGCCCTCTGTTCCAGCAGACATCCGACTCAATGGTGCTTCGAGTCTAATGTCGCAGAAACAGACGTCGACATCAGGGCACAACTCTGGCCCTTGTGACAGGTTTCTTTGTTGTTCCGCCCACCCACGCCATGCCCGTAACTAGTTCAAGCACAAAATCGGCCTGTCGGAACAACATGGTAACTGTTATCGAAGGTTACGACTACGGGATTGTATAGATGACATGCCATGAAGCTTCTATAAGAAGATAACCTCAATATAAAGGCATGTCATCTACTAAGGTTTTCTGTTGCTTGGTTGGTTTGTCTAGTGAGCCATTGGTGAGACGCAACCACATGCGCAAATTGTTTATGCTTATCATCTACTACCTCAAGGTTCCCATAAAAACATTCACTTAATATGTTAAATGAATATGTTGCTAATTGAAAGGGGTCATATTTACATATACAACATATAACTCATTCTTTTTCCTACTCAGTCCCTATAGTACAAAATTCAGAAGTACAAAATAAATTTCATAAAAATGTTTACTTCTGAATTTTGCACTATAGGAACAAAGTAGAAAAAAGAACATGTTTATATGTCGCATATTTACATACAAAGTAAATTTTATAAAAATGTTTACTTCTGAATTTTGCACTATAGGCACTAAGTAGAAAAAAGAACGTGTTTATATGTCGCATAGTTACATACAAAGTAAATTTTATAAAAATGTTTACTTCTAAATTTTGCACTATAGGCACTAAGTAGAAAAAAGAATGTGTTTATATGTTGCATATTTACATACAAAGTAAATTTTATAAAAATGTTTACTTCTAAATTTTGCACTATAGGCACTAAGTAGAAAAAAGAACGTGTTTATATGTCGCATATTTACATACAAAGTAAATTTTATAAAAATGTTTACTTCTAAATTTTGCACTATAGGCCCTAAGTAGAAAAAAGAACGTGTTTATATGTCACATATTTACATACAAAGTAAATTTTATAAAAATGTTTACTTCTAAATTTTGCACTATAGGAACTAAGTAGAAAAAAAGAATGTTTATGTCATATATTTATATACAAAGCAAATTTTATAAAACTGTTTAAGTAAATTTTCACCCATATGATTCAATAGTTCTTATGTCATTCTTACCTCAACACTGAGGTGACTGACACAGTACCTGTCAGAGCCACTTCAAACTTGACAGTCAGATCCAGTTTCATGGTGGCATGCCAATAAGCAAAGATTTCCAAGTATGGCTAGACTAGCGCAGGAATTTCTTGCACCACCACCTACAAGTGTGCCATCAGAAAGACTGTTCAGTACTGCAGGAGACATTATCACTGACCACTGTAGTAGCCTTGTTCCACAAAATGCAGAGACGTTGATTTTCCTGAAATACAACTCACCCCTTCTTGACTCAACTTCACAGCCATAATGAAGACTGACTGACTGAAATTACTGAATGAATGTATTTAAATTAATTTAATTTGTTCAATGTATTGTTGTTGTGAGTTGTAACAGAGCTGCCAATTTGCCAACTGAAAACAATGTGAAAACTAAAAACTGAAATTACTAAATTAGCATTATGTGCTTATGTATTATGTTTCATCTTGGACTTAGTTGTCGGATCATCATCACTGCAAACTGGACACGTCCATAGTTGCTCCGATCTCTCCTTGAGTGTATCCGCCATTACACTTCTGCTGACAGTACCGGTTCTATGCTGGTTGACCATCATTCTTCTGCGCCCTCCAAAATGTTCACCTCTAGCAACACCGTATTTCAATCCCTGATCTTTAATCCTAGCCATTGAAAAGGAATCATCATCCACATTAGTCTCACTCTCGCGTGTTATATCTCTTAAGGAGTTCAAAACGTCAGCGCGATTTATTGCCCCATCGCCCTGTGCCACAATCACGCATGATGCCAGTTGATCTGCTCTTTCATTGCCTCGAACGCCCACATGTCCAGGTACGAAAATAAATGTAACCACTTTCAAGCTCGCCTTTCTCAAGGCCTCAATCCACTGTTCGCAAACGAGACCCACTTGTACCTTCTTAATCATATTCATAGTCACTCAAGATGCAGACCTGTGTTACTACCTTCTGTGTGCGTAGCCACTCAAATGCCTTGGTTACCGCCATAGTCTCCATGGTCATACTACTCGTAGTGACCGCAAATGCACCACTTTCCTCCTTGATCGTTTTACCTGCGCACTGAGCTGTAAAGGCCCAAGCACTGCGAACATGCCTAATCACAGATCCATCAGTGTATATAATCACATCCCCCTCTTTGGTATTCTCACTGATTAAAGCCTGCACTTCTTTCTCCACAGCTGTGGGACATCATTCTCTGCATTCCCTGCTAAGTGATATTACTTAGCACAAGTTTCATCTTGGACTTATGGAACTTAATATTACTTATTCTAATGTAAATGTAATTATTTTACATTTAAATGATTTAATATGAGTATATGTCATCATTGTCATGTCTATAGTAATGAACTGCAGTAATGAACAGTCGAGTGACTACACTCACCTATGTCAAGTGATGTAGTACGTTATTTAATTTTAAAAATTGTTTATATGTAATTCCGGCTCAGGCCGGATTAAAAAATTTGAATCCAGTACAGTCCTACTGGAAACTAAGTTTGATCGGGCCATCCCCTATAACAACAGGATCACTGTCCTGTCCAAGCAAGCATAGGTGCTGAAGTCAAAGATGCCAGGCCGAGAGACGCATCAGTAACTATGGTATTATTCAACTCGCCCATTTAACATATCTGTGTGGCAAACTTGTTAAAATCATCATGGTGATTGTACTGTGAAGTTCTCCCAGACAGGCACAGTGATGGATTCTGAACCTCGACAGAATTCACCCACAGCTACTGGAGGTCTTTCTATTCTACATTGCTGAGCCAGAATAGGAAAGCAATTCATCAACCAGAGAGAACGACAACTCCTCTAAACATCATGCAATGGAATGCAGTAACAACATAAACCGAACTATAAAACACATTTCACCAGAAAGAGAATATTATTTGCTGCATACAGGAAACTTAGCCATATACATGCGTATATATATATATTATCTCATTCGTCCTGTCAAACGGTCTTAAACAAACCAGCATCAGTTGGAGTTGAGGTGGTACGAGCAGGGATGGACTTCTCATGACTAAATCTGCCGATCTATGAGCGATTTTCTCTTACACAGAAGACGCATTGGAAAAATCCCATTGCTGGTTTATCGTCTTAGTTCTTTCGCTCTTAATTTGTTACTTTGGTGCCAAGGGTGGCAGATAAGGCAGACATTATCTTCTTTAGTGGTGTTAACATTCATTGCCATTGCCTCGTTTTTGACTGTTCTTCACAGTCTTGTTCTGGGTCTTCCACACGTTTTCATTTTCCTGTTGCAGACCATGACAAAGCTTGGTGGATAAGTCTGTTCTCGTCTGATCTACGGTAAGCACATGACCTAAATACTGCCAATGTCTTCTTCCAATAATAGTTGACACATATTCTTGTTTGAATATGTCTCTTATTGATTAATTTGTCATTACAAGAACTAGATAAACTACAAAATTAGATTTCCAGCAGGATGTAGTCCAGAGAATGGAAATGCGTTGTGTTGCCATTTTATTTGCGCCAATGTCCTGACACATCCATCTTTGGCGGATGACTTATTTGATTCCGTTTACTACTGTTCTTCCCATTATTTTAACTAGTTCTTCTTTAATGTTCATTCTCATACTCCCGCGTGTCTCTCTTGTAGCATGACAATGGAGTTCCTAGATTTCTAACAGGATGTAGCCCAGAGAATAATAAATGCGTTGTGTCGCTGTTTTATTTGTCACAATGGCCCGATATATCCATCTCCTGCAGGATAACTAATTCAAACTTGAGAAATTTGAGCTACATTTCAACAGTTCTTTTCTTTTTAGTAGCTGTACAAGAAATTGCAAAATGTCAGTCAATTATGTGGCGTTTTTCCACTCAAAAATAGGAACGTATTTTACATAATTGTCCGTTCAAATTAATTTTGTCGACAAACTTTAAGCAAATACATCTAAAAAAGTACATAGCGAAACAAAGAGAAATGGTATTTGTACTTTTTTTTATTCTGTATGTTTTCTTATGTGTATTGTCAGGTGACTAGCTCAAACAAATCCTACACCATAAACATCCAATTTGTAAAGTTTATCTAAAATATGTTGAACTATATGTCTCTTCATTGCATTCACATTAGAAAAACCTCTGCTACAAATATCACATTTGTAAAGTTTCCATTCTGTATATTTTCTTTTGTGTACCTTCAGTTGATATGACCAAGTAAATCACACACCACAAACATTACACTTGTAATGCTTATCTACAATATGTAAAACTATGCGTCTCTTTATTTTCTTAAACTGATGAAAACTTCTGCTGCAAACATCACATTTGTAAGGTTTCTCTCCTGTATGTTTTCTTCTATGTTCCTTCAAGTGACCTGAATTTTTAAATCCTACACCACAAACATCCCATTTGTAAGGTTTCTGCCCTGTATGTAGGTACTTGGACAACAGGATTCTGGAAGTTCTAAATGCTTGGCTTAGGTTATAAAAAGAACTAGGGAAGTGATATTGTGGGAAACACCATAAACCAAGTTTCATTTTTTTATAAATTTTGTGCATAACATCAGCATTGATTTTGGTGGAAATAGTATTTCTATCAGGACCTCTCGATAAGTAAAAACTATTACCAATCCCCCCCTTCAATTATTTTTGAATTAGTTGTTCATTGAATGCTTTAGGATGTTTTAGGTTCATTAACCATTTTTCTTTAAATATATGTAACTGTTAAAAATATATTTAAGATAACGAGAAAATGCAAATAATATTTAATGACAACGAAATTCCTTGTCAGCAACCTTGTTAACGGCCATATTGCTGCTCCATTTATTTTTATCGTGTCATATTTTTTACGTAACTGACATGTATTGAAATATACATGTTTGGTTGTTATATTTATGGTATAATAAATGGATTCTGGTAATTATTAACACTGCTATTTATTAATAATTATCACTAGGTCTAAAATTGACTTAGGCCTACAGTTTAGAATAACATTATTTATTATTCTTACGGAACTAATCATTTCACGCAATTGCACAGTCAATCGGAGTCATCACTATGGCTACGGACATAAATAACTAAAGGACCTGGTTGGCATCTATAACAAACAATTTTTTTGCTTTTACATGCAAATCTACATTGTGAAAAATGGATATATAGGGCATCTAACAAGATGATCTGAAGAAACATGCAAGCCCATAACTGGGATGGGGGGGGGGGGAAGATTTTGGCTGAGATTTTTCCAGGCTTCAGGAAATGGAGCTCATAATCACAAAATCAAACAAATCCCTACAAGTTACTCTTGTTACTAATTGCTTTTCATGAATTGCTCAACTATTATTCCTAGAACATGACAATGCACAATAATGCTACCACTAATATATATATAATGGGATTATTATTATTTTGGGGGGGGGGGGGTAGGAAGAGGGAATAATACAGCTGAAATAAAATCTCTCTTACCAGTTGATGCACATGAATAATATTCCTCCACACAAGCTGCTCACAAAACTAACTACACACATCACTATGAACATAATCCTTAAAAGTTTTCTCACATTTGAAACACAGAAACATTTTATCATAAATAACTAAGATATTTAACAATCCTATATTTAAAAAAAATAATTAATTATGCAAATTAACCATTTTGAATATTAATTAGCTTTGGTTGTATTAAAAAATTATAGCAATGTAATCTGCAGATTCATCTAGTTTTACAGAACACAAAAATTTATATAATATTTTATCATAAACAACTGAAATATTTAATAATTAGACTACCGTTAAATTCTGAATATAAACCCATCCGATTGTAGGCCGATAACCTAACTATCCCTTCCCAAAAGTGGAGAAAGTCGAAAGTCCGACTATAGACCGACATCCCCAACTTAACAAAGCCGGCAATAATGAACTTCATCATCATAAGAAAGAACCGACATGCTAAATGGAAATTAACACAAACTTTTGCAACTCTCAGAAAATGGCATTCCTTTCATTTGCTTCACTCACGTAACTTGAATGAATCAAGGAATGAAACCCCGGTGGCTACTGTATTCTGGATCAATATATCCGAAAATAATGAAAACCCGGTAGGCTGACTTCCCTATCCATGACTATAGACGGTTTATGAGGTGGCAAGACTTTGGGGAACAAAGTTTTTCCTGAATGAATTGTCTGTGTTGGGTGTCTGGACGTTATGACGCGGAACAGCGCTAGTGAATAGTAATTACTAGTAACTATTATGTCACTGGCTTCTGACAGTGACGTTTAAGTGGGAAATGATGAAAGGCAAGACAGCAAGATCACGTTTGTTTTTATAAGATACAGAAGAGTTTGAACTTTGTTCCTGGTTATGTTTACCATGTGGGGAGAATACGGTAATAAAATAAACATAACAGAGGATTGTGAAATTGATCTCTTCTTCCACTAAATGTACAGTGGTTGGGGGAGGGAATCAATTACGGTGCAATTTTACTACAAAATGCCTATGATGTGTTGTGATTTGGAACCCGTTTCAAATCTTCTATAAAGAAAGATTACATTTTAGTCACTTATCTGAATGGCATCACATAATGTGAGGGAAACGTGGATTGGTTGAGCAGATTGAAATGGGTAGGGCCAGTAGTCCATCTGCAGCCTCAGTGGGCTGGACTAATTAACAGAATATACAGAGTACCAGTATGTAACTACCAGTATTTGCCACCGAGTTCTCACAAAAATATTGCAGACAGTCATTCCCCGGCTTTGTTTTTAAAAGATACAGAATCAACAGTTTGAACTTAACGAGTTTGAACTTTGTGTGACTCGTATGTTTACCTTATACAGTAATATAAACACGAGGCACAGCTCAGAGGAGTTTCACTATTTATTTCTCTCCGCCATCCCCCCCAACACTGCCTAAGTAGCAAAGTTTTGGATGTCAGTTACATGTTTGTGCAAGACCGTGTTTGTGCAAGACCGTTGAATGTAGAAAAAGACCTCTGTACAGAATTAATTAGGACTTCATTCTTTATGTTTCTGATTATTGTCTTGGTCCCTATTTATATACTTGGAGTCGCATGTTAAAAATTGGCAAGGCCGACCAGCACATGCACGGAAATACTCAAAATCTGCCTTTGATGTGTTTTTACATTTTCTGTACACAGGTCTTATAGCCTAGTAGACGGTCAGTAACTGTTGTAACATTTGCTTTACCCAAAATGAAAGTGTGTGACAGTGTTTAGACTACTGGTAGTCGGTGTTTCCCTACACAAACAAGACTGGGCCTTGATGATAAACATGTGTTACTGGTAGATCAGCTTAGGCTACCGTATTTCGTTTTTTCACAGACCATTACCGTATTTTGGTAAATATATAAAAAACGGTAATACCCATTGCTAAAAATAGCATTTCCGGGGAAATTATGCTCAGTAAAAATGGCGGGCATGGCATGTCGGAAATAACGATATAGACCTAGTAAGTGAGTTTTATCAAGAAATATCGGAGGTTTCGAAGGAAATATTGTATGATATATAGAAATTAATGTAATTAGAGGCTTAGCAGTATGGTAGTACGCTCTAGATTGTTGGAGAGCCCTAGTCATTTTATCCTGGCTTAATATATCGGGACATGTGAGTTGTCACTGGCATTTTTTTTAAAGTGTTTTTATCCTTTTTTACTGTGATTTGGACGTAATTTTTTTTTAAAATTTGATGTTACTCGATTATAAGACGAAGAGTATGAAGCCATCTCTGTTTATTGTCCAAAAATTCTCGGGTTATACACGGAATTTAACGGTACTCAATTTAATGTATTTATGCAAATTAGCCACCAGTTTGAATTTTTATTAACCCTAATTTCATCTGAAAATTAGCACAATGTAATCAACAGATATATCTAGTCTTTGCACACACAAAAATATGTAGTTGCTGTGGTATTTTATTATATTCAATAGTTATATAATTTATTTTCATTTTAATTATTTGCAATTTTGTATATTAATTAGTTCTGAGGGCATCTGAAAATTACTGAAATGTTATCAACAGATCCATCTTGCCTTTGCAAATACAAAAATATATATAATGTGGTATTTAAATATATTTAATTGCTATATAATTATTTTTATATTTTGTAAATATGCTAATTAGCAGCCATTTTTGAATATTAATTAGTTGTGCGCGCTTCTAAAAATTACAGAAATCGGATCAATAGATGTGTTTTGTCTTCACAAATTAAAAAAATGTATAGTTTGTGTGTTGTATTATTGAAAATAAAGATAATTTAGAAATTATCAGCTTGGCTACATTTTGTGGTCTCAAGTTTTATTTGTATTTTCATATGTTTCATGCAAATTATTTTGATGTGAAATTAATTCAAAAATAATACATACATTTTTTCAGGGTTGACGTACAGACTTGGTTGTGGTATTGCTATTTTTCAGGGCTATCTAAATATATTATTTGTAATTATTTAGCACTATTTTCTGTACCAGAACAAACCCTGTGGAGTGAAAGGCATGGAATGCCAATATACATTCAGACCCATGTGAAAGGAATACTAAGTGAGGACGAACAGAATAGTGTGCAGCGAAGGACAGTCACCCTCAGTTTACTGGATGAGGAATATCCACAAGATGTATGGGTCAGAGTATCCACAGATGGGTCAGCACAGAATGTAGAGAGGAATGGAGGTTCAGGTGTATATATAGAATATCCACACATGCATAGAGATACAATCAGAACACCAACAAGGAAATTCTGCAATAATTATGATGCAGAAATCCAGGCAATTAATGTGGCAGCTAAAAAACTGCTGAACTCCAACTCTGGCCTATAGCCTGTGGTATTCCTGACAGGTGCAAGGTCGGTGCTTCAAGCTCTCCAGTCTGGAAAACTAACAGACTTGAAAAAACTACTTAGTGAATTGTCTTACCAGTATAGGGTAACCATGCAGTGGATACCCTCTCACTGTGGAATACCAGGAAATGAAAAAGAAGACCAACTGGCTAAGGAAGGTGCTGCCGAAGACCAACCAGATATACCAATCACACCATCAGAAAAAACAGATGATCAAGTCAATAAAAAAGCCACAAACACCAACACAAGACGACTATCACATTATGAACAGATCAGAACAAGTTATAATTCTACCTCTCAGTACAGGACACAACCGACTCCGCAGTCACATGTACACGAAGTTCAAGATTGGCAACACTGCCATGTGTACATGTGGACAGGCAGCACAGAGTGCCAAACATATACTTCAAGAGTGTTCTGAGCATGAAACGCTGAAGCAGACATATTGGTCAGAGGAAACAACACTGGAATCAAAGCTCTATGGGACACTGTATGAACTACAAGAGACAGTGAGTTTTATTAAGGAGACAGAATTACAGATATAGACATGTTTCAAGTGAACGAAAGAAGAAGAAGAAGCCCTATTTTGAAGTGCCTACTGTATGTTTTCTTCTATGTCTCTTCAAATGACTTGAAGTTCTAAATCCTACATCACAAACATCACATTTGTAATGTTTATCTCCAATATGTTGAATTATGTGTCTCTTCATTAAATTCAAACAAAGAACACTTCTGTTACAAATATCACATATGTAATTTTTCTCTCCTGCATGTTTTCTTCTATGCATATTTAAGTTACAAGAATGAGCAAATCCTACACCACAAACATCACATTTGTAAGGTTTCTCTCCTGTATGTGTTCTTTTATGCATATTTAAGTTACTAGAATGAGCAAATCCTACACCACAAACATCACATTTGTAAGGTTTCTCTCCCGTATGTTTTCTTCTATGCATATTTAAGTTACAAGCATGAGCAAATCCTACACCACAAACATCACATTTGTAAGGTTTCTCTCCCGTATGTTTTCTTCTATGTGAATTTAAGCTACCAGACTGAGAAAATCCTACACCACAAACATCACATTTGTAAGGTTTCTCTCCTGTATGTTTTCTTCTATGTTTGTTCAAGTCACCTGAAGTTTTAAATCCTACACCACAAACATCACATTGGTAAGGTTTTTCTTGTGTATGGTTTCTTCTATGACTCTTCAATTGACTTGAAGTTTTAAATCCTACATCACAAACATCACATTTGTAAGGTTTCTCTCCTGTATGTGTTCTTCTGTGTGATTTTAAGGTACTAGAACGAGAAAATGCTACACCACAAACATCACATTTGTAAGGTTTCACTCCTGTATGTTTTCTTCTATGTATGTTCAAGACACCTGAAGTTTTATATCCTACACCACAAACATCACATTTGTACGGTTTCTCTCCTGCATGTTTTCTTCTATGTACGTTCAAGTCACCTGAAGTTTTATATCCTACACCACAAACATCACATTTGTACGGTTTCTCTCCTGCATGTTTTCTTCTATGTATGCTCAAGTCACTTGAAGTTTTAAATCCTACACCACAAACATCACATTTGTAAGGTCTCTCTCCCGTATGTGTTCTTCTGTGTATATTTAAGGTACTAGAACGAGCAAATCCTACACCACAAATTTCACATTTGTAAGGTTTCTCTCCTGTATGTTTTCTTCTATGTTTCTTCAAGTCACTTGAAGCTTTAAATCCTACACCACAAACATCACATTTGTAAGGTTTTTCTTGTGTATGTTTTCTTCTATGTATGTTCAAGTTACTTGAAGTATTAAATCCTACACCACAAACATCACATTTGTAAGGTTTCTCTCCAGTATGTGTTCTTCTGTGTATAGTTAAGGTACTAGAACGAGCAAATCCCACACCACAAACATCACATTTGTAAGGTTTCTCTCCTGTATGTATTGTTCTATGGACATTCAAGTTATTTGAAAATCTAAATTCTACACCACAAATATCACATTTGTAAGGTTTCTCTCCTGTATGTATTATTGTATGTGACTTCAATTTACTTGAAGTTTTAAATCCTGCATTACAAACATTACATTTGTAAAGCTTATCTACAATATGTTGAACTATATGCCACTTCATTGTCAAAAATTGAACAAAACCTTTGTTACAAACATCACATTTGTAAGGTTTCTCTCCTGTATGTATTATTTTATGTGACTTCAATTTACTTGAAGTTTTAAATCCTGCACTACAAACATTACATTTGTAAAGCTTATCTACAATATGTTGAACAATATGCCTCTTCAGTGTCAAAAATTGAACAAAACCTTTGTTACAAACATCACACGTGTAATGTTTCTCTCCTGTGTGATCACTCATGTGCTTTCTCATGCCATCAGAACGAGTAAATCGCAAGTTGGAATTATAATAAGTGTTATCCTTTTTTCTTCCATATTTCTTTGTGTTCAAGCTAGCAAGTTTAATCAAATCTACTACAGAACTATTACAATTATACAGATTCTCACTACACACACTATGTCTACTATCTTTTTTAAAAACACAAACTTCATTTTCTGACAGTTTGCTACATTCTCCATTATTGACTGCCAGATTGTCATCATTCTGAACACTCTTACTTCTCTCCAAACATTTAGTCCCATCTCTGGTGCTCTCTTGAATGTTTCTAACATGTTCTGGAAGATTCTCTGAGAAAACATCAGATCTTACAAGTTGTGAATGTTGAATACTGTATACACTTTCTATTTGTATTTTCTGAACATCATCCTGAGAGTTGGTGCAGTATTCCAATGTGTCATCACTGATCTCTGAAATATACAAACAATGAATAGTAACAAGTCATAAAATATATATACAAGGTATGTTCAAATGAAACATGTCCATGCTGTGTCACCTATGCCAGCACATGAGGAGAGAAAATACAAATGTAATAAATACACATCGATCAACAATTGGTCACACCATTTATGGTGGAAAATGTATTTCAAAGATAACAGTGAATAATTGAGAACAAATGTTTCAAGAAAGGTGAAAAGTAAAATATAATCTTACATGATCAGGTCAGGGATGTGTGGTGACAGAAGAAAGGTGAAAGGTAACGAATAATCTTACTAGACCAGGTCAGGTATGTGTGGTGACAGAAGAAAGGTGAAAGGTAACGAATAATCTTACAAGACCAGGTCAGGGATGTGTGGTGACAGAAGATGCCATCAACAAGATGGAAGCAGAAATTCTTGATTAGAAACTGACTTCACAGCATGCGCGACATTCCCATAAGTGCTCCGCCCTCCGCTCCAGTAGCCATCCCAGTGTATGTAGACTCAGAGTCCCGGTCAGGTGTTGATTGTGTGATCTTCAGGACTTTCCAAAAAATTTATTTTTTCTCCCCTCACCTCTAGATACTCCCATTTCTAACATTCTCTGTATGTGTACATTCTCAACCTCATTGACATCATCTGCATCTTGAAATTAATTTATTACTGCCTTCATTAAGTCTGCTTTATCTCTTCTCAGCACTGTGCTATCTATCGCCGCATTGCCTGCCAATAATTCGGCTCTCTCGTTGCCTCTTACCCCAGCATGACCAGGGCAGTATATCTATGTAATGCTCTGGACAAATGAGTTGTTCAATAAGTCCCACCATTCTTTTTTTAGCATGAACTTTTCTACCTTGCGCAGCATGCTTTGAGAATCTGTGAGTATTACTGAGTGTGTTGATGTATCAGTTATCAACCAATTAAGTGCTGCTGTAACTCCCTCTATCTCCATCCTCATGCTCGATGTGACAGTGGGATATGTTGAAGATTTCTCAACCAACTTCACACCATTTGTGTAGGCAACAAAACCCCAACCACTTTTATTTGTGTTTCTCTTAACAGAGCCATCTGTGTATATAATGCACTGTATCCTGAGCCCTGAAGTCCATCCATTTTCGACACGCTTTACCTAGTTATTACTTTAGTCAGTGATTTCTTCTTAGTGTCTACCTCCACCCATTCACTGCGCTTTCCTATTTCTTCAAATTCACATACTCAATGCAGTGTGTCTTCGGCCTCTGCCATCCATGATCTGCCACGCTTGATTCATTTTCCCTTTGACTCATCTAGACGTTGGTAAAAATATGTACGAAGATGAAGCAGAAATATGTGTTGACAGTTGCTGAAGTTTGTATTCACTAGCTAATGAATTCTCTGCATCATTAGGAACAGTTCATATGATTGTTCAGAAGAAACTGAAATACTGGAAGGTGTGTCCTCATGGGTACCATTGCATCATAGACGGATGTGCTGGGCCATTGGAGCAAATAAAACGGTGTCACAATGCATTTCCATTCTCTTGTAACAATAGAGATCCAGTGGAAGTTTGAGAATTAACGTTTAAAGAAGTGGATACCAACCATGGTTATTGATTGAACATCATATGGAAGAATAAATGGGATGGAGTTTGAACCATCTGCAGTTTTAACAATGCGAAGGGTGATGCATTTCTGTCATGAAAAGTGGCAGGCGACATATCGTGGTTTCGCCACTTTGACGCATGCAGCAAAGAAATTAGCATGCAATGGAAAAATCCTGGATCATTAAAGAGCAAATTATTCAAATAAGAAATTTCTGCAGGAATTATGTGTTCTTTGTTTATGTTTACTACCTTTTTAAACTGAGAATGACTTGGTGGTCAGTAAATAGTCTAGTGTTTACTACCTTTTTAAACTGAGAATGACTTGGTGGTCAGTAAATAGTCTAGTGTTAAAATTCAATGCTATTGGCTACAAGAACACACTCGACATGCTGCATACCTGCATCAATAATAAGCAACTTGGCATGCTGCAGCATCACAATGCTCGCATGCATGTCGCAAATGTGCGGAAAGCACCAGCTCGGAAACAAATCAGTCCGTGATATTCTTACGAAGTAAATACGAAGAGGAAGCATGAACTTTGAACTATGCAGCAAAGCTCATGGCCAGGGATTAACCCTGGGCAGACACAAAATAGAATATGGATCTTAGCGAAACAAGTAAAAAAAAAACCCCTCCCAGCGACTCTAGTGTTCTACCTATAGAGGCGATTCTAGTGGTCAAATAAGTAAATATTGAAAACAAAAATATAATAAAAGGGTTTAAAAAAACAGTTAGTTAGTCGTCGTATCATCATCACTGCAAACTGGACACGTCCATAGTTTCTCTGATCTCTACTTGAGTGTATCCGCCATTACACTTCTGCTGACAGTACCGGTCCTATGCTGGTTGACTATCTGCGCCCTCCAAAATGTTCACTTCTAGCAACACCGCATTTCAATTCCTGATCTTTAATCCTAGCCATTGAAAATGAATCATCATCCACATTAGTCTCACTCTCGCGTGTTATATCTCTTAAGGAGTTCAAAATATCAGCGCGATCCATTGCCCCATCGCCCTGACAGTGTTAAAAAAACAGTGTTATGTTGAACAATACACAGAATTGACATTTCAATCAAAAGGTTTTTAATCAAGCAAGGGATGAATAAACAGAATGAAACCACAAAATCAAATGGAGACTACAAGCAGCAATAAAGCAATGTGATAATATACAGGTCTAGTAAATAAAGAAGAGATGAGAACCACAGTAATGAAAGTAAAGTAAGGCACACAAAGAAAAGATACATGACGAGAAAGTACAGGAAGGCACACAAAGAAAAGATACATGACGAGAAAGTACAGTAAGGTACACAAAGAAAACATACATGATGAGAAAGTACAATAGGGTACACAAAGAAAACATACATGATGAGAAAGTACAGTAAGGTACACAAAGAAAACACATGATGAGAAAGTACAATAGGGTACACAAAGAAAACATACATGATGAGAAAGTACAGTAGGGTACACAAAGAAAACATACATGATGAGAAAGAACAGTAGGGTACACAAAGAAAACATACATGATGAGAAAGTACAGTAGGGTACACAAAGAAAACATACATGATGAGAAAGTACAGTAGGGTACACAAAGAAAACATACATGATGAGAAAGAACAGTAGGGTACACAAAGAAAACATACATGATGAGAAAGTACAGTAGGGTACACAAAGAAAACATACATGATGAGAAAGTACAGTAAGGTACACAAAGAAAACATACATGATGAGAAAGTACAGTAGAAGAAAACGTACAATTGAACTCAGTATGACTTGAACAACTTGAACCATAAATATTTTAAGAACATCATGCAAATATGTAACCAAAAACGTAATCTTGTTCTAAAATCTGAAAGAAAAAATAGAGTGAACAAAAGAATAGTATATCAAAAGAATTTATGCGTGACATCAACCATAGGCACGCCGTGTTTACAATTATGTAATTTCTCTCCTGACGTGGAATTCATTTTTGAAAATGTTACGCAATCCTTGGTGGCTGTTTTGAAATCGCGATAAATTTTTCATTGTTAAAGATATTTAAATAATATTTGCACATATAAATAAAAAATTAAATTCTGCATATATTGGTGTAAGTGTTGTTTGTGTGTGTGTGATACGAGACATGTGAGAATGTGATAAAGACAGATTTAGATCTATCTAGAGCTAGGCCTATTGTATTTTTGATTATTGAAAGCTGTTGAATGTTATGTATTTTACATAGTGAAAATCTTGTGGAACCTCGTGGTCTATTTTAATTAAACTATTTGAAGTACTTACCTCTCAAGATTTCCACTTTAAATTCCAAATAAATAATGATTTCACTGAATATACAATGAAACAAAAGTATATAAATCCTGATTCACTGTCATGTTGCTTCGCCTCTATGCGGATGACTAGAGATCATGCAGATTTTATTGGAATCAAGAAGTTAGACTAATTGTAAAATGAGGGGTGTATTTCTTCTTCCATGTCTATGGCTAGAATGCAGGACCTGGGAGTGAAGTGTGGTGGTTGCATGAAGCACGTGGAATATAGGTATAAAAAGTATAGTTAACATCCAGCAGAGAACTAAAACAGTCAGTTCCCACGTGCTGAAGGACATACTGAATATGAGATCGGAGCACCTATCAACGTGTCAGGAGTGCCATGATGATGATTTTTTATAGCTAACAACCAACACAGAACCAAAACAGTCAATTCCCACGTGCTGAAGGACATACTTAATATGAAATCGGAGTATCTACCAACAAAAAAGTCAGTTCCCACGTGCTGAAGGACATAATGAATATGAGATCGGAGAGTCTATCAACAAAACAGTCAATTCCCACGTGCTGAAGGACATAATGAATATGAGATCGGAGAGTCTATCAACAAAACAGTCAATTCCCACGTGCTGAAGGACATACTTAATATGAAATCGGATCACCTATCGAAATCTGTCTAGAGTGCCATGATGATGATGATGATGATGATGTGATATGACAACTGATTTCAAGAAATAACTAGCTTACCTTCTTTTATATATCTATCCCCTCTAAATAGACCAATCTGTTTGACTTTCTCACATCCTGTCACTTTCTCATTCAAACTGTCAAATTGACTGAGTTCAGGGTTGAAATCGTCATTGTTCAACACCTCATCAGAGATCTGAAATAATGACAAACATATATACTAGTTATCTTCTGTATAAAAGTCAAGTCAATACTACATTTTTCCAGTTAGGGAGTTTGTAAACTGATAGTGTGATAAAGGCTGCATGTCCTTGCTGTCGCCACACCATGTACTGGGTGAGTTTTTAATTTACCTTGCAACAGACAAACCCATTCTTTACCGGTAGTCAAACCCTAGACATAACAGGTGTGAGACCAATACTCTAACCTCCCGGACATGCACCACATTCTTCTGCATAACTAACCCTCTAAACTTCAAGTTTACACTACATATATTTCTATCGTCCACTGTTGCCTAAGATGGAGCAACTGAGATTGCATTCAGAGAAACCAGATCTGACAAGAACAAAGTTGTGTCCATGGAAACAGGCTGCAGGAAATGTCAAAAGATTAATATTATTTAAGGATAAAACATGACTTTATCTTGTTGTAACATTTTATGTCTCCCTTTTGATTAGACTTGAAATATTCATTCAATATTAAAACTGAACAAGCCTTTGAAATGACAACCCACAATATACCATCTCCTGTATAACTACTTTGTGATTGGAACCAATGGAGATAAGTACCAGTATGTACACTGTTAGTTTATAGGACAACTGTAATATACCACCAAAGTATGATGTGTCATACCACTGGTACAAATAAAATGGTGATGGAGTATGTCTCAATCTCTAAATTACATTTTGATAAAAATCTAGAAAACCTAGAAAGAAACCTAGACAGTAGAAAATATACTTTCTTCTTCAGCGTACATTTTCAAACTCCTGCGGAATACTCTTGTAGCAGCACTATGGTCCAACTAGATTTCCAGCAGGATGTATTCCGGAGAATGGAAATGCTTTGTGTCGCCGTTTTATTTGCGTGAATGGCCTGACATATCCGTCTTTGGCACAACAAAATATAATTTGGAAACAGATGTGCTTGACCGAAAGGAACAAATAATGCAATCTCCTCTGTAAAACTAGCAGCACAACTCACTTCCCTCTCTCTGGCTAAAATCATGTGTATACTTGTGCTGATTATAAGAGAGCAAACACACAGAAGAAGTAGTAGCAGGACCATTGTTCCCTACAACAACAGAGATTGTGCTGATTATATGAGAGCGAACACACAGAAGAAGAAGTAGTAGCAGGACCATTGTTCCCTACAACAACAGAGATTGTGCTGATTATATGAGAGCGAACACACAGAAGAAGAAGTAGTAGCAGGACCATTGTCCCCTACAACAACAGAGATTGTGCTGATTATATGAGAGCGAACACACAGAAGAAGAAGTAGTAGCAGGACCATTGTCCCCTACAACATGAGAGATTGTACTGATTATATGAGAGCGAACACACAGAAGAAGTAGTAGCAGGACCATTGTCCCCTACAACATGAGAGATTGTACTGATTATATGAGAGCAAACACACAGAAGAAGTAGTAGTAGCAGGACCATTGTCTGTACCGTACACACAGCAAAGATATAAGCTATTTTCAAATAAATATGCAGCATCAGAGCATGTCTACTTCAGGTTGTATATTTCATGAGATTTCTTCTTCTTCTTCTTCTTCAGCGTTCGCTCTCATGTAAACACAATGAATTTATCGTGTGATTTCCGACGGAGGATTTTGAAGTACATTGTGCTGGAAGTTCCACAGTAGGACTGTGTTATTTGCACCTCGGTTGGCCACTCTGTGACCTGGGCATCCGAGGTCCAGCACATCAGTTTTCGTCATTTCTTTATTTTGGGTTTGGTCCCTATTCATGAGATTTGAATTCAACAATAAGTTATAAAGTCCCATGGTAACATTGTGTGATTAGATCATATAAAAGTCCCATGGTAACATTGTGTCATTAGTTCATATAAAAGTCCCATGGTAACATTATGTGATTAGTTCATATAAAAGTCCCATGGTAACATTGTGTGATTAGATCATATAAAAGTCCCATTGTAACATTATGTGATTAGATCATATAATAGTCCCATGGTAACATTGTGTGATTAGATCATATAAAAGTCTCATAGTAACATTGTGTGATTAGTTCATATAAAAGTCACATGGTAACATTATGTGATTAGTTCATAAGATTCTTAACATTGTGTGTTTCAGGATAAAATTACAAATTGTGCTGGTCATTTTCAGACTATATGTAACCTCTAGATGGATGAAATCTCAGGAAATAAGAGCACAAACACAGATCTACAAAATTAAAATGGCTGGTAGGATGCTGACCACATCATCCTTAATAAGTCGCTAGTCACCCTAAAAAAATATGAGTCTAACACACCATAGGAGCTGTCAAAGGTATTTTACTGAAATTTAAAAAATAAACCTCACCTCACACTTTTGTTCCAATTTAAGGAAGTCAGCCAAGAATGGGACATGTCCTATAATGTTGTGTTTAGTCTGAAGATAAATTAATCAATCCAACAACATTTGAAAAAAATAACACACAAAAGATTACATATAAGTGAAGAGTAACAGACTTCAAAATAACAGATTCCAGCATTTAACTGCTAAAAATATTGTTCATCTGTTGTGTTTATGAAATAAGGAAGAAAGCAATAATGATTAACATGTTTCTGGGTATAAGTTAATTCTTGAGCAATTGTTCACACAATTAAACATCAGAACATTAGCTTATCTACAGAATAATCATGTGTCAACTAGTACAGATTTTCTGTATTGATACAGATTTATGGCCAAGATATTGATAGTTTTACTTGTTGTAGTTTCTCTCCCTGTATGTTTATGTTTACCTCCTGTTCTTCTGTGTCTTTGCTGATTATCATGGTTTTTGTTTTTTGGATATTTATATCCAGTCCATATTCATTACTTGATTTATTGACTTGATCTATTAGTCTTTGTAGTTCATGTTCACTTTCTGCCAAAAGAACAGTGTCATCTGCATATCTAAGGTTGTTTATTATTTTCCCATTTATCTTGTCCTGTATCTTCTATATTTTTAAAGATATTCTCTGTGCTAAATACTGCCATTTTTATTGAAATATGGAAAAAATTTGTTAAAATATGTATTTAAAAAAATATGTAATATGTTAAAAATATGGATTTATGAAGAAAAAAGTTGCCAGCTATGGATCAAGTAAAATATGAAATCATCAAATTCAAAATAGAATAGCTATAATAATGTATTATTTTCATTGGTTAATAATATTAGTAATATAATTCTTAGTTATATTAGTTACCAGTGGCAATAAAAGAATTGTTAGTTATATTTTTATATATAGTGATATATTTTTTAGTTATACAATTTGTTACCAGTGGACAATAATATATTATCATAGTTGTTATCGTTTCTTAGTTGTTACTGCGACACTCTACCTTGTTGGATATACTCTGGTAGTTTGATTATTATTCAAATTAGAATAACATGTTTTAATATATAAGTTGTGTGTGCGTTTCTTCTATAGGATCATATTGTGTTAATTTGTCTGATGACACAGACTTTTCAACTTTAACTGACTGTATCTGATGTGTTTTACAACAAAATATAGTTAGTTAGTCATTGGATCATCATCACTGCAAACTGGACATATCCATAGTTGCTCCAATCTCTCCTTGAGTGTATCCGCCATTACACTTCTGTTGACAGTACCGGTCCTATGCTGGTTGACCATCATTCTTCTGCGTCCTCCAAAATGTTCACTTTTAGCAACACCGTATTTCAATCCCTGATCTTTAATCCTAGCCATTGAAAAGGAATCATCATCCACATTAGTCTCACTCTCGTGTGTTATATCTCTTAAGGAGTTCAAAACGTCAGCGCGATCCATTACCCCATCGCCCTGTGCCACAATCGCGCATGATGCCAGTTGATCCGCTCTTTCATTGCCTCGAACGCCCACATGTCCCGGCACGAAAATAAATGTAACCATTTTCAAGCTCGCCTTTCTCAAGGCCTCAATCCACTGTTCGTGAACGAGACCCACTTGTACCTTCTTAATCATACTCATAGAGTCACTCTAAATGCAGACCTGGGTTACCTTCTGTGTGCATAGCCACTCAAATGCCTTGGTCACCGCCAGTCTCCATGGTCATACTACTTGTAGTGACCGCAAAGGCACCACTCTCCTCCTTGATTGTTTTACCTGCGCACTGAGCTGTGAAGGCCCAAGCACTGCGAACATGCCTAATCACAGATCCATCAGTGTATATAATCACATCCCCCTCTTTGGTATTCTCACTGATTAAAGCCTGCACTTCTTTCTCCACAGCTGTGGGACACCATTCTCTGCATTCCCTGCTAAGTGATATTACTACTTTCAAACAAGTTTCGAAATAAACAAAATAAGGTAGCATCCAACAATTTCATGCAATGATATCTTGTCTATTCATTTAAAATAAAACTATAATTACAAGAAATTAACATTAATTTTTATAATGAACAGAACATTCATATTCCATCATCATCATGAAACTGATAACCCTTTACATCAGAGTTGGGTTGCTTTAGAGATATCAACACAAAAATCTCATCCTTGCTTCTCTATCCTCCACTCACTGTATGAATGTGGAGAAATACAGCCCAGTTTGTAATATTATCAAATCACACTTTCATGTTGTCCTATTCTTCTTCTTCCAATCTCAACTATACCTTAAAGAATAGTTTTGAAAAGGGAATCATACTTCATGGCCAAATGATACATTGTGGTGTATCAATGCCGACAGATACTCTTATTGACCTGCAAGAGGTTTTATGTTTCTGACATATTATATATTGGTTTCTTCTTCAGCGATCATCACTCAGTGACGTTGGGACTCCTGATTCTATAATATAGGCTGTTGTCTGTTTCAGAGTTTCCAATTTGCCATACTGTTTCTCTTCAATGCTGATTGGGGTGGACCAAGTCTTTCTCAGATCTGCATACTGGGGACATTCTTGTAAATGTTCTGCTGTCTTATTTGCCAGGTTGCAATAGCAAAGGTCAGTTGTACCAATTTAAATTTGGCATACAAGTGATGTTTCATTTTGTTGTGGCTAGTTTTGAGGAGCAGTAAAATAACCTGGTCTCTTCTGAATAGTTGGTAATATCCGTCATCTGCATTAAATTTTATGGTGGTCTTCTTTTCACTTTTTGTTGCAGTTATTTTGATGCTGGTCTTCACTTCCTCGTAACTGACATATAGTCTCTTGAGGCAAGTTCCCCCCTTCTTTGGACAGACTATCTGCAACTTCATTATTGCAGTGTGAAGGTATACACTGGATCACTGCTCTCTGGAAATTATTATGCAGCTGAACTATAAGTTCATGCCCTCAGTTCATTCGGTTCTGTATCCCTGTGTAGCTTCAATGCTGTTATGAAAAAAGTACATCTGTTAGTAGTAAAACATTCCTGTGCATGTGTTCATATTGTAAGACCATTTTGCTGCTTTCTTGAGCGCTTCCATTTCTACCTTTGGATCTCTCTTGTAGCACGACATCGGTCCTACTAGATTTTCAGAAGGATATATATATTTCAGAGTATGGAGATGCACTTTGTTACCCTTCTGTGGACCAACACATCTGTGTTTGCCATATCTGCGGGAAATATATAGGGTAGGTGGGGGCAAAGATCCTCACTTTTTATGTTTTAGTGTTTCCTGGAACCTAGCAGACAGAGAGAAAATGAAAAAAAATACTGATTAAACAAAGTGAAAAAATACTTTTCCTCATTGCTGAAAATTGACCTACAAAATTTCTGTCCCTCAAAGATTAGAATTAGGGACCAAACCCGAAATAAAGGAATGACGAAAACAGATGTGCTGGACCTCGGACGTCCTGACCACATGTGGCCAACCGGGGTACAAATAATCACAGTTCTACTGTGAAACTTGCAGCACAACGTACTTCACGCTCCCCGGCGGAAATCACACCAAATATTCGTTGTGGTTATTTGAGAGCGAACGCTGAAGAAGAAGGAAGATTAGAATGTTGCTGTCTGACTTTTGTCATGTGTTACATTGTGTAGTGTGATATCAGGGCATAGATTAAACTGGCGGAGAATCTTTGATCCTCACCTACCCTATCACTATGATAATTATTCTAGTAAACTAAACATACTCAAGTCAATGAAAATGCTCATTTAGAGTTCTTGCTTCATTTCTACTCCACACTTTATATGAATATTTATGATGTCAGTATACATATTTCTCAGTGTGTGTCCCCATCGAGGCCAACACCTTGAAATGGTGATGGGGCCAGAAACTAAGAATGGTCTGACAGTCCCACTTGAGCAGGACCACATAGTGCTGCCAAGTAACCGGTGCTGAAGACAGAGGCAACCAACCAGAAGTTGCACAATACTCAGGATGCCACATACAAAACACAATGGGAACATGTCTATATCCTTCTTCTTCTTCTTCAGTGATCATTCTCAAATTCCCACTGGATATCTCTTGTAACAGGACAATGGTCCTACAAGATTTCCAGTTGGATGTAGTCCAGAGAATGGAAATGTGTTGTGTTACCGTTTTATTTGTGCCAATGGCCCAACACATCCCTCTTTGGCGGAATGTCTATATCCAATAAACAGATATAGACATGTTTGTTTCAAGTGAACGAAAGAAGAAGAGTATGTGTTTGATTTGACTCAAACTTTGAGAATGAGTAGCTACCTCCAATTATTCGGAATTTTGGATTCGCTTATCTATGTTCTATAAAGGACATGTTCATTCATTCATTTTCCTTTTGCGCTGAAGTTAGCGCATAGGGCAGAGGTCAGATCTCTCCAATTCTGTCTGTTCATAGCTATTCTGTGCAGTTCTTCTGAGAGTTTCTTTTGGTCTACCCCTTGCTCTTTTGCCTGTAGGTATCCATTCAAGAGATTGGTGGTGTTACATAGAAGAAATTATAAAAGAACACAACAGATAATCCTGCCTGTATGACGTTTGAATGCATACAGTTGCATCTGTGGGTCTCACTAATGGCTCACTAGACAAACCACCCATGCAACAGAAAACCTTAGTAGATGACATGCTGTTATATTGAGGTTCTCTTCTTATAGAAGCTTCATGGCAGTCATCTATACAATTAATAATTATGCTTCTCATGCTTTTATTTTGTTGTTACAATGTGTTTTATGCTTTGTTATTTTTATATATTATATGTATAACTCTGTGGTTGGGAGGGAGCCGTAGATGTACTGCACAGCATTGGGGAGGAGGAAACTGGCAGCACTGTTTTTCCTATGGCTGAAGTCCATTATTATTATTTATTATATCGGTAAATTGTTCTTATCTACGGTCACTGCGCTATAAATAGCACACTGTTTTCATGTTTAAGCAGACGACGTCACAGAGTTCAGCGAGAAGACCAATGACAGCGACGCATGCAGTGATGTCACACCCTGCTGACCACCAAGCGATTGTATGCCTTTGTATAAGTCGCTGGTGCTTTCTATTGTGTTGTATGGCTGTGAGAGTTGGACACTCGCTGCGGATATAGAGAGAAGATTACAGGCTTTCAAATACAAATGCTACAGACAAATTCTACGAATTTTCTAGATGTGTGCAGGTGCCATTGCTTTCAATAGTGAAACAACGAAAACTAGCATGGTTCGGACATGTATGCAGGCACGATTCCTTGTCAAAAACAAAACTGCAGGGAACTGTCGAGGGTGGAAGAAGCAGAGGAGGTAAAATAAAGACATGGACAGACAACATCAAGGAATGGACAGGGCAAGATATTTCCACTCATCCGCATCGCTGAGGATAGAATTCGCTGGAGGACTCTGTGTGCTGAGGCATTCAATGTGGTACCCCTACAACTCTGAAGGGTTACTTACGGCTACGGGTTTATAGTTTGTTGATTGGTCGATGCCGTTGACGTTGTGCTTATAATTTAATTTAATTTAAATCATATCGATTCAACCTTACACGAGAATTATTAGAGAATTAATTATTAATTCTAAACACTGATTATAACCCTTCTCCCACCTCCTAAAACTATCTATGAACTAATTATAATCCTTTTAACCCCCCTTTACCAAAAGCTATGGTACAAGATTGTCGTTTATTTTCTTACTTCCAAATTACTGATCGGTGAATTTTCTGCCATCTTGAGCAGTACTAGGTTAGTTGCCACTCATAATTGTAAGAAGCCTCTTTTTCTAAGGAGAAAAAAAGCCCAGTTGGTATAGACCAAAGCTGTTCGTCCATCGCAGGTGATAATGACCATTTGTTACATCCACTTTTGAAAATTCAATTTTAGTAATGTCCTTGATTATGAGTTTGCAGATGGCTAATGAGCCCTATTCGAGCTGTAAATATCCATGGACAGTTCGGACATGAAATGACGACAGTAGACGGATCCTGGTCTATCCATGACTTTCTAGCAGCTCTCCGCTGTTGAGCTGCAGCATTTCTCCTCTTTTCACAAGATGATGATCTTTTTTAAAATTTTAGAACGCCATGTAGATCTATTTTGTGTAAGTTCTTCCCATGTATCTTGGTCTATTTCAAAGGCTTTCAGTTGAGTTCTTTAACGAGTCCTTGTAGCGCTTCTTTTGGCGACGTTGAGATCGTGTGCCCTTCTCCAGCTCACCATAGAGAAATATCTTTGGCAGACGATGGTCTGGCATACTTACCAAATGACCTGCCCAACGAATATGTGTCTGCATCAGGATCATGTCAATGCTGTGGATACCAGCTCTATCAAGGACAGTGGTATCTAGAATCTTGTCTTGCCATCTGATGTTCATAACTTTTCTGAGACAATTTGTGTGAAATGATTGAGTTTTTTCACATGACGTCTATACACAGTCTGTGTTTCACTAGCGTATAACAGCACTGGAAGTACCACTGCTCTGTAAACTTTCCTCTTCAGACCAATGTATGTATGTCTGTATATCTATCTTCACTTCAATTGATTTTTCAATTGAAGTGAAGATAGATCTATTTTTGTGCTTCATAGACTATACGAAAGCATTTGACAAAGTGAAACATAAGGAAATCGTACGTATGCTAAATGATATCAACATTGACAGTCAGTTCCTCTTTTACCAAGTTTGGCCATAGGGCGGATGGCATAGTTCTCCATGTTGTTTTGCCAAGGATTTCTGGTCTTGTGCATTTATGCCTATTGATTTTAATTCATTCATAAATTTTCTTCTGAGCGTTAATTTTGGTCTTCCCTGTTTTCTTTCCACGGCTGGCGTCCACATGAAGACTTGTCGTGGAATACATTGATAGTCAATACCTTAGAATAATAGAGAACATATATTGACAACAAACAACAACAATCAAAATCAACAACCAAATAGTGGAATTTCATCCAATAAGACAGTGAGTCCGACAATGGTGTGTGATATCACCTGATATGTTTAACTTACACAGTGAAATGATTTTTAGATCTATAGAGACTATGCCAGGAATAAATGTTGGTGGGTATAATGTGAATAACCTGATATATTCTGACGGCACGGTTCTGGTAGCAAAGAGTGAAAAAAAAACAACTACAACAACTGATTAATACTATAGAAGAAGAAAGCGCAAATAAGGGTCTCAGCTTGAGCACCAAGAAAATAGAAGTAATGGTTACATCTAAAACATCTAGCCCTTCTAAATGTAACATCAAGGTTAACGGAACAGTTCTTAAACAAGTAGACAAATTTAAATATTTGGGTACAATTATTACTTCAGATGGTAGATGCGTTGCTGAGATAAAAAGTCGAACAGCACAGGCAAAAGCAGCATTCCAGAAGACGGGGAACATCCTGTGTAATAATTCATTATCAATAGAAGTAATAAAGAACATACTAAAATGTAAGATAGAGCCCATACTGTTTTATGGTAGTGAAGCATGGACAATTGACAATATTGCAAGAATACATCTGGAGGCCACATAAATGTGGTTTTATAGAAGAATGTTGAAAATATCATGGACAGCTAAAAAGAGTTATGCTATAATTCTACAACTGGTCAACTCAAATAGATAACTTATTAACTGTATTAGAAGACAACAATCACAGTTTCTGGATCATGTCATGAGAAGAGGTGGGTTGGAGAACATCGTAACAACTGGAAAGATCGAGGGTAAAAGAGACAGGGGAAGACAACGTGAGAAAATGTTGGATGGCTTGAAAGTTTGGAATAATCCAGAATCATCAGAAACTATATTTAAATGTATAACAAACAGAGGGTTGTGGAGAGGTATGATCGCCTACGCCGGAAAGCATGGTACGAATGAAAGAATGCATAAATTGCCTTTTGCTTCTTGCAGACAGTCTTTAAGCAGAAAAATAGGAAGCAACCAAATGAGCATTTTCTCAACTCTGAGAGGCACCCCTATGTCGCACCCCTACGACCATGACGGGGTTATAGATATATCCATCTTCATTTTCAGGTTATTCCCGACACTAGTTTTTCTCTCTCTGAATCTATCACACGTAAGACCAATCAATGTCGACCGTTTAGTATTCTGATGAAACAAAAATAAGTGCAATGGCCATTTAAGTATTAGGGTAGGTAGTTATTGAGCACTGTTATTGAATTATTAAGGTAGGTGGTTATTGAGCACTTTATTGAGTTATTAAGCGTTTAGATAGGGATTGAGCACTATTATTGAGTTATTAAGCATTAGGGTAGGTGATTTTTGAGCACTATTATTGAGTTATTAAGCATTAAGGTAGGTGATTGTTGAGCACTATTATTGAGTTATTAAGCATTAAGGTAGGTGATTGTTGAGCACTATTATTGAGTTATTAAGCATTAGGGTAGGTAGTTATCCAAAGAAAAAAAAAATTTACAATCTATAATAGACAAAGTAAACAAACAAGACATACTGATAGTAATGGGAAATTTCAATGCCATAGTAGGAGAAGGAAGACTAGAGCATGAAAAATGTGTATGTGATAGATTCGGCCTTGGAGACAGAAATGAACAGGGGGATCGCTTAATAACATTCTGTTTAGAAAACAAACTTGCAATCACAAATACCTTCTTCACACAACACCCTAGAAGATTATTCACATGTAAGTCTCAGATACAGCTATGAGATGGAGATCATGCATATTTTCTTGCAAAAGGTTACTCGGAGTAAACTGTAACTCAAACCATGAACTACTGGTATCAAAGTTTAAGATAGAACTCAAAAAGGTCACCCAAAACAGCAACATGACTAGGTATGATACATCCACAATTCCAGAAGAATACAGCATAGAGATCGAAAACATATTTTCTGCCCTAATGGAAGAGGAAGAAAACATGACAATCAAAGATTTAGCAAATAAAACGAGAGATAATTAACACAAGTGCCCAAAATATATATACAAAAGAATATTTAAAAAAACAAGCCTATATTTCAGACATAAACATGAAGATGGTGGAAGACAGAAGAAATCATAAGTCAATGAAAAACTTAGATTGTAAGACAATATATAGAGAACTCACAGGAGCTATTAAAAAACAGGTTAGACAGGGAAACAACAATATATAACCAACACTTGTAAAGAAATAGAAGAACTACATGAACAAGGTAAAAGAAAGTCATGTTCTCTGCTGCAAGAACTATACAGAGCAAAGTCTCCAAACCATCATTACGTGTCATAAAATATAACAAAGATTATACTTTAACGGAGCAAAAGGATATTCTCCATAGATGGGAATAATACTGTCAAAAAATGTACACGGAAACTACAATATTAACACAAAAGGCATCACATACTCAGCAGCGACGATCAAGAACCAGAGCAAACACGGGAGGAGGTCAGGAACTCAATACATAATTTTAAAAAACAAAAAAGGCAAATCCCCAGGATGGGATAACAGAAATTATCCAGGCAGGCGGAGAAGAAAGTGTTCTTATATACCATAGCTTATTTTGAAAAATCTGAGAAACTGGTAGATATATGGTCAAAGGACTGGAAAGATAAATTTATATCCCATTACCAAAAAATGGCAACCGACAAGTATGCACTAACTATAGAACTATCGTTTTGGTAAGTAAAACTAGTAAAATACTATTACATATCATAATTAAGAGAAGGCAAAATAAAAAAGAAACAGAAGTTCATGAGGCACAGGCAGGTTTTAGATCTCGCAGAGGCATCAGAGACCATATCTTCAACGTCAGAATCATTATAGATGTAGACCGACGCGCATGTTTCATCGACTACGCCAAGACGTTCCATTGTGTACGACATCACCAATTATGGAAAATTATGATCGACATGGAATTTCCAAAGCATCTCACATACTTAATCGCAATGCTATACCACGAACAAGAGTCATCAGTAAAAGTTGACAGAACAATATCAGAATGGTTTAATGTACAGAAAGGAGTTGGACAAGGACTCACACTATCACCACACCTGTTCAACATCTACGATGAAAACATAATGAGAAACGTAAAAGATGACATGATATAGGCTGACTTTCAACCTCTTACCATCAGCGGTCAGCAGATCCCAGAAATCAGATATGGTGACGACACAGTTCTCGTAACAACAAACGAAGATGGTCTAAGGCAAATGTTACTATCAACAAATGAACACAGTGAAGCACAAAACATATACTTAAATATAAAGAAAACAAAAATTATGACAACAGATAAAGTGAAAGTACAACCAAAGATAATAACTGACAATTTGCAGCTAGAGGACGTAACAAATTTCTAGTATTTGGACACAAACATAAATAGCTCACGAGACTGCGCTGTCGAAGAAATCAAGAGAAGAATTGCAATGACGACATTGAAACTTATGAAAAATCTTTGGCAAGGTTCCATCATCATAGTTAAATAAACTATGTATGATTAGAACATGCGTATTTCCAGAGGCAATATACGGTTGCGAGGCATTGACATTAAATAAAACAATAGGAAAGAGTTACTGGCTACAGGAGAAGAGGGCGCCTAAACCGATGATGGTGCAGTGATATATCACACTGTTTAAACATGTCTCTATAGTTAGCAAGTCAACTCGTCTAGAATTGCTGAGTGTTCAGAGAATCCATAAGGAAGACCACTGTCCAACATCTACGCTGAAAACATAATGCGAAACGTAAAAGATGACATGATATATGCTGACTTCCAACCTCTTACCATCTGCTTTAAACCACAAAAGATTAATCATATAAAACATTAGGGCAGACAGTCAAATATTTTAGATCATGTACTGAGGAGAACACAGCTTGAACACTTAATAACCACTGTAAAGATCAAGGGGAGAAGAGATAGGGGACGTCAAAGAGAGACATTGCTAGATGGGCTAGTATTGTTGCACGGTAGAAGTTCACCAACCGAGCTTATTGACAACACAAGAAACAGAGAGTCGCGGAGAAACATGATCGCCTACATCATTCGGAATAGAACTTGATTGATTAATTGATTGTGTTTACTACGAACATGCGTGTTTACTTTGGCGACATATGGATGTGAAGCATGGACACTAAATAAAGCATTGACCAAGAGAGTAACATTATTTGAATTAAAGTGCTATAGAAGAGTTCTGAGAATACCATGGGCAGCAAGGAAAACGAACCAGGAGGTGTTAAGAATAATTAATGTCCAGGAAATCTGGCTTCTGAACACCATATTAAAGAAAAAGTTAGTTTTTTTCGGTCACATTAAGAGACACGACGACATGGAGAGAGTGTTTCTGGAGGGGATGATAGAAGACAACAGGGACACAAGACGCCGTTGAACAAAAGACGTTCAAGAATGCCTGCACATGTCACTAAATGAGGCAGGGCAACTTGCTCAAGACCCCAGGGAATTCAGGAGATCCAGAAGGAATACTACGTTACGGAAGACTACGTTAAATAAGGAAGACTACGTTAAATAAGGAAGACTACGTTAAATAAGGAAGACTACGTTACGGACGACTACGTTAAATAAGGAAGACTACGCTACGGAAAGAATATGTTACCCTTATGTCACGGAAAGAATATGTTACCCTTATGTCACGGAAAGAATATGTTACCCTTATGAAGATATTTTTCTGATTTAGTTTCACCTAATTTTCTAAAATGACATATTCAGTATAAGATTAACACAACTGAAATGAAATGTGTGAGACGTATGATTGGAGTTAGCTTGAGAGACAAAATCAGGAATGAAACACTAAGGAAACAATTATGGATCAAGTCAGCAATAGTATACACCCAGAAACAACAAGTTAAATGGTACGGCCACATAACCAGACAGAAAGAGCAAAGTATTACCCAAAAAAAAACCACTTAACAAATGATATGAAAACAGTCGACCTATTGGACGCCCTCGTAAAAGGGGGATAGAAAGTGTATTAGAGACACTCGGAAATATAACAGCGGAAGAGGCAAATATAAATAACCAAATGGTCAGAGGGTGTCCGACAAAGTGGATGGTGCCGCAGTAACCTAATGAACAAATAGTAACGCAAAATGAGGTAAACAGGTTACTAAAACACTTACCTAGCCTATTAATAAAAATATATTTTAAAAAAAACATACAATAAAACTAAACAGGACAATTCTCCACGTATCGGCTCAAATTGAACCTTTTTCAAGAGACAAACAACAGAAAACGACAAAATAAAAAACAAAATAGATGTCTATATTTCATCAAGCCCCGTCTCCATAATAGCGCAGGGATGGCAACGCATCTAGTAAAAGTGAAATAGAAGAGGCAAATAGAAGGGTAAAAGACCGTACACTCACTCTCTTCTCAACACCGAAAGGTACATGAGGACAGAAACAAGAAGAAGAAGACATATTCAGTATTGATAACACTGTAGTTTACTTCTGCATTCAGTTTCTGTAAAAATAAAACTCCTTTCCCGCCAAAAATCACATTAAAGACAAAATGGTACCACTCCCATAGAAACATTCATTTTTCAATTATTTTTTTAAACATATCATGCATATCTGGACAGAATACTCTTGAAATATTCAGTAAACCTATTTTTATCATTGACAACCTTAAATGGTGCTTAGAGGGATATATAGACATAAAGATAGATTTATAGGTAGAGTGCATGACCGTTTGGGTAGAACGCCGTTCTCAGACCCTATAAGTCACGGGTTCATCCGAGATTGAACAAATAAAGAGGTGCTAAAAACACTTAATATGAAGAAAGAACTACTAAGAGAAATAAAGATCAGGCAAATAAAATACTTTGGACACATTAAAAGACATGACACCCTATTGAAGACCTTACTTGAGGGTAAAGTAAAAGGGAAGCGAGCAAGAGGTAGGCAGAGATACAAGTGGGAGAGTAACATTACATGATGGACGGGTTACAGTCTAGCAGAGTGCACCACCAAGACAAGAGACAGGAGATGTTGGAGATACGTTGCAGCCAACCTTCGTTGCGGAGACGGCACTTGATGATGATGATGATGAACATAATTTTATTTCTTTCGGAGGTACAATCAAAATTCCTGTTTTCAAAAATTCGTTCCTGCCGCGGCGTCTGCGATGGCAAAGCGGCCCTTATTTCCACAGCCCATAGAAATTCTCTCTGTTTTCCTTCACATGAAAACATTCTGTAACGAAAATTTATAGAAATATTTCATCATCATCATTCATGCCCGCTATCAGATTCCATGCACGTGGATAGTGTAATTTTTTTTAGATGGATGTATTTTTTTAGATTATAAAGAATGATTATACTTATTTTTAAATGTGAAGTTTATGTGATAATCTAATTTAGTTCAATATCAACAAAGACTGAACCGTTTATTATGCAATGACCTAAGTAATGTATCGTGTGAGCTCTATCACCAGTATAAATAGAAAAGGGTGCCAAAAAGCAAACACAGAGATCTACCAACTTTCACCAATACTTCTTCACCCAAAGATCAGGTAATATCTACAATTTTTATACCTACACTCTGCTACCAATGTCAAACTTGGTCTTTAGCAGCCTCACAGCAGAGGAAAATCGTTACATGTGACATGAAGTGTCTGAGAAAAGCTGCAATGGTTACTAAACTAGATAAAATGAGAAACGAAGAAACTAGAAAAAGAGTTGGTATAATGTCATGAATTGAAGATATTGAAAGACAGCAAGTAAAATATTTTGGTCACCTTATGAGAATGAACTAAAATCAAATACCAGTAAGAGAATATAACAAAAGAAAATCCAGGGGTAAAGCCAAAAGTAGACCAAGAAAATGTGGTTAAAAAACATCCAGATAGCCTTGAACAAACATGGACTAAATGCAACCACAGCGACACATCTGGCATTTGAACGACAGATTAAGCCCCCACCCCTACGCTTAACGGCATGTGTGAATACGATCAACCATCATTCACATGGTGACAGACAATAGACTATCACCAGTGGGCGACGTGATAAGTTTCAGGTTCTACGCTCGACTGACAGTCTGTTATGTTTTAAGTTTGTGATGTCACGTTGGATTTGTCTCTAAAATCATGACTGGTCTTGTCAGCCAATAAGCCTTTATGTGTCAACACTTTATGTGTCAACACTTTATATGTCAACACTTTCTATTTCAACACGTTGTATGTCAACACTTTCTGTGTCAACACTTTATGTGTCAACACTTTATGTGTCACCACTTAATGTGTCAACACTTTATATGTCATCACTTTATGTGTCAACACTGTATTTGTACATAAAAGTTAGATTTTCAGCGAATTTACCAGTATGAGTCGTGAAAATGTGTATCAGCCCACTGTGTATGAAGGCGACATGGTGTGGACCTCATACAGCATGGTCAGACACGTAGAAAACTATGGTCATTCATCATTTTGTTGATTAAGTACAATGTATCCCTTGTGATTTACGCTGTTTTCAAATGCAGACGTTAATCCAATTTCGTTATATACGAGCTTTGCAATCATTAAAAAAAATAATGAATGTCACAAATCTGGTAATCCAGTTACCACGACTTCATAAGTAAACTGAACGTGTTTTAATATGGTCATCAACTGCATCGTCTAAATTTCGAGTCGTCTCGATCCGTCTTGCTGGTTTCAAATTATGCCCGACAAGAGAGTGGGTCGACGATTGCCCAACTCATCCTCACTTAAATCCAAATCCCGATATCAAGTAATTTTCACATCCGCGAGGAGAGTAGCTATAGGAAATCACGGGTACCGGTAGTTAAAAAAACATTCTACTGGTCATCCCATGACCGAACTGTCAATGGACATTTGGGGCTAGTATAGGTATATGTCTTATTAGCCATCTACGAACTTACAGTCAATGATTAGGCTATAACTAACTGAATTTCACAAAGTGGATGGAATAGCCATCACCACTTGTGATGTATGATCAATAATTGATTCAGAAGAGCGAGCCCTATTTATATCAGGGTACGTATTATACAGTATGTAGTATTAAACAAGAATAGACAAAACGCACCAAAGATGTTCTACAAAAAGTACAAAACATGAGAGGTCAAAAAGACACGATACGAACCAACAGAAATAATAATCGATGAACAAGGAAACATACTAAATAGGCCCCAAGAAATCATGGGAAATATTACTTCAATCTACTGTTAAACTTACAAGAAGAAGAAGTGATTACAACAATAAATACAACAAAAGAAGACCTAGAACCATACATCTTAAAATTCAAAATTAATGACTCAATTAAACATGCACCAAATAACAAAGCGCCAGAACTAGACGGCACACCTATAGAACTAATAAAAATACTAACAGTGACAGGAATAAAGTGGTTACACATCGTTCAATGCGATATGGAAGATACAAAAGACACCACAGGAGTGGAATACATCGGTGATTGTTGCCATCTGGAAGAAAAAAAGGCAGTAAGAGAGACTGCACTAAGTATAGATGCATATCACTCTTTAGCCACATAGGAACCATCTTTAGTAAGATACTAGAGAGAAGGATGCGCGTATATATAGAACCACATCTCAACAACACATAAATGGGCTTTCGGAAAAATAAAAGCTGTACAGGTGCAATCTTCGCCATCAAACAACTTTCAGAAAGAGCGATAGAACATAACCAAGACGTATATTTGGCTTTCGTAGACCAAGAGAAAGCTTTTGACAGAGTGGATAGAGCACAACTATGGACAACATTACAGACATATGGAGTTCCATAAAATCTGATAAGCCTATGTCAGAGCATATACGCCAATAGTCAATGCTCAGTAAGAACAATCATTTACATATGATAATTTCCAAATTCACGCGGGCGTGAGAAAGAATGTGCACTATCCTCCAAATTAAGAATTGCTAAGGCAAGCGTGTTACGTAGAAATGTATGACGTAGAAATGTGTGACGTAGAAATGTATGACGTAGAAATGTGTGACGTAGAAATGTGTGACGTAGAAATGGCATTAACTTATAGACTAAGCCGAAAGTCTATATAACAGTGATACTTCCAGTATTGTTATACGCTAGCGAAACGTGGACAGTGTATAGACGTCATGTGAGGAAACTCAATCACTATCACACAACTTATCTTAGAAAAGTTATGAACATCAGATGGCAAGACAAGATTCCAGATACCACTGTCCTTGCAGGTCTGGTATCCCCAGCAAGGGCACTATCCTGATTTAGATACAAATTCGTTGAGCAGATCATTTGGTACGTAGGGACTATGCCTGACCATAGCCTGTCAAAGATACTCCCCTATGGTGAGATGGAGAAGGGTACTCGATCTCAAGGTGGCCAAAAGAAGCGCTACAAGGACTCGTTAAAGACCTCACTGAAAACCTTGAAATGCATGGGCAGAACTTGCACAAAAACGATCTACATGGCGCTCTACAATAAAACAGAGCACATTAAATTATGAAAAGAGGAGAAATGCAACAGCTCAACAGCGGAGAGTAGCTAGAAAGTCACGGATAGACTAAAATCCGTCTACAGTGGTAATTCCATGCCTGAACTGCCCAAGGACATTCACAGCTAGAATAGGGCTCATTAGCAATCTACGAACACTTAAGCATGGACATAATTCTAACTGAATTTTCGAAAGTGGATGTAACAAATAGTCATCGTCACTTGTGATTGACAAACATACATATTGTTCATAACATACATATATCACATCTGCAAAGTAGCAAAACAACGGAAGAAAACAATCTGAAGGATAACTTAAACGAAATGCTATTTGCAGATGACCAAGCACTAGTAGCATTAACAGAAGAGCAACTACAAAGACAAATAGACAGGTTACATCAAACATGCCAAACCTTTAACATGAAAATAAACATAGAAAATACCGAAGTAAAGAAGATAAAAAGAACAGAAACACACACACATATATATATATATATATATATATATATATATATATATATATATATATATATATATATATATATATATATATATATATATATATATATATATATATATTGAAAACAACAGACTTAAACCCAGTGACATAAATCACATGACTAGGAAGCAATATAACAACAGACGGAAAGAACAGTAAAGAAATAGATGTAGTAAAGCATATCACACCCTAAGGCAAATGACACCAATCTTCATGACACCAATGTGCCATAACATTGGCAGATTGTTATGTGCCAATCTGTGGCACATAACACAAATGTAGATTTAAACACCAAAATAACACTATTCAAAACGATTATTATGCCAACGCTGTGCTACCAACCCCAAACATGGACAACGGCAGCACAAGACAAACGTAAATTGTGGCAGCTGAAATGGCATGCTTACGCAGAATCCTATCAATATCGCTAAGAGACAGAGTGAGGAATGAGGACAGACAAAGTACCGGCATCTTAGAATACATCAAGAGACAATAGATCAAATGGTTTGCACACTTCAGCAGACTACCATCAGACAGCATACCACAGCAAACTATCCTATACAGATACGGCAAAGGCAGACCTAGAGGTCGACCACGAAAACGATGGACTACTGAAACAAAAGAGGCAACAAATTCCACAATATACTCAGCACATAAGTGGGCCGTCTCCAGAAAACTCTTCTACCCCTGACGGCGAAGGGCAACAAAGAGTTTCCGCGAATAGGTATATAGATAAAGATCTATATCTGACTCCACTCACAGTGCTAAGAAATAAGTCAACCTAGCATTGTTAACAAAGGCTTTGTCTACCTAGGCTTAAAAAGTCTGTTTGCGGCGAAATACTCGGAAGAAGTTGGCAGGTAACTCAACGGGTACATAGGCGCTAACAGCAGAGCTGTGTGGACAGCATAGGGCACAGTTAGACACATAGTACGCTCTGGCCATCCACTGCACCTGATTTTCTCCCAGTTGTCTCGACTTTGTCTTGCCACTGGACCAAGATAAAACTCAGGAGAGAGAGTGTGGTTGACGATTAGCGCAACTCTTCCACACTATAAATCAACTTCAGCGCTAGTCATTTCTCAACCCATTTATTTATTTATCTTTATTAATTAAATATGAAGAGAACAAAGTGTGAATCAATCTTAAGACACGCTCAAGTCATCCTTGAAACATCTTAACATTGACGTAGGCGCTTGGGAGAGCCTCGCTCAGGATAGAACGGCTTGGCGTTACAGCATTAGAACGGGAGCACTAGCGGCAGAAGAATTCAGACAAGAAACTGCAAGACAGAAGCGGACACGTAGAAAAGAAAAAACATCTCAACCTCACACAGATACCTTCTATTGTTGTCAATTCTGTAAAAGAACATTTTGTGCGCGCATTGGACTTGCTAGTCATTTAAAAACGCACTATTAACTTTATTATTTTATTATTTATTGTTATTATTATTATGGTTGAGTTTTTGGTCATCGTCGATCACGACGGACGAACATCATCAGATAAAGATAGACCGACAGCACCCCGATTTTGGAATATATTAAGAGATAACAGATCAAATGGTTTGCAGACTACATCAGACAGCATACCACAGCAAGCTATGCTATACAGATACGGTGAAGGCAGACCTAGAGGCCGATCACGAAAACGATGGACCTCCGAAATAAAAGAGGCGACAAATTCCACAATATACTCAGTTAACCCAGCACACAAGCGGGCCATCTCCAGAAAACTCGCTGAAAGGCAACAACGGATTTAGCGAATAGATAGATAGATAGACGTATTATAGTGCGTTCATCAATAGTTGAACACCGATATTGTTCATTATCTCCGTAATTACTAAGTAATTATAGTATTTTAAATATATTTAAAAAAAATTGTATTGTTTTATACCGCATTTTCTTATATCGGGTTCATATTTTGTAATTACATTCCAGCAGACGAAATCTTTAGATTTTTTTTGGTCAGTTAAAGAAACATCAAAAAACTTATATCGGGAAACTGGAAGGAACAAAGCCAGCAGTCTTTTACGTGTCATTAATCACACCGTCAGATGCTCGGTTACCTATGGTGTCGCGTCCGCATCAACGGGAAGGATACTTTGTATTCATCACTTAGGTTACATGTTGGATATATACGAATATTGCTCTTCAGATGTATAGTATCTGTTTGTTGATAATCAGCGTTCAGATTATCTCCGGTATTAAAGATGGATTATTATTATTATTGCTACATTAGCCTACATCTATTCCATATTAATGTAGGCCCTATGGCTCAGAAACATGGACACTAAATAAACAATTAGAAGACAAAATTGATGCCTTTGAGATGTGGGTATATAGAAGAATAGGGAGAACATCATGGAAAGAGAAGGAAACAAATAAAGAGGTGCTAAAGACACTTAATATGAAGAAAGAACTACTAAGAGAAATAAAGATCAGGCAAATAAAATACTTTAGACACATTAAAAGACATGACACCCTATTGAAGACCTTACTTGAGGGTAAAGTCAAAGGGAAGCGAGCAAGAGGTAGGCAGAGATACAAGTGGGAGAGTAACATTACACGATGGACAGGTTACAGTCTAGCAGAGGGCACCACCAAGACAAAAGACAGGAGATGTTGGAGATACGTTGCAGCCAACCTTCGTTGCGGAGACGGCACTTGATGATGATTATTATTATTGATTATATTCAACTGAGGATGACGATGTCTTTCCTTTGAATAACGACTCTTTTCAAGCTAAGGTGGTCGAAAGTCCAGCGTTGTATGTTCTACAATAGTTGGTGCGGCCACTGTATAAATTTTGCTCCTACATGGAAAAAACTAGCTGTGGAATTAAAAGGTAAAATTTAACGTATTGAGTGCAGCAAATCAGTTGGCTGTTGTATTTTTATGATTAAATTGAATTATTTACTATTGTAATGAATGAGTAATGTACAGTAATTTGAGTAAAATGTAAACTATGTATGATAAAGTATGATATACTACTATATATTATATAGTAATAGTGATACATACATACTAAGTCCGTGTACGAATGACTATGCCTAACTAAAGTAAAACAATTTTAATTTTGAAAATTGAGTCCAAAAAAATACCTAGTCTACACATCAGTTCTGCTTCAGTGCAGCTAAAATAAAATGAAAAGATGTGCGAATAATGTTTAGATATCTTAATTTGGCTGAATCCTAGTTTGATTCTCCACTGTGACCTTTAGTCTACTTTCGAGGTATTTTCTGACCTTTGTAGTGTGATTTGGCAAGCGTAAGATTAAGTACTTAGAATAGGGTTAGGATTAGAAATAATATTTCTAATGTATGTGCCCACCTCGCTCCGTGTATAGCGTGCAGAAATACTGATCACTCAGTACAAATCATAGGAAAATTGTAAAAATTATATAAATTTGAAATGAAACAAAGTATGATAAGTTAGTCTGTATCTAGATTTGAACTCAGTGATTGTCGAGATATGACATCACGGCAGCCATTAATTTCATTGGTGTTACACGGAACTCCGTGACAACAGTGTGCTATTTATAGCACAACGGGGACTTAAACTAGGATTCATCCCTTAATTTTACATGTACTAGGGCCCTGTATAAAAAACCTAGCGATCAGTTATATATTGTTTCGGGCCTAATTATTTTGATTTCCAGAAACTGCGAGGCCTACACACACACACACACACACACAATACTTGGACACACTAGTGTGTTTCTTGATGACTTTCTTCTGGTGGTATGCAAGTAACCGCCTTTTTTAAATCATGAATTTTGTTGTTGCTGATACTTTGTTATTTTAGTTCTACACCAGCCTAAAGAAACTCCATGTCCACGAAAAACAAACACCCCATCCCTCTTCCTTTTTAAGACTAAGTAAACGTGATTTTTTTCAAAATATTTCATATGAAGGGAAATAGTATTTTTATGAAAATTTCGTATTAACACAGTCAGGGAAGGAGGTCACACCAAAATATAGACTATTCATTTTTGTATATATCGTATTCCCCCCCCAGCTTCGTTTCTAGAAAAAAAAGCACTGACTATTCATGTGATATGATGTGCAGGCAAACAGGATCTTACCCTGTGTTCATCCATACTTCCTCATTTCTGGAGGAGAACGGTAGCCTAGTTGATGGTGAACTCTCCTATTGTCACCAGGCTTCAGAGAGCCAGGTTTGAAACCACACCCGGACAAAAAAATCTGGGTCGTGATTTCTCGCCTGATACGACGGCTCCTCCAGTCGACTCAGCTGTAAACGGGTACCTGACGCAAAGTTAGGGAAGGTAAACACAGCAAGTAAGGGAACTGGCCACCCATCCTAATAGTTGCTGTAGCTTGGCACATGAAGATTTATCTTCATCAGTTCTGCAGTTTGCTGCCATGGGACCTAACTTTACCTCATTTCTGATCTTATCTTGTCACGTAATAATTAAATCTTTCACACAGCAGTCTACAAATATGTGTTATCTATGTTGGGCTGTTTTTGTCATAAACCATGTCACTAAGCCATACAATAGAACAGTCACTATATTTGTATTTAAGAGTTTATGTTTGATGCATAGAATTATGTTTAGCACGTGTGTTGCAAGGACCCAAGAGCGAAGCAAAACATAGCATCACTGTTTACCTTCCATGCATGTCGTAATAGGCGACTAAGGAGATTATGGTGTGGAGTTGGCTGACACATCACATATAGGGCCAAAGTGTCCCACAGCCATGCTGAAGTTGGATATGTCAGGCCAAAAGGTGCAGATATCGCAGCAATGCTGTGAACCATGGCACAACACATTCTGTTCTCCGGACTACATCCTGCTAATCTGCCGGAGATTGAGAATGAACGCAGCAGGAGAAGAAGAAAGAAGAATTATGTTTCTTAAGAAATGTTTCCCATGTCCAGTCCATACAAAAAACTCAATTTTTCCCATTATGGGGGGATTGCAGGGTGATCTCGAGTGCTATGTGTGATAAAGGCTGCATTCCCTTGCTGTTGCCACATCATGTTCAGGGTGAGCAATATACAGTAATGGGTTTTAAACCAGCGTTTTTTTTAAAAACAAGAAGACCTCAATGGAGGATACATAGATTGTCATGTCATAGGCTCTCTTCTTCTCGTTTAATATATCTACATAGCAACTCATAAGATCTCTTCTTCTCGTTCACAGTTTAATATATCTACATAGCAACTCATAAGATCTCTTCTCGTTCACAGTTTAATATATCTACATGGCAAGTCATTGGCTCTCTTTTTCTTGTTCATAGTTTAATATATCTACACGGCAAGTCGTAGGTTTTCTAAAACCTATTTAACCTTAAAAATGTATATTTATCTAGCTCCATGGTGCAAGTTAACATATTTTGGACACATAAAAAGACAAAGTGATTTAGAAAGGTTAATCTATCGATTGCCTTTTCTCTGCTTTTACTGTAAGGCATTGCAGTATTGAATGATGATCGGTTTTCAGGCTAAGGCATATTTGGTCGCTTGATATGCAGTAATATTGTGGCGTCTCAGAATGTTGGTGACTTCTTCAATCCACCTTCTTCTTGGTCTTCCTCTGTATTTTGCTGTTTCTATATTCATCTTGTATGCTAATGCTGCTGGCCAATAAGTGTTCATTCTCTTTAAGAGGCAGAACCATTTCAGCCTCAATATATTTGACCACAGATCCTGTAATCTTTTCATTCCTCACATTATCTCTTCTTGTTCTGTTTGCTACTTTTCCTAGAGATCTTGTTTCACATGGAGTAAGCTTTCTCTCTTGTTTTTTTGTTAGTGCCCATGTATGAAATTGATAACACAATGTTGGTATGGAAATTGAATTTATGATTTTCCTTTTGGTTTCCATTGGGATAAATTTGGACAGATTAATCAAGGAGGGAAAAGTTCCGGAAAGGAAAAATAGAGGCAGACGAAAACTACTGATGGACACATGATGTTAAGACCCTCATATGACACTGGAAGAGGCCAGAGAGTTTGCACAGAACAGAGTGGCAGTGAGAACAACATTCTGTAAAGGGCTTGTCACATAGACATACTTTTATGGTGGACAGTTTTACTGCAGTCTTCCATTCATTTAATTGCAAACAGGAAGCAAGAGCTTGATTTGCTTGTAGTTCTTGGGGATCGAACATATAGACACATTTCTCAACCAAAAAAAAGAAGCAAAGACTAAAGACACACAAATGATGGACAACACAGAAAGGTTTCACCCAAATAGTGTCATACTCAACAGCAAATAACATTTAAAATGTCAACAGAAAAGTATGATGTTGCATGCAGGAATGTGTGAAAACATAGACATCAGAGTCATGAGAAACGAGCCCAGAGAATGAAAGATTCTTCTTTGGCGATCATCCCTCAGTCAGGTTGGACTCTGGATTCTATGATATAGGCTGCTGTCTGCTGTAGAGTTTCCTCTGTGCCATACAGTTTCCCTTCGACGCTGATTGGGGTGGGCCATGTCTTGTTTCTCAGGTCTGCATACTGGGGACATTCTTGTAAGATATGTTCTGATGTCATATTTGCAAGGCTGCAATGACAAAGTTCAGTTGTTCCTATTTTGAATTTGGTGTACAGGTGATGTCTCATTTTGTTGTGACCAGTTCTGAGGCGTAGTAGGATAACCTGGTCTCTTCTGGATAGTTGGTAATACCAATCATCTGTATTATATTTGGGGTGGTCTTCTTTCCACTTTTTGTTATAGTTGCCTTTAATGATAGTCTTAACTTCTTCATAACTGACCAGATAGTCTTCTTGAGGTATAAATTCCATTCTTCTTTGGTCAGTCTATCTGCAACTTCATTACCTTCAATGTTACAGTGTGACGGTATCCACTGGATTACTACTCTATGGAAATTATTGTACACCTGAACTAGAATTGCCCTCAGTTGATTCAGTTCTGTGTTCCTGTGTAGCTTCAGTGCTGTTATCACAGAGAGTGCATCTGTTAGTAGTACAATATTCCTGTGCATCTGTTCTTTATGTTGTAAGATCATTTCTGCTGTTTTCTGGAGAGCTTCCATTTCTGCTTTAAAATTTGTTGAGAGCTTGCCTGTGGCTTTGACTAGAGTAACATCTTCCCCGTTTTGTAGTCTGAGGGCCAGTACTCCTTCTCCATCCTCAATTGAATTTGTGATCTGTATAGGCACAAGTCCATGCATTTTAGCACAAGCTAAAATCATACAAATAACAATATACATAACAAATTAGATTATGTCATGTGTATTGTTATTTGTATGGTTTTAGTTTGTTTTCCGTTGTGTGTATTATTTAACGTTAGCTTCCGATAGTGTGTTAGTCATCATGCAGTAAAACTTCATCACCTGTTTTCTATTAAGTACTATTTTCATACAGTTTTACTAGCAGTATTACCTTTTATTGATATGTACCATATGGCCGAGTGTATCCGATTTCTGCCAACTAGTGTGCATCCCTGCCTTACTCCACTCTGTACCTCAAACCACTCTGAGAGATCGCCCTCTAACTTCACTGCAGCCTTTTGATCTTGGTAATGCTATTCTGTTAGATGAATCAAATGTCTTGGGAAATCCATGTTGTTCACTATCTCCCATAGTTTCTGGTATTGGACGCAGATTAACATTTTTCATATTAATAGGAATAGCTTTTTTTATTGCCCTAATTTAAACAAGTTTTAATCCTAATAGTTACTCGTATGTTAAAGGTAGGTCACATGGCAGTACCCTGCCATCGGAGATGAAGATAACTCTTTGTGTATTAAGCCACAGCAACTATTAGATAGGGTAGCCAGTTCCCTTCCTTGCTGTCTTTGCTTTCCCTAACTCATGCGTGAGGTACCCATTTATAGCTGGGTGGACTGGAGGAATGGTTGTGTCAGGCGAGAAATAACCACCTAGATATTTTCTGTTTGAATAGTTTTTTTTAACCTGACGTGCTGTAACCAGGTGATAGTAAGCAAGCTCACTATCAACAAGGCTACCCAAAAGGAAGTAAAGAATAGCAACATGTACTGTACATGTCTAAGAAGTGACTGAGGAGGTTTGGGATTGAGGTTGGTTGTGACATCGTACAGATGGTCAAAATGACCCAACTGTCATGCTGAAGTCGTATGTGTCATGCCAGAAAGTGCAAATATTACAGCCAAGCTCTAAATCATAACAACTCATCTAATGACAACATCCAGCTAATCTTCATGAGTTTGATAACGCACAAGAAATCCTAATAGTTGTAATTATTTTACAGTTGTAGTATTTGACATCTACTTATTTGCACTGGTTATCATCTTGTTTTCTATGCAGATTGGCGCGACTTCATTGCCATTGCTGCACTTGACTGCTCACAGTCGGTGAACTTGGAGACGTGTAGAAAAAATGACATCTCTTTCTACCCTACCGTGAAATAAGTAAAGTCCTTTTCATACCATCAAGGCATATTATGAATATATTGTTAGACAACATGCAAGGGACATCATCAAACCTGTAGATAAGAAGGGAGTTGGGAGAGTCCAGGAAGTCATCATGTCCAGAAGTCACATGACAGTTAGTACTAGGAAACCTGCCAAAACTGGATAAAACAGCCACCAGCATGATTTGCCCAAAAAAGGTAGTCAAGAACACAACAGAAATGACTTTTTTTTAAAGGTTAAATTCTTCCAAATCTTATAAAAGACTGATTTATGGTCCCGGACATTATATAGTGTTTAAACATAGCCTTTGAACACGGAAACTTGCACAGAATCATGAGTTCAGAGATTCCATAAATAAACTAAACATGGAAAATATGACCTGAATAATAATACGTGTTAGCCATGCATATTTGTTAGTGTTATAAAACTAAACATGGAAAATATGACCTGAATAATAAGTGTTAGGCATGCATATTAGACGAATACTTAGAGAAAGTAAAACAATAAATATCCATACTATTCAAGAACTGCACAGAATAGCTTTGAACAGACAGAATTGGAGAGATCTGCCCTATGCGCTAACGTCAGCGCAAAAGGAAAATGAATGAATGCATATTTAGTGACCATTGATAGCTTACTGGAGATCTGTTCAACATCATCTTACCTTTTTATAATTGATTTGCTATCTATTTTCTTATGCTAGACTGTTCATGGGATATATGTCCTCATAATTGACACAAAGCAAACAAATTTAACTGATATCTCTCTTTTCGTGCCTAAATGATTTTATGTTGATCACTTTATAACAATGTGATGTCATTTCCCACAGCTTTTCCTATGCAATACATTTGTGTAGTGTGTAAATAATCATTATGAGGTATAAAGAACTGGTACAAGTGCTTTCAATGACAAGAATAGTGTCAACAGAAACTTAGACATAGAAGGGTACAATTGTTTGCTTTTAGCTAATTATGGTGATAGTTGGGACCAGTTTGCTGAACAAACTTTCCAGCTAAACTATAATTCAAATTTTAACCACCTGACTAGAAACATAATTTAAACTTTAACCACCTGACTGGGAACACAGTATTCAAACATTTACCACCTGGTGGGGGTGGGAGGGCAGGGGCCACTTAAAAAAGTCAGAATATACCGTTTAGTGTTAGCAAACAAGACTAAAAGGTGGAAACCCCCCTCCCTCTATACTAGTTTTTCCTAAAAAGAACACCAAATATCCTACAAAACCAAGAAATGATTAAACAAAATGAAAAAAAACCCCTTTTAAAGGTAAATTCCAACCCCCCCTCTATAACAGACGAAATATCCGTGATCCATGCTAATTTTATGTAATGTTATAAGAAAACACAGATGAAAATACCTGGGACATGTTCTTAGACTAGAGGAAAACAGACTGAACCAGCAAGCCCTTATGTGGACACCTGAGGAGAAAAGAAAAGAGGAAGATCCAAAGTTACCCTAAAAAGCATCATACTTAAAGAATGAGAAATAATCGGTTGCAAGTCCATACAAGAACTAAAAGTACAGGCAGCGGACCAAAACGCATGGAGAATAAAAACCTCTGCCCTATGTGCCACCTGTGGCATGAAAGGAACAAACTAACTAACATGCTAATATAGATTTCCTCTATGAACTGTACTGTGGTCACTGAGATAGAATTGCAGAACATGTCCATTAAAGCTATTTCAGATGGTCACAGTTTTACTTTAAAGTGGAAGACTCCTGACAACACTACAGAGAACAAAACAAGAACGAGGTAATGACAATTGGTATTAACCACACCCAAGAACTACAACAACTTGCAATGAACCATACGGCAAGGAAAAACATTGAAACATAAAAAAAGGTTCAAAAGTCATAGAGGATTGACATCACTGTACTTGGTTTCCTATACATATGTACTCCGTCACTCTCAACGAAGAGGCATGCCACCTATCGAGAGTACCCCTCATAGCATGTAACTCCGTAGCTTCAAGTGATAATCCACAGGGATCTCCGAAAAAATCCAACATACAGGGATTTTAAATTGAAACATTACTTCTGTCCTATGTGCTGCCCTTGGCACCAAAGGAATAAACAAGCTAACCATCCTAACAGTTTTACTTTAGTGTCGTAGTACATTGGATAGTCCTACAGAGTATAGTAGCACTTTAATGTAACTACTATTTCCATTCATACTCGTAAGATAAAATTATAAATCAGCATCATAGAAATTATAAATCGGCATCATAGCATGACTTTATAAAAATTATTTCTCTTCCTACATAAATGCAGACTTGTAAATACCTGATTATTGTCCCTTACAAAACATACTCTATGGCAGAATGGATAACTTTTTTGGGTCAGCGGGCAGGGCCAGATTGAGTTTTTTCCATGTGGTACCAGCTCTGTGGTGGCGAGGTGCAGAGCGTGCGTGTGATGACCAAGATCCTGAGTTCAAATCCTGTCGCAGGCAGTTGTGCATCTGGACCACTCAGAAAGTAATGGCAAACTACTGAACATATTTGTATTGATTCCAAGGCCAAGTAGTGTTTTCTGAACTGTGGGACCAGCACATATCATACTTTTTAATCAGCCTGATGAGCTAGAAGAAATGGTTGGACAGACCAGATTTGGCTTGCAGGCCATATTTTTCCAACCACTGTCCTATTGCAAAGGCCCATTTTTCCTCATTCTTCCCAGAACATGAACTCAGTACTTATTTTCTTGTGGCCGTGTGGACCACATTGTTGGTTTTTGCAAACCAAGAGTTAAAGAAAAAAACAACTTCTTGTATCAACTGATTAGTGAGAAAGTGATTTAATCACAATACTGGTAACTAAGACAAAACTGGGAAGTAACCTCTCTCAACCCCACATGTCTAAAAGTTTCAAGAAAGTAAAATCTCTGCTAAAGCAGTCTGTTTGATGATTTCAGCGGAGAAAACAAAATGGAGGAAACTAATACCAGATCAAGACATCAACAAATTGTACAGCAGGGCTATTGAATTTACGGCCTACGGGCCAAATCCGGCCCGCGGAGGCCTAGTATGTAGCCCACGGATTATTGCTAAAATAGTGAAATAAAGTTATAAAAAAACTAAATGTATAAAATCATCCAATGTGGTTTTTTATAAATCTATGAGAAAAATAAAAACTATAACTATACTGCTATAGTGTGAAATATAAATTAAATTTTTTAGGCTGGGATTCAGACCTCTGGCCCGTGATGATCCCCATTTTCTACATTTTGGCCCCCGAGTAAATATAGTTGAATAGCCCTGTTGTACAGTAATGAACTAGTCCTATTTCAATTGACAATGGAACACTGCCAAAACTGAACCCTGTAGTAATCTCTCCTCTAACACGTCTTTAAAGGAAACTGCATAATTTTCCATTATCCAGATTGTTCAATCAATGAGAAAACTCTTTATCCAGTTATCCCCACTAATTCTCATAACAATAAACTTCATCAGAAAAGCCTTGTCCAAAGCCAATCACAGTAAACTGAGTATTAATGTTATTAGCTTGCAGCTGTGACCAAAATCACTTTATTTCCCTATGTAACTTCCCTATGAAAGTTCCCTATGAAAGTGTGAAATATTATTGTTATTGCATTTCCATAGTGTACTTGATCCCATATCTTATTGATGATGTCTTAATGTGTTAGAAAATAGAGTTGCTACATATATCTTCTCTTGAACCTGTTGAGCCCCGTTCTTTAAAAAAAAATAAAAAGTGCAACTCTTAAGACTCTGCCTTTCAACTGCAGAAGTGAGTCCAATTTGATTATATCAGAGCTTTTAGTCAATCAATCAAGTGCCATGCCGAGTGACGTAGGCAATGATGCTTCTCCACATCTCTTTGTCTCTTGTGTTGTTAATGAGCTCAGTTGATGACTTCTGTTTGTATTACAGTGACAACACATCCAGAAATTTCTCTCTTTGTCTTCCTCTGTCTCATCTACCCTTGATCTCTCCGGTGGGTACTAAATGTTCAAGTTTTGTTTTTCTTATCACATGCCCTAAAAATCTTAATTGTCTGCTTCTAATTTTTGCTATGGGGAAGGGGGGGGGTAATTTGTCGTTTTACTCCAGTATCTCTGAGGATTTTTACACTAGTTTTCTTGGTTGTCCATGGAATTTAATATATAAATCCATGTTCGTTCCACAAGGGCCAATAGGTTTTCTTGTAAACATAAATAACGTATAAACAGTACAATTTTGCTTCGATTGGAATGAATACTGATGTTATGTTTGTGTTACATTGTTGTTGTAATAGTCTTTGTCTCGATTGGTCTGCTCTAAATGACTTGAGTACACAGTTTAAATGTCTTGACGAAATCGCATCGTTTTTGGAGGTGCAGTTAGTCAAGCACGGAAAAACCGTTTACTCTAGTTGCCAGGCGATTTGGTGCAGTTTGAACGAACTGGTTCAATTCCCGTTGGTCTCAGGAATTTTTTATTTGTCCTCTTGCTCCCTACTTGAATTTACTTATATAGAATTCACCACATGTAATGTGTACATAGATTATATAGAATTCACCACATGTAATATGTATATAGTTATGCGTTTACCTCTCTTTTGGAGAGGTGCGCCTTTCAAACGGCGGACAATAAAATCCAATTTGGTTATATCAGGAAGCACTACCATACAATATTAGAGGTTCTTCTTCTGCGTTCAGCATCTGTGGTCATGCTATACCATCAGGCCTGTCATCAGGACGAAGTCCACTGTCCTCTTCAGGTCAGAGCGGTTGCCCCATATCTTTTGCCTCAAGTCTGTATCCTCTGGCCAGGTCTGCTGTCTCTGCTCTTTGTATGTTGGGCAGTCCTGAAGTATGTGTTCCGGAGTCTTGGTTCCGGATCCACATGGACATTCATCTGTGTATGAGATCCTTAATCGATAAAGGTGACTCAACAGTCTGCAGTGGCCTGTTCTAAGGCGAAATATTGTGGTCTGTTGATGTCTTTGGAGGAGATGTATTGCATCATGTTTGTATTCCCCTTCCATTTCTTTCTTCTACTTTGCTGTGTATGTGTTGCAGATTATTGTTTTTACTTCTCCGTAAGACAATGGTTGTCTGTGTTGCTCCATTTCGCTTCCTGCCTTTGACAGAGCATCCGCTTTCTCATTTCCCATGATTCCACAGTGTGATGGTATCCACTGAAGGGCAATAGCTGTTGGTTTTTGGATCTGTCTTAGCTCATGTCTGATGTTGTGTAGAAGGCTTTCGTTTCTGTATATTAGAGGTAACAAAGATCCCATTCAATTACTTAAACACATAATTTGTAAATAGATCTTTATAAATAATTCGCCACATTTATGATGAAAATATATTATATATTTTTTTTTTTTTCAGCGTTCATTCTCAAATTCCCACTGGATTTCTCTTGTAACAGGACAATGGTCCTACAAGATTTCCAGTTGGATGTAGTCCAGAGAATGGAAATGCGTTGTGTTGCCGTTTTATTTGCGCCAATGGCCCAACACATCCGTCTTCGGCGGGATATTATATATAATTCGCCACATTTAAGATGAAAATATATTATATATAATTCACCATCAACTATTAGTCGACAGTGAAAAAAACTCTAAAATTATGATTATCTCCACTATTTACCTTAAAAGGAAGTAGGACTCTGGGCCCCTTTTGAGCAAAAATATGTGGCATACCTTGTGGTAAAGACAGTTGTGGTCAAGCACTTGTTGCAGACCTGCCCAACATACAATAAAGAAAGGAGGAGCACGTGACCATTCCCTGTCTCCTTTCATGAAAAACACTGTGGCATTTCTGGGAACCAAGTGTTAACTGTTACCTTTGTCCAAATCATTAATGTAGGATCATAGGAAATGGGAAAGTTGATGCTCTGTCAATAACAGGTAGTGAAAACCTGTCAATAACAGGTAGTGAAAACCTGTCAATAACAGGTAGCACAGATACCCGTTGTCCTACAGAGATGCAAAAACAATAATACATACACGTTAAGGTGGAAGAAACAAATTGAAGTGGACGACAAACTCGATGCAATACATCACCTCCAAAGACATCAAAAGACCACACTATTTTGCCTTAGAACAGGCCACTGCAGACTGTTGGACCACCTTTACCGACTGAGGATCTCGTATACAGATGAATGCTCATGTGGATCCGGAATCCAACCTCTCAAAGATATACTTTAGATCTGCTTCTTCTTCTTCTTCAGCGTTCATTCTCAAACTCCCACTGGATATCTCTTGTATCAGGACCATGGTCCTATTAGATTTCCAGAAGGATGTAGTCCAGATAATGGAAATCCGCTGTGTCACCATATTATTTGCGCCAATGGCCCGACACATCCGTCTTCGGCGGGTAGATCTGCTTAACTTCTTCTTCTTTCGTTCACTTGAAACATGTCTATATCTGTAATTCTGTCTCCTGAAATCTGCTTAACATACAAAGTAGAGATGGTGGGTCTGGTCAGAGGATATAGATTTGAGGCAGAAGTTATTGGGCAGCTGCTCTGACCTGAAAAAAAGAGTGAACTTCAACCCAACGGCAGGCCTGACAATCTAATATGACAGCAGACGCTGAACACAAGAAGAAAATCATTGTGGAAGTCTGAAATTGAATGAAGAAGAATACAAATTTTGATTATTTAAAATCTTTTTCTACCTAGCACTTTTTACAATATGTCTTAACCAATGCATTTGTACTTGATTTTTTAAAACATATGCACATTTTTAAAGACATTTTATTCAACTTTTTATTTTGTTGACAGGTGTTTTCTCCAAACGCTACAAATAACAAACAGGAGATAATCATTACACAAGACTTACAAGCCATTAAAAGTTACATTCTCGACTATGTATCGAAAAATCCCCATGAATCTTGGCCTCATCTTCAACCAGTGGAGTAAGTTGTATAATTTTAATGTTGTTTTACACATTTCCTGCACATTAATTTTACAACACTTATTTTTGCAAGTTGTGTTAGGTAATTAATTTTATGTTCAACTAAAGTGAAGTAATTTTCTTCATTTCATTGAGGTATATCTTCTTCTTCAATGTTCATTATCAAACTTCCGCAGGATCTGTCAATGCACAATGGTGCTACTAGATTTATAGCATGATATAGTCTAGAGAATGGAAGTGTGTTGTGTCACCGTTTTATTTGCTCCACTAGACAGACACATCCATCTTCAGCAGTATTTGGGGTATATAAGGAGTACTGTGACATGCTAAGACAAACTTTTAAAGGAACGTATTGATGATAATAACAGGGAAAACGGTCCAGGGCAATGATGGACAAGAAACATCACAGAATGTTTAAACATGTTTTTTTGCTCATCATCAAGTGCCATCTTCACATTGAAGGTTAGTTGCATCAGATTTCCAACATCCTTTGTCTCTTGTTTTGATAGTGCACTCTAATAGAATGTGTGCTGTGCTCATCATGATGTTTCTGTCTCGTGTAACTCTGCCTACCTCTGACCACATGATGATGTTTCTGTCCCATGTGTAACTCTGCCTACCTCTGACCACATCATGATGTTTCTGTCTCATGTGTAACTCTGCCTACCTCTGACCACATCATGTTTCTGTCCCATGTGTAACTCTACCTACCTCTGTCATTGGCTGCATCAGGTCAACTCTTCCAGAATCGCCAGGAATTATCATGTTAAAAAGTCTTATATCCTTGAAAGGACATACCAGCTGAATAATAACGACACACTAAGAATCCATGTGGTTGGCATCCTTACAGTTGCCTTTACTTTCCCAGATTTGTTTGGAAACTTCTTCAACTTCCGTGGTTCTTTTTACATTTCAGCTGGCTAGCAGAATGTAGACCAGAAATGGAACGCTCTTCTCATGTTTTACAGCTTGGCTGTGATATCTGCACTTTCAGTCTAATAAATCTGACTTTAGAATCGATTTGAGTGCTGGGTCCCAAAATGAGAGCAAAGAATAGTAACACTTCTAATTGATATACATTTATAGGTAGTTGCTAATGAGGTTTTTGTGGATAGGTTTGGCTGTCTCATCCCCTAGGTCAAAGTGAACCAAACACAAATGCTGAAATCGGATGTGTCAAACAAAAAGGCAAAGATATCGTAGCCTAGCTATAAGACGATGACCCATTTTAAAGCTGGTTAAAATTTTTGGACAATATGGCATGTCATAAACATTGATATATTAAAAGTAAAAATAATTATTTCTGGCACTTTCCAAATGTGATTCCAAGTGGTATAAGTTTATTTATCATGCTAACAACCAGTGATATTGTCAAGAAAAGAGAACTTATAACTTGAGTAAATGTTAAATCATCATCATCATCAAGTGAAATATTCTTTCCAGAATGTAGTCTTTCCTATGGATCTCTTGAATTCTCTACGGTCTTGAGCAAGTTGCCCTGCATATTTCAGTGACATGCGCAGGCATTCTTGAATGTCTTTTGTCCAACAGTGTCTTGGTCTGCCTTTGCCCCTGTTGCCTTCTATCATCCCCTCCAGTAACATTCTCCCCATGCCGTCGTGTCTCTTAATATGACCGAAAAAAACTAGCTTTTTCTTTAATATAGTGTTCAGAAGCCAGCCTTCCTGGACGTTAATTGTTCGTAACACCTCCTGATTTGTTTTCTTCGCTGTCCATGGTATTCTGAAAACTCTTCTATAACACTTTAATTCAAATGATGTTTTATTTAGTGTCCATGCTTCACATCCATATGTCGCCACAGGAAATACACATGTTCGTAGTAAACACAATTTGGTTCTTATGTTAGTACCTTGCCATAGTTTCTTTATCTGTTTTAATTTTGCCAGCGCCATTGCCTAAATTGTTAGTAGGCCTAAATAAGAACAAAAGCAGTGTCAAGTTAGGAACATGGAATGTTAGAAGCATGTATTACGACAAAATGTTAAATAGGCTATACTTTTATTAAAACACTTGTCTGCAACTTCCAGTGAGGATAAATACATGTTTTTCAAGCTTATAACAATTGTACGTGAAATCGTATAGTTATTATTCCATATGTTACTGACATCATAAACATTTGTGAATGTATATGTTCTTGCGCCATAAAGGTCTTCCGCCAAAATGGCCTACTAGAACGAATGTGTTCTCTTTACGGTGCTCGATTAACGGTTGTTCCTTCCCGAAAGTAATGGCAACCTACGGGAATATTGTGCCTAGAAATTTCCAATGGATTAACCGAACTTTTTCTCTAGGTTTGTGATCTTGTGGTGTAGCAATTAGCATAATATTCATAGAAAATTGTCGGTGAGCAGTAATATGAGGAACGTGAGAGAAGACATACATAACACTGACTACCACGCTTTAAACATAGGTGGATTCCTAATCCCGGAACTACGCTACGCAGACGACACAGTACTTCTTTCAAACGATATAAAAGGATTGGAACAACTAATCAAGAACACAAAGAAATATAGCGAAGCACAAAATTTGTATTTAAACACGCAGAAAACAAATCATGTCAACACATATAACAACACAACAACCAAAAATCAGAATAGACAATATTGAGATAGAATGTGTGGATAAATTTGAATACTTAGGAGCAAACATCAACGGTGCAGGAGACTGCACGGCAGAAATAAGGAAGAGATTGGCAATGGCATATTGCAAAATAACAAGGCTGAAAAACATATGGAAAAACAACAAAATAGAAACAAAAGTGCTAATGTTACGAAATTTTATTTTTCCGGTTGCAACATACGGCTGGGAAACATGGACTCTAAGTAAAACAGCGGCAAAGAGGATCAACGCCTTCGAGCTGAAATGCTACAGGAAGATAATTAGAATATCATGGAAGGATAAAATCAGAAACTCAGATATTATAAACACACTGAATATTCCAGAGTGTTGGTTACTAAACACAATAACAAAAAGAAAACTACGCCTGTTTGGTCATATAAAGAGACATAACTGTTTAGAAAGACAAATAATGGAGGGAAGAGTACCTGGGAAGAGGAGAAGGGGCAGACCAAGAAGACGATGGACTGATGACATTAAAGATAACATGAATACATCGTTAGAAAATGCAAGCCACATCGCCCAAGACAGAGAGAGGTTCAGAGAGTTCATTGGGAAGACAACGTTCTGGAAGGAATATGTCACATGACAATATGTTCTTGTGCTTCATTTATATACAATTGGATGTACTACCAGAACATCATCAAGATAAAGGTTTATCATACTTTAATGAATTCTTATTTTGCATGTAAGTTGATATTTGTATGTAAGTTGATATTTTGTATATAAATTGATATTTTGTAACAACAGCAAGATACTACACCACATAACCAAACAACTGTGCAAGGGGTAGACCAAAAGAAACACTCAGAAGAACAATACAATAGCCAAAACTGGATAAAACAGCCACCAGCATGATTTGCCCAAAAAAGGTAGTCAAGAACACAACAGAAATGACTTTTTTTTAAAGGTTAAATTCTTCCAAATCTTACAAAAGACTGATTTATGGTCTCGGACATTATATAGTGTTTAAACATAGCCTTTGAACACGGAAACTTGCACAGAATCATGAGTTCAGATATTCCATAAATAAACTAAACATGGAAAATATGACCTGAATAATAATACGTGTTAGCCATGCATATTTGTTAGTGTTATAAAACTAACATGGAAAATATGACCTGAATAATAAGTGTTAGGCATGCATATTAGACGAATACTTAGAGAAAGTAAAACAATAAATATTTATACTATTCAAGAACTGCACAGAATAGCTATGAACAGACAGAATTGGAGAGAGCTGACCTCTGCCCTATGCGCTAACTTCAGCGCAAAAGGAAAATGAATGAATGAATTATATTTTGTATATAAGTTGATATTTTGTATATAAGTTTATATATTGTATGTACCCGTAAGTTGATATTGTGTATGTAAGTTGATATTTTGCACAGAAGTTGATATTGTGCATTTTTTGGGTCATATTTTTGGTATCCATCATATGATGGTTTTTGTATTATAAAATAAAAATGGTACAGTACAAGTAGATGACAGCACTTAGTCGAGTTATTTCCCATGTCTATGTTAATTTCATATTCATTTAATAATTTTAATGTTTATTAATAATTTTAATAATTTATTTTAGGGTTTGGGTTAGGGTTAGGATAGTTGTGTTTAACCTAACTAACCATAACCCTAAATAAATAAATAAATATTTCAATTATTAAAATAATGAACATACAATTTTCAAACAGACACTGGATATAATTAAACATTTGGTGTCATCTACTTGTACTGTACCATAAAAATAATTGTGAAAGTTTATCGTTCTATTTACCTTTCAGGATAGTACTTTAATTCGTCTGCACAATACTGCATCATTGTCAAAACCTGTTATAAATTAAGAAAACAACATTGCTTCATCAATCATCGGGGAGGGCAATATGTTTGTGCAGTGTAGCATAAATTTACAAATATGAAGTATGCATTTTCTTCCTGCAGAAAAATTGAGGACATATGGCTGGAAAAGAAAGATTTGCATGAGCACATCATACTGATTTTTGAAGAGACAGATTCTCCTGTTGGAACACAGGTGAAATAACATTGTGATCATTTGTTTTCATATGTGATCTCAAAATAACACTGGACTTTGAAACATGTGTATGCGGGCTACCGTAGATACACTGTTGGCAATAACACTTGCCTTGAAACATGTGTATACAGGCTTCCGTAGATAAGTTGTTAGCAAAGCGTAGATGATGTAATATTTTTTCCAATAGTGTTTTATTTTGTTTGTGAAGATTGAAATTGTATAGTGCAATTCTAGGAATGCTGAGTTTATGAATGAATGTATTTAATAAAATATAAAACAAAAATAAACGTAACGCTTAGTATTAGAATGAACAGATGTGTTTACAATTTGTAGCAGAACTAACACATAAAAATGATGACATATAGGGCCTACATATTATATGCACTCAGATGAACCCAAATTTATTCTACAGAAACCCATGTAGTTTTCAAAGACAGGTGTTATTTTAGAAATATATACCATTTATTCTCATCTATTGGTTATTGATTTATGGGAGGGTTTTTGTCAGATAAAAGTTTCAAGCTTCTTATTATAGATGGATCATCTTTTTGCATCTTTGCAGATGATATTTAAGCATATAGATGAAATCTTTATGCTCGCTCTTGATAGTTTGAGAGATTGTGTGAATCTTTATGCATACCCTTGGTAGTTGTTGAGAGATTGTGTGAATCTTTATGCATACCCTTGGTAGTTGTTTGATAGATTGTGTTGTGACAAGTTTTCACAGTCTCTCTGTCAGTTTTCTTAATACTGTTATATTCCAAAAAGTAGGAATTGGTCCAAACATTAGGAGCCGAGTAGTATTTGAAATTACCGGATGAGAATTTAGGTAAGAAAGATATGGTGAAAACTAATATGCTTTGCTGAAATGCACATATAGCGTAGCTCCACATGTAAAACTAGTAGTACAACATACTTAACACTCTCTGGCTCAAATTACATGAATATTTATGCTAATTATTTGAGAGTGAACACAGAAGATAAGAAAGATCAAACAAGCACAGTAGTGTGTTTAGCATTATAAATAAAAAAAACTAAACTCTGCAATGGGTGTGTACAGATTTATAGATTACAAAACTAAAACTTGCTGAGAAATATGTACAGATTTATAGCTTAAAAACTAAAACTAGCACATATGTGTATACATCTTTATACACATCACACTAAATAAGTATGTGAATATTGATGATACTAGTTTAAACGTTTATTATGGCATGCTTTTATCACATACTTTTGCATAAGTGGAAGATCTGAAGGTCTCACTATTGACCAATAAGACCAACCATTATAGAACTGTACGCCCGTGTGTTGTCGGGGCCCGAAAGGGGAGCAAAGAATAACAACACTGTTTACCTTTCATGCATATCGTACAAGGCGACTAAGGAGGTTATGGAATGGAGTTGGCTTTCCCATCCCATATAGGGTCAGTGACCGAAAGGCAGAACGAACGCAGAAGAAGAAGATAGAACAGTAAACTCTCAGTAAACTCAGTAAATATTGAAATATTTACTGAAATATTGCAGCTTTCCTCTTGTAGAAGATCATTTCATCTGTATAATTACATTTGTGTTTGTGACGCAACATTCAGAGAGCTCATCATTGCACATCATGCTCGGGAAACTAGATGAATTTTGTATGTTACGTGTGTTACTGTCAGTGTGTTACGTGGTGCCCTGTCTATGAATAGGGGGTACATATAGTGTTAAAAAGTCATAGTTTGGTATATTTACTTATTATTTTTCTATTATTATTCAAGATTTTTATTATCCCATCACTGTGCTACCAGCGTCAAACCTGAACAATGACAGCACAAGACAAAAGAAAAATAGTGACAGCAGAAATGACATGTCTACGAAGAATACTTGGAGTGTCATTAAGAGATAAAATATTAGAAACAATAACATCAGACAGATAACCAAAACAATACCAGTATTGGAACACATCAAAAGGCAACAGATCAAGTGGTTTTCACACGCTTCCAGACTACCGACAGAAAGCATACCACAAATGGCCATGACACATAGGCATCACTGCTATAAAGCCAGAGGCAGACCATGTAAAAGATGGACCACAGAAATCTAAGAAGACCCAGGAACAGCACACAAGAAAGCCATCTCCAGAGAACTCTTCCATCCCTGACACCACAAGGCAAACAAGGGCCACAACGTATAAATAGATAGACTTATTATTTTTAATTTCCAGATGTTTGTTAGGTTGTTGAATACCAAAGAAATTCTTAAGTTAATTTCTTTAGTTGTATCTCTATCTTGTGTGATGGCAGATATTATCTGCTACCCAAGTAGAAGTGGGGACTATGTAGTGCAGTGGTTAGCGCACTGGCTTCGTATATGAGTGGTCTTGGGTTAATTCCCCAGTTGAGACAGAAATGTCTTTAAGACCAGAACGGTGCACAGGGTTGACCCCGTCTTAAATGGTTACCTGATTCATCCTGGAAGTAAAGACTGTGGGATAGAGGAGATGGCTACCGCCCTCATATAGCAGAGCCACTGAAAAGTGAGATTGCTAACATCTCATACCCCTACAACATTAATAAATGCTAGGGGTTAACTTTACTTTATTTTTAATACAAGTAAACATTATCTTCTTCTTTCTGTCCTCATGTACCTTTCGGTGTTGGGAGAGTGAGTGTACGATCTTTTGCCCTTCTATTTGCCTCTTCCGCTGTTATATTTCCAAGTGTCTCTAATACACTATCTATCCACCTTTTACGAGGGCGTTCAATAGGTCGACTGTAATCGTATCATTTTTAAGTGTTTTTTTGATAATACTTTGCTCTTTCTGTCTGGTTATGTGGCCGTACCATTTAACTTGTTGTTTCTGGATGTATTCTATTGCTGACTTGATCCCTAATTGTTTCCTTAGTGTTTCATTCCTGATTTTGTCTCTCAAGCTAACACCAATCATTCGTCTCACACATTTCATTTCAGTGTTTTTAATCTTATGTATTGTTCTAGAATCTAATGTCCAAGTTTGACACTGATAACACAATGGTGGTAAGAAAATGGCGCTGAAAAGCGTTTTCTTTGTTTCTAGTGTAATATCTTTGTTTCTTAGTAAAGGTGTTAATTGACCAATGACCTGACAGGCCTTATTACATCTTGTGTTTATCTCCACTTCTTGTCTGCCGTAATATCTCAATGTGCTGCCAAGATATTTGAATTCATCTACTTGTTTTAGTTGTTTATTGTTTAACTGTATGTTGATGTTCTCCTTTTCTTTTGCAATATTCTTTACTTCTGTTTTGTCTATGTTGATTTTCATTCCAAATTGCTTGCCTGCTGTGTCTATTATGCTTAGGTGGTCTTGCAGGTTTTTAATGCTGTTGTGGAATAAAACCTGGTCATCTGCAAAAAGCAGTTCATTTGTAAACATTATCAACTTTCTGAATTGTTTCTCTGTAGAGAGTGATATTAAAATTTAAGTCGGTAAAAATCATGATCCTAGTTTTGGAATTGTTAACTTGAAGGCCTATGTGTTCTGAAAGATGACAAAGTCAATTGAACATTTCTTGAGCTGTATCAGATGTAGGAATTAATAACACAAGTCGATAACACCAAGATTACATATGGACTAATAAATCAGCACTGAATTGAAACTGTCGTATGCTAAACTCTGATGGACATATTGAAACGGGGATCAAAGCACCTATGGACTTGTCTGGCTTGCACTGATGATAACCTGTAGTCATAACTCATAACACTAAGTCGACTGCAAAATTAAGATCACTAAGAGTTCCATCATCATTCCATTTTATACCAAAGCATTCATTTTAGGCATAATGTTTCATAACACAATCTATAGTTAAAAGCAATCATAATACAGCCTTGTTTTACTTCTCGTTTGTTTGAATGCAATAGTTGAGTTGCCATATAAAGCCTTGATTACATTTAAATATCTAGCTGGGAAACCAAATTTGTGAGAATTTTCTAGTATTGGACAGTGCAGACTATTAAATGCCTTCGGAAAATCCTATGATCCTCTGCACCTAATAATATTTATAGATGAGCCTTCTGTATAGGTATATATATATATATATATATATCCAGGAGTCCATTGGATAACTAGGGTAGTTGTACTTTTCAGTAATAAGCTATCTCTACAGGTGTGTCTGAATTTATCTTTATCCCGTACATCTATTTTCAATTTATTTTATTGTCTTATTCACAGACTTAAATTAATGTACAGGCTGTAATCTTAGCTATCAGTATAGTCTTTGATAGAGAATGGGTGCCAAGCTGTAAACCATGGTGCAGTGTTTTCTGTTTTCTGGACTACATCCTGCTGATTTGCAGGAGTTTGAGAACGAACACAGAAGAAGTCTTTGATAACACTTTTTTTATATATACAGATTTTGAAATATATTTTGTTTAAAATTATTATAATCTTTAAACATTTTACTTACAGACAATTCTTGATCTCAGAAATACATCCAATGTTTTGGTTCGTCGCATGCTGAAAGATAATGTGGTCAAATATGGAATCAGAAAGTTCCTCAGCTTGTACAAAGTCAGGCCGGACTCCACGTACAGTATGCTGGCTATGTAAGGAGTTGTGGATTTTGTTAAATGGGTAGGTACAGTACAAGTAGACATCACCATATAGTCAAGTTATTCTCCTTGTCTATGTTTGTATATTTCATGTTTATCATTTAATAATTGAAATATTAATTTGTTTGGGTTAGTATAGTTGTGTTTTACATAACTAACCCCAACCCTAAATAAATAAATATTTCAATCATTAAATGATGAACATGCAATTTACATAGACAAGGAAAGTAACTCGACTATGTGGTTGGCATCTACTTGTACTGTACCAATTGGTATAATTGTTCTCGGTATCTGAGTTTGTTTTCTTAATCACTCTGAAACTATTTCCCAACTTGTTTTTGCTCCACCTCAATCCATCAAAATAGTGTTTTTGGCATTCCCTCCAGCATAAGTCAACTGCTGTATTCTTCTTCTTTCATTTTGCTTTATACCCCGTTATGCCTTGAAGCTTCAGGGAAAGAAGAGTTCTCTAGAAAGGATTTTGTGTGTGCTTCATATATGTTTGTTTTCATTGATTCTTTTATTTCTGTAATCCATCGTTTACAAGGATGCCACTGGGTTTGTATCTATTGTGTCTGTATAGTAATGCTTTTTGAGGGGCACTGTCTGATGGTAGTCTGGAAGCATGGAAAACCACTTAATCTGTTGTCTTCTGATATAATCCAGGATTGACATTGTGTTTGTTAGTCTTCTGATGTTTTCGTTCCAAATTCTGTCTCTTATTGTTACTCCGAGGATTCTACGTAGACAAGTTGTTTCTGTTGTAACAAATTTTCTTTTGGTTATATTTGACATTGGTAGCATAGTGATGTTATGATGATCATTTTATATAGTGCAGTTTTGTTGTTAGTGTCCATGTTTGACATTGGTAGCATAGTGATGGTATGATGATCATTTCATAATCACATATTTGTTTTTGAAAATAGGAGACATCTGCCCTAAGATCTGGTATGCTAAGTTACCATATATTGTGATCAGGTGAGAAATCATCCCCAGGTTGTACCAGGGACACACTCTGTGTGGCTATGAGATTCTTCCTTGACTTTTAAAGCATATCTCACATTATTGAGCAATGATGGTTTCATGTGTTATTCTAATCCAGTTTTTGTGAAAAATGAACTCTTGTTCTTCTGCTTCAGTGTTCATCCTCAAAATCCCGCTGAATCTCTCTTATAGCAGGACAGTGTTCCTACTAGATTTTCTGTAGGATGTAGTCCAGAGAATGGAAATGCATTGTGTTGTCGTTTTATTTGCGCCAATTATCCCACACATCCATCTTAGGCGGAGAAAACTGCACTCATAGCTCAAATTTGTCAAAAGGCTGAAATAACATAGAGGTTTGACTTCTTTATACTTGGATTACATCATATGTACTCTGTCACTTTCAACGAAGCAACATGCTACTTGGCAAGAATATTACTTATAGCACCGAACAGTGTGGGTTCACATGATAATCCCCAGAAATCTTTTTTTTTAAAAATCCACTTGTAAACACGACCTCATAAGTGGGATTCACACCTACAACCTCGCCCATGTGTCGTTATGGCCCAAAATCAGAGCATTGACTGTTAACGCTGTTTACCTTCCATGCATGTCATAAGATACAACTAAGGCGGTTATGGTGATAAGTTAGCTGTCCCATCCCATATAGGTTCAAAGTGAACAAGAAGCCATGCTGGTCAGATATTTCAGGCTGAAAGATGCAGATATCACTGCAAATCTATAAACCATGACACAACACACTACATTGTCTAGACTGCATTCTGCTAATCTGCAGGAGTTTGAGGATGAGAGAAGAAACCCACAATCTATGGAGCTCAAACTGAACTGCTTCACCCACACTGCCAGAAAGATCCCCAACTGATTGAAACAGCCATTTCTAGAAATTATGGAAGTTCTGGCAAACTTTCCCATCAAGAAAGAATGCTAGAAAATCACTAATATACAGCTCAGTCAAACTCCACCAGCGGACATAGAGAACAAGAATGACAAACTCCCACCAGCTGACAAAGAATAAGATTGACAAACTCCACCAGCTGACACAGAGAACAAGAGTGACAAACTCATACTACCTCCTTGAGTTTCTATTATCATCATCCTTGTGTTGTGAGTAATATTTGACCACAATCTAAAGCAAACAGTAGCTTTCATGTTACTTTCTGAATTATCTGTGTCAAGGATAATTGCTTGCCTGAAGTTATGAAATGGGAATCTTGTCTAGGAAGTTCCCCCTTGTTATCATTGTTATCAAGTGTATCTTTGTTAAAAAGTAGACCTGTCCTGATAGCTTATTTAGCCCTTGTGTTCCCTAGGTTTTATACATACATACATATATATATATATATATATATATATATATAAGTGCATATCCTCTGGTTCATAGGCCACAGATAAGGATTTTTCATGTCTTTATCCTGGGATATATTCTCAGCCTTCTTCTTCTTCAGCGTTCATTCTCAAACTCCCACTGGATTTCTCTTGTAACAGGACAATGATCCTACAAGATTTCCAGTTGAATGTAGTCCAGAGAATGGAAATGCGTTGTGTTGCCGTTTCATTTGCGCCACTGGCCCAACACATCCGTCTTCGGCGGTATCTCAGCCTTATTCTCTGTGATTCCCATCTCTGTCATGTCTTTTATCGTCTCTCTTCTCCATGTGATTCCTAAATCTTCCCTGTTTCATGTTCCATGACACTGATCTTCTAACTATATCTTTTATTCGTTTTCTCAGGATGATCCTAATTTAACTATAGTTTGGTATATTTACTTATTATTTTTCTATTATTATTCAAGATTTTTATTATCCCATCACTGTGCTACCAGTGCTAAACCTGAACAATGACAGCATAAGACAAAAGAAAAATAGTGACAGCAGAAATGACATGTCTACGAAGAATACTCGGAGTGTCATTAAGAGATAGAATTAGAAACGATAACATCAGACATATAACCAAAACATTACCAGTATTGGAACACATCAAAAGACAACAGATCAAGTGGTTTTCACACACTTCCAGACTACCAACCAATAGCATGCCACAAATGGCCTGACTCACTGCGATAGTTATATTGAATGCAGTAAATATAAAGGAATCTCTCTGCGCTGGTTATCTTGAATGCAATAAATATAGAGGAATCTCTCTGCGCTCTATCTCCATTTTCTTTTCTTAATTTAAGTGTCAGAGGTGAGAAAGAGAGTTCTGCAGTGCTATATAACCCCTATACTAATATATTGGTGCGAGTCTTGGACAATAAACAAAATGGTAAGTGGAAAATTAGAGGCAACAGAGATGTGGTTCTACAGAAGAATGCTGAGAATACCATGGACTGCCAGAAAAACTAATGTAGAGTTGTTGAAAGAGTCAAATGAGTATAAGCTTAGATAACAAACCAAGTCTCTTGCTGCTGTCACAATGCAATTTAATGGCTGCTATTGTTTTAGAGGTAGCAAGATGATGGATGATGCATCGCAAGGCATTTGTTCGCACCATCAAAGCCTTAGCAGAGTATAAAGAAACTAATGATCCCCAAAGCATGATTGAGAACAACGTAAAATACCCAAAGCCTGATCTTAAGGAAAAGACAATTAACAGCCTAGTACTCTCACCAGGGAAATATAACAGGTAAGACATGTTTCATGATTTCTGTTGTTGAACTCTCTCATGTTCACAGACTGTGATATTAAATCACCAAATTCTTATCCCTGCTGCTACTCAAACTCCAGCAGGTTGGCAGGATGTCGCCCAAAGAACAGAATGCATTGTGCCATGATTTACAGTTTCACTGCGATATCTGTGCCTTTCCACCTGACACATCTGGCAGTGGCAGCATTGTTTCTGTGCCACCTTAGACTCTATTGGATGGGAGAGCAAACCCCCCACATAACCTTTTGAGCCACCTCTCATGAAAAATATAGCAGGTTATTGTCATACCACTCTTTGCTCCCCCTGTCAGGTCCTATCAACACACAGGTTATTGTCTTACCACTCTTTGCTCCCCCCCTGTCAGGTCCTATCAACACACAGGTTATTGTCTTACCACTCTTTGCTCCCCCCCGTCAGGTCCTATCAACACACAGGTTATTGTCTTACCACTCTTTGCTCCCCCCTGTCAGGTCCTATCAACACACAGGTTATTGTCTTACCACTCTTTGCTCCCCCCTGTCAGGTCCTATCAACACACAGGGTTATTGTCTTTACCACTCTTTGCTCCCCCCTGTCAGGTCCTATCAACACACAGGTTATTGTCTTACCACTCTTTGCTCCCCCCTGTCAGGTCCTATCAACACACAGGTTATTGTCTTACCACTCTTTGCTCCCCCTGTCAGGCCCTATCAACACACAGGTTATAGTCTAACCACTCTTTGCTCCCCATGCCAGGCCCTGTCAGCACACAAGTTATTGCTGACCCTGTTAACTAGTTCTTTTATTTTGCTTTCCATTTAGTGAGATTCTCTTTTTCTTCTTCTATATCATGCATATTTTGAGGAATATCAATAAATTGTACTCGACTGCAGTAAAACTGAAATCCAGAGAAACTAGGAGCAGGGTAATGAAGTTTTGCTAATCTCTGGAAATGCACATAATAACTCACAGATATTGGCATTTCAACAAAAAGGATTTTATCAAGAATACACAACAACAAAAATTTCGTTACTGCATGTTTTCCTGTGAAGGAGTGCAAGGAGGCTTTCTATGGGCTATACATAAAAAACTGTCAATACTGCTTTTACCAGTTCAGGCGTTGCAGGAGGGGGATTGAATAGCTGTGTGATAAAGGCCGCATGCTCTTGCTGTCGCCACGTCATGTACAGGGTGAATTTTTTTATTTACCATCCGACAGAAAAAAACCCAGTCCTTACCAGGGATCGAACTCTAGACCTCACTCGTGTGAGACTAGCGTTCTAACCTCTCGGCCATGCGTCACACATACACAACACAAAGTTAAATGTGGAGATAACCCAGAATGGTTGAAACTAGGTCAGAGGGGAAACAA